>LPNX010786689.1:166597-267378 GCA_001517045.1 Pseudotsuga menziesii
AGAAGGTCTTAGTACTTACTACCCACCCTTGAACCAATCATTGTAAGTTGTAAGGGTTATATCTGTCTTAAAAAATCTTCAGAAAGCAGTACCTTGTTTAAACATCTCATTGTGAAGCCCAAAAAAGTAAATTTATAGACAAATCAATTACAAGTTGTCATACTCCATCGCCTTGCTCATTTGTTACAAATCCTCTCTCTTAGAAACTTGCCTCAGTTCTCCTTATTGTGCATCTCCTGATTCCTTATAGTCAAAACATTATCCATCTTAGTCATTTTTTAGAAATTTGGGCCTTTTTGCTTATGTGATACAAACCTAACCCACCTTCAAGCCTCTGAGCAAACAAGAGAACTTTTCACATTTGCAACCTCTATTTGGCCCATTTTTCCGAGCTATCACTATTCTTGTCTTCTTGGGTCCTTTTTTTACCTTTCCAAGCACTCCAAGTGTGAATATCCTCTTCTCAAGTAGGACCATAGACCTTTCCATTAAACCCTACAAGTCCATCAGCAAGCCAACATTATCATTGATCATATTTAGAGATTCAGTTCAGATCCTTGATGACTCATCTTCTGTAACTCGCTCAAAAAAGGGCAGATCTTAGTCAGGATAATGACGACTTCGTTAAAGAACACCATTCTCCTTTGTATGATGGCTGCATCTTTTTCCCTTTCAAATAAAACCATAATACTGTGGTAAAATTATTTTACACTATTAGGTTTTAGGTATGCTTTGGGTTTTCCTTTCATCAAATGATATTCCACAAAATTTGTCAAGCTAGTGTGAAAATTTTCATGGATATGCTCAAGGTTTCCCAAAATAGCATGACTCATTCTGAACCAAGAATTTAAAGACATTTGCAAAACTTCCCCAATACTTATCTCACAGACAGTAAAACTTGTACTCCATTAACAGCTGATAAATTCCATTGTTTTGCAAGGCTACAGAAAAGACAAATAGATACATTTATGAACCATATTCCACGTTGGTCAGTACATGCAATTTTAGAGAATAATAATTACCAAACACTGGTAACAGGATTAAATTCCATGTAGTCATACCATGCACACTAGACATACCCCTATAGCTAATAGGCAGGTTGCACACCGAAATGAAGAACTGCAGTGTCATTGCCCCGGGAACTTGACTCCTTGCAAATCCCTTGTGATCTCAGACTAACTAAGCATGTTATAAATCACAGCACCATAGAAAGAAAACACACAAATTCTCTAGAGTTCAAAAACAACCTTCTTCAACAACATGGCTTCGGGAAAAGGTCCATAAGACTCGTCTGGTAAAGGTTCATGACTGTGCTTATCCTTTGCAAACTTCCTTGCCATCGATACAATAGACCTTCTGGTCGATAAAGCGTTGTAAGGCTGAGATGATGCAACTGGCCTGGTTGAACAAGGTCCACTAGCCACTACTAAAACAGGACACTGATTTATCCTACGACCTTCTCCAGTTAGAGTAGTCTTCAAGCATTGCAGTGAATTAGATTTTGCAGTCTCTCCCAAGGCCTCCATCTAACAACAAATTTAAAGAATTAAACAAATGAACAGACCGATAAAAACATATTTAAAAAGCAGTTAATTTCCATCAACACCAATACAGGGAGGGTGCTCAATTCATGAGTACGCATAAGCTAATATAGCTCACAATTCAGCTAATTTCTATCAACACCTATACAGCTATACATTTCTAGTCTTCTATCAAAGCTTGCTGCTGTGTGTGGGTGGGTGTAGTGTGTGTGCGTGTGGCTGGGTAGATGGGTATGTGGATGTCCATTTCGTAAGTAGACGCAGGGTAATATAGGATTACGCGAATGCCATTGATATAAACAAACTGTATAACTAGGTAATCCTGTATGAGGGCATGACGCAGAGTTTTTCTTAGCTTTTAAGATAAAAAAATATGTACTGATACAAACAGGCTAAATTACGGCCAGATTACTAACAAGCAATATACAGTTCTTGCATACCCAAAAAAACAGAAATGCAGACATTCTTGCCATGATTACCTCTGTGTGAAGAAAGGAACACCTGTTAAGAGCCGGCCTCGGGTTTTCTGTTGGTATGGTCTTCACTGTAGAATGGTAAGTACAGTATGTGGTACGCTTACCCTGATCCTTCCACAGAGTCCTGTGAAACAATTAGGAGAAACAGCTATGTGGTAATTCAGCAATGCAGGAGAAGCTTAGCAAAATCAAATTTAATATTTATTTCGTTTGATAAATTAAAATTATATTTATATAATTAAAAGAAATGTTTCGTTTTTAATTAGCAAAGGCTCAACAATGGTTGTTATGTGATCTAAGTCTCATTAATCCATTAATAATTATTTACTCGTCCAATTCATTTTCCAATCATTTTTCCCCAAAACCGCATGTGTAGGATGAAAAAAAAAATCTTCATTTTTATATATCTCCATTAATTGCCTTAAAAATGCATATTCTACATCTCTCATTGGAGGAGAGATGTGTAACTCCTATGTTTATGTTTATTCTAGAGCTAACACTTGTTTTGTATAAAAAAATAAAATATTATTAAAAACACTGTATGTTCAAATAAAATTTAAAATATTTCAAATATTTAGAACCACATATATATAAAAAATGGTGTGTATCTCAAGATTTGATCTCTGCAGACACTTGGTAGATCCTTCTTATCTATGCTGGTGATAGTTGCCACAAGTTCAAGTTTTGTATAGAGTTTTCAATGGTTTAGGTAAAAAAAAATTTCCCAAAACCCGTATGACTAAAAAAAAATCCTTTTATCTTTATACATCTCCATTAAATTATAGTTGCTACAAGTTCAAGTTTCGTATATAGTTTAGGTTAAAAGAGATAATTAAAGGATAAAGTATGTTTTGAATATTCATTTAAATCAATTTGGTTTGTTTTTCTTTCCTTGGGAAAAGAAGGCATAATATTTTATTAAAAATATACCGCATTTTGCAAAGATCCATGGATATTATAGACATATAGTCAAAAAAATCACATGATAAACTCTTCATTAGAAAGAAAACTATGTATACAAAAAGAAACATGTATGGTTATGTATCCTCATAAAACTATCATTTTGACAAAAAATTGTCTAAAACATAGACAAATATGCAAAAACAACAAATAAGATCTATCCCATAAATGGACCTGGGTCATGTATAATCTCTTTATCATTGTTCATTTCCCATCTATGCCACAAACCTTCTTCTACATATAATCCTAACTTGGACAACAAATCAGCTTGAATGTTTCTTTCTCTAAAAATGTGAGCAAAACTGACTCACTGAAGATGGTCCTTCGAGATGATGACCTCCTCATAAATTGGAAGTAAGAGAATGTTTTCGAGAAGTCTCCTCTCCTTCAACCAATTAATTACAAGTTTAGATTCCACAAATACCTAAAGGTTTTGCACTCCTTCCTTAAGGGAAAAAATCATAGCAATCTTGACAACCATTAATTCTACTCTATTGTTTGCACTGAAGTCCACACCTGTTGCAAACTTTATCCAATGGAATTCATTCAGGTACAGAAATTCCCCCAACACCCCCCATCGATGGGTTACCTTGAGAAACACCATCAAAGTAAAGCTATGGAATTCTTATGTCAAAATACTCTTCCATAATCCTTTTAATTATGGGATTCTTTACCAGTTGAGGGGAAAAACTAAGAACAACTAACCATTTTGAAGCAAAAAACGAAGGAGATAGATATAGGTCCTCAAACACTGCCTTGTTCCTAACAAGCCAAACACCCCAGATAAAAATCAGCAAAGCTAAGTGGTCCTTAAATGCTAGATTGCTAGCCCATGTAGCTAAAGCTTGATCAAGAGTTAATCCTTCCCGTATGAAAGGTAGACTATAGACCTGAGATGCATGTTCCCACATCTTACTTATATAAAAGCAAGAAATGAAGAGATGTTCAATATATTCATTACCTTCTTTGCAAAGTGGGCATCTACTTGGACCACTCCAAATTTTCTAAAGAAGGAGATCCTAGACAAGAATTGTGTTAGATAAAGCCATCCAAAGAATAATCTTGCACTTTAGTGGACATTTAAACTTCCAAACAACAGCATGCCACCAAAACAATGCAGGAAGGTCCTCCTCTTCTCTAATTACCCTATAACCAAGTCCAGGAAGATAAGACCCTCTTGTTGGGTTCATGGACCAGACAAACAAATCCTCACTATCTTTTAGCTTGATTTGACTATGTCTAAGAGATTTTGTGTACTTGGCCCAAGATAACATGTCATCATCTATCACAACACCAACTGCATCTGCACTTAACCTTTTTTAGGAGTAAGCATTAGTGTTTATGGGATCAAATATCTAAGCAATAAAAATAAAACCTTGGTAAAAGGAAACCAATTCTAAGTTAAGTTAAACATATCAATTTGGTTTGTTAATCATAGGTTAAGTTTTTTAAGTTTTGGTGATATAAGGAAACAAATTCTAAGAGGTTAAACCCTTTCCCTCACAAATATAAAGACTCTACATCCTCAAAGGTTTGAACCTCAATTTTTTACATGGCAATGCCTCATCCCAAGTTCCCAACAACTAAGCTAACTTGGACAAAAATGAATTTATGCATCAAACATGCATTGATGATGTTACCATAAATTTTGTTTCACATGGTTGAGAGGAGATTAAGGTAAAGAGAGGGTTTCTATTTAATTTTTTGTCGATACGACCGAAAAGCTAACGGATAAGGTGCTAAAAGGAAGACCAAATATTCCATGGAACCACACACTGGATTAAAAATGACTAAGGAGAGCGGACGTAGCGCCTTTAGTATCGTGTGAAGGAATTAGCGGTTTGGATCCGAGATGCGAAAAAATCAACGGCAAATAGGGTATCCCCTGAGTGAAAGTGCTCAATTTATAACATGGAGGGATGTTGCCAAAATGATCATTGGAATGTGTTAAAGTTCAGATGTAATCAACGGTGCAAGATCAGAGGGGAAGGGGATTGACGGTTGGAGTGCATTTTGCGCTCTCAACTTGCAAGGAGGATGGAACAAGCAAGCAGTAGCGGAATTTTTGCCGCCTGCCACGTGGTGAGCAAAGAATCATTCCACTGGATGAAAAGTAGTAAGGAGAAACCACCTCCCACGATCCCAAAACTTCCTTTCGGAATATTATATAAAGGAAAGTCTCATGGAAATATGGCATTTTCCTTTTGCGCCCAAGGAAAAACGTTCCTACACATTTGGAAGTTGATTCAGACCAGTTCTTTCCAGCTGTCATTTGCCAGGTAGGCCACATAGTGTTTGAGCAAATATGAAGAAACTTGAACTTTAAAACTTCAATCCACAGTTGTAGTGCAGATAGATCTCATCAACAATCCAAAGACATATATAAATCAAACCATAGAACACATGATATACCCTAAGAAAACCCTCCACTCATTCGGAGGATAAAAAACCCAGCAAACAATCTTAGAGTATGATTGATAATCGACAAAGAATGGTTACAGCACAATAACATATTGTTTTTTTGAGAGCACAAGAGAGGAGAGATCAAATGGAAGAATGTGATGGTTTTGCCAAGTGCATAGCACTTTAATAACAAGCCAAAATCAGTTATACATAGAAGGTAGTGAATATTTGCATGCTTCAGTAACTTGTTAACACTTAGAACATTGTCTCATCTTCAACCATGCATCCCCACACAATTGGTGCCAAGTTGGCACTTTATAATTAACTCCCACATTGAAGATATGTGGCCTCCATTAATTCAATGAGTTTAATTCACTAGTACAAAATGAGGAATTAGCTACTACGTGACTAAAAATTCTAGTCACCACATGTTTTTCAAGTGATTTACTACTAAATATGAGCAATTTTGATTGACCCAACTATAAACGACTAATTTAGTCACTAGTTAACAAATATGACTAGATAATAAGTGACAGAGTTAAAACTGACTAACATATACGACTAATTTAGTCACGGCATAAAAAATGACTAGCTAGAAGAATATGAATTAATCATTTTTATTTGTGTCATGGAAAATTCCAATTGTGACAATGAAGTGTTACAATTTAGTAAAATTTGTAAATTGTCTACCTTCTATTAGTAATATTGGTGTCATGCACCTTGATCTTCAGAGATCCAACAAAGCAACTGCACAAATTTTCTCTTAACCATATTTATCCCTGTTGTACCATTGAAGCAAACCGTTAAGCACGCGCCAAAGAAAAATTAGGTTCCTACAATTACGAATTAGGTACTAGAACCAGTACCATATCGATACCTTGAAGCATCATAACTAGTTGTTTATCCTTCAATGTAAGAGTCTCAAGTCCCATACTGAGGTGCTTTTCTAATTTCAATATAACTATCATGATCTGTGACCGTCAAACTAGTTGCACCAGTCGACGTAGCTTCACCAGGCTTAGTTCCTTTAAACGTCGTAGTAGTTGATCCAATAATAATTGAACCGGTGGAAGTACCAAGAACAATATTTAACCAATCAAAGACTCGATTATAATTAAATTGGGGTGCTAACCCAGAGCCAATCTCAGATCCATATGCAGTATTAAAGGTAGAAGCCCGACCCCATCTCAGAGTTTCAGGTAAATATTTCGATTCCTCGACCTCTTACATGCCTGACCTCACAGAATATGATACATATAATGCGGTGATGACCTCTCCTTATCACTATCAAGTTAAACCTCCTTTATGCATTAGTGATCAGGTAAATTTTGCATCTGACGTCACCACCCAACTGATTCACGATGTGCACAACTCTTCTCAGACAACCTACTCGATCCAAGTTTAATGTTTCACATATTTTCATGCCAAAGAAAGAAACTAAGGTATTGATATTCTATATACACTAAACTTCTTAGTTAAGAGGCGATGCTAGGCATCAACGCCGCAGCCTTCACATTATCTTCATAATGTTTGACAACAACCAAAATGTTCTAGTAATGGCCACAAATTAATGTGCACGTTTAGAGTAGTAATTTTATGAGTGTGCTTAGATCAAGAAATTCAACACTAAAGCATGTTCACTATTGGAATTTGGTGGAAAAGACCCATGGAAATGTAGTTGGGGATAGTATTGCATACAAATTTATCCCATTAGGAAGTGTCTTTAGAAGAGACCTCATGATAATGTTGAGTGCATGGCGTAATATGGGTGTGAACATCTCCATATTCTCTGAGAGGGTTTGCTTGATTGGCACATTTCTCATGTGATCTAGAAGGGGATACAATTTTTCCTCAAGCATTACTTACTACTTTGAATCTTGATATGAAATGTTCAACAACTCATTAGTTTGAAGGTCAACAATCAACTAAAGTCCATAATTTGTTGAGCTCCGAGCAATTTGTGTAGTTGGTTGAGTACCATGAATTTCCAAGGGAAAAGGTGTAATTGAAGTCATGTTTATTAGCATAGAGTGGAACAAAGACAATGTTGCATGATTGCAAACATTGACATAGTGGGAATTTGACAATTTTGGACTATTCAATCATTTTCTTAATTTCTCATTGTTGGATGCACCTTGTGGACCTATTGACCCACTTTTGTAGGTTTTTGTTGGACATTGATAAAATTATCTTATCTTATTTGATTACATTGTGTTTTAATATTTTTATCTCTTTTATAATTTTTTGTTTATTTGCTAGAATCTCTAAAGGACCACACCCAACTGATTAGATTTTAAGTATCTCCTCTCAACTAGCTCACCCCTAAAGGGAATTGAACCCGAGTGACCTTGTTTACGAGCCCCACACCTTAACTAAATAAGATAAAAAGAATTGACCCATCTTTTATAATATTTATCCCTTTATACATTTTATTGTTTCCATTATTTTCCTCTTTTCGCATATGTTCATAACAAACTACACTCTTAACTTTTATTAATAAAAACTATAGCTAAATCCCTACCTCACTCCTAACACAATTCTTTAATTTGATCACTTGCTTTTTATCACCTTTAATTTGATCACTTACTTGTTATCTCCAATGTAACTATTGGATTTCTTGGTTAAAATAACTACCCCTTTCCTTTTTATCATGAATGTAACTATTGGTATTCTTAATTAACTATTGGTTTTCGGGTTTAAAATAAATATCACTTCCTTTTTATCACCCATGTAACTATTAATATTCTTGTAACTATTAGTATTATTGGTTAAAATAACTCATAATGTGAGAGAATTGATATTTCCTTTAATGTCTTAGAGTTTTCTCGAAGGTGTTTTGACTAGACAAAACAATGTTGCAAATTAGGACATATTAAACAGCCTTTCATAGATTCATGGTCATGGAATATCAACTAAAACCCATCCATCGAGCCATGGCTTCGAACAGGACTTGGAGTGAAGAAAGGAGTGAGAATTTCGCTTCGAATGATGAAGAAAGAGCAGGTTCTATGGACTAAGTTTTAAAATGTTATAGCTACCATCATTATAGCAGAAAACACAACAAATGATAAGATATTATCAGGGAGCTATTAGCGTCCATATCTGTGGCAGTGCAGTTATAAAAAGGATGAGTTTGGGATCAAATGGACAGGAAGAACCTCAAATATATGGACAATATGCAACTTCCTTGTCATGAATTACCTCTACTTGTACCAAATTTAGAATGGGACGATTAATTTGTCTATGGATGAGTTACCAAACAAGAATCAAACAATAATCTTAGCGGGCTGAGCAAGGGCTCCAACAAGCATATGACGGCTTCACCAAAAAGAATGGTATACCAAACAAGAATCTTAGCGGACTAAGCAAGGGCTCCAGCAAGTAGATGACGGCTTCACCAAAAACAATGGTATCCATGTGGACAAGAACTGAGGATTCCATGGTAATAATATAATTCTTTCTTTTCTGATATGCAGAATTTATGTGAACAAAACCCCAACCCATCCAAGCCAAGTCGATTGACATGCATCATAGAGCTTGGAACTGTCATGAGTATCAATCTAGGGTTTAGATAGGTCTGCACTAGTATCTATACTTTGCACATCATGTTGTGTTAGGTTACACACACGAAGAGATCAGTCATTCCCAATAGCAGCCGAGTTGTAGAAAGTAGCCATAGACTTATAAGGACGGAATAGGAATTGGGCATTTTATCACATAAAAGGAGAAATATAGAGAAGTTTCTATGGTATTGGCTTATAATGTATTATTTGGAAATCTGTGACCTGTAATCTTTGTAGTGTGCTCTCTCTATATATCCTTGTTATCCCTTTATGTGTAATTCATTTTGATGTAGTAAGAGATGGTTGCCAATGCAGAAAATATGGGCAAAAAATGACAAGAAACAATACAAATCTGAGATCTTACTACAAATTCGTTATGGCACCCAATTTTCAAGTCAAAAGATTAGTTAGACCTTGTTCTTTTTTGGAATTGAGTCGATTACATACAAACCGACATGCTACTATAAATATGTTAAAATTATGGTGGATTTCGTCCAGGTTCAAATATGCACCGAAGAATCAATGACCGTAGTGACAACCTATGAAGGAAAACACACTCATTCTCTGAGTCATCTGGCTATATAAGTCATGCAGGCCAGTTCGTCCAACCAGCTCATTTATGAGGGATTGGATAGAACAAATTGTGTAGTAGACAACCTATTAATACCCTTTTCAAGCAACATTACCAGAATATCAACATTGAGTTTGTTTCCAACGATTGCACTTGACCTCTCAGACAATCGGCCTAATGGCGCAGGAATAATGGTCAACCCACCTAATATAGGATTACATATGCAAGCACATTTAAATGCAGGTAGCTTCCAACACTTGACTCCGTTACCTAAAAATATGAGAAATGTATTGGATCTGAATCAATTGGATCACTCATCGATTATGGATTCTATGAAGCTGGAAGATCCCAAATTCACTACATCTCTCGTTGTAGCCATAAATGGCTCTATGTTGAATTTGGGCGCTCCAATCGAGAGGATTGCCAAACATTTTCTTTCAATGCAATACATCGATGGATCATCTCTGGAAGGAAATGTTTTAGTCTACAACTCCTACTACAAATTTTCCAAAAATAATTGCGATTGGGGAAACAACAATGCAGAGTATCTTAGCTTCCATTATTATAATGAGTAGAAACTAAGAAAATCACAACCTTTATCTTCCTCTATCAATTGAAGAACAAATAGAAAAAAATTGTTGAATGCCTTTGTAAACCATAAAATTCAGCCACAAAGACTAGTACTAGCAGGGTTGAATCTTTCTGCAAACTCATTGCATGCAGTGTCACTTATCCCTGATGTCACTTATACTCAGGTCTAATCTTCAATGCAATTGGTCATTTTTCTTAGTTTATCAAAGTTCTAATATATGAGTTTGCTGATCATATTTGCTAGCTCCTTCAGCCACTCAATCTTCGACTTCACGCCTTCCTTGGATGCTTGATCTTCATATTTCCTGCTCCCCCTATCATTATGCTGCTAATCAAGCTGGTCATCAAAATCTGCTGGTCCATCTTTGCTCAAGATGCCACATATCATCTCATCATATGCCTTTTGCTGAGAGTTCATTCCATATTGTTGTAGATGCATCACTATCATATCATCATCAAAAATGTGTATGCATCATCCTTGTACATGATTCAAAGCCTGATTTTGGACCACTTTGAGTTCATCCTTGCCATGTGTATGTATACAATCATGATCCTAGGACCAGTAACATGCATTTTGTTGCTTATCATGCTCATCAACAATAACCAATAGATTCAAGGAGCTAGAACAAACCATAATTGGACTTAATCACATGTTACCCAAGAGATAGATTGCATCATATTGAGTGACAACTCACATGCTGCCATAGCTTTCCTTGCCTGTTGTGGTGGTAGTGGTGTAGGGCTTGAAGGATGAGAGAGTGATGAGTGGTCTGCTGCTACAAAGTGCCAAGAGATGAATACTGTCCTACCATTCTCCTTCTCTCAACTCTACCTATATAGTAACCCACTACATGAACATCGATTCTCCCTAACTACTGGGGAAAGAGGAAAGGAAGCATAACAAGGTAAAATAGCTCAGGCATGCTCACCAAGTTTGCCTTGCTTTGTTGTTTCGGTAAGCTTTTATGGCCAAAGAAAGTTGCTTTTGGATAATTTCTTGTGGCATAAAAGCCGTTGTTCTATGATAATCTTCAATGGTAACTACTAAAACTATACTCTCTTCATCGTTGGCAGTCACTTTCTTCTGTCTCTGTCAGTTAGTTCTTTACAATAAGTTTGTATGTTCATATTATGTTTAAATTTTGATGCCAAACATTTATTTTTCTTAGAGCTTCCAATGAGAGAGAACCTTTGTTTAATTATAAAATATTTTAGCATCTCCTTTCAGTTAGATTCTATCATACTGATAAGGTTATCGAGTTGGTTATAATTATAGACTGATGCAAGGGCCCTGCTGGAGATCTCTATGTATAACTCAACGTGAAGGAGATTCCAGGAATTGAAAGAGATGGCATCAATCTCTATTCGATTATTTCAGTTAGTTATGTTGATGCAATACTGGGAATTGTCAATAAGGTAAGTAAGGATCTCCACCTTTTATGCATTATCTATGATGTTATTAAGATTGAGGAATATGTTTGTTGTGAAAAAAATAAATAACATGGTCTTAGTGTAATAAACACGTCATTTGTTTCATTGTATTTTTCCTTCCAATTGGAAAATGTTTTCCCTTATCATGAGATTGAAAAAATTACATACAACCAAGTTCACTCAAGGTTAGGGTTGGCAAAGTTCACTTGTTGAGAGGTCTATCCCAGCTTGAACTAACATAGTCTTTTGGACCTTGTAGGGTGGGTGGGGAATTCTTGAAAATAGGTTTATTGGTTCCAACTTCCAATGGCATTATATATTTTATTGTGTGCTCCAAAGGTATTTGATACTGAGGTTTCCCAATTTGTAGATGCTTTTGATCTAATTCTTTATGATATCATGATATCATCTACCTGGATAAACCAGTCAAATCAAAGTGGAAGCATGACAAATAATATCAATGTGATGTGTAGGCTCTAAAGGGTGTTCTCAACTTGTAAAACTACAGATTATTCCCTATGTTAAAAAACCTATTGTCTAGGTGGTTAATGGAAGTTTTAACTTAAAAACTATAACATCACACACTAGTGGAATAACTCTACTACCTTAGCTCACTTTTTAGCAGAATCCCTCTACTAAGATTGAATGAATGGCAACAACTGATTTAACACACATGTGCCCACATAAAAACAAAACTTCACTCTCTAACTCATCCAAAACACCAAAAATAACAACTATAACACAACAATCTTTACTACTAATACTCGTTGCAAGTTACACTAGCGGTTGACTTCTCTTCTCTATCTAATTAATGCACCTTATCTCCTTTATGTCTTCATAATTAATTCACCATCCTTGCATGAAGATCTTCGTCACACAAGTGCAAACTTCCTCTAGCAGAAGCCAAGCAAACAACTCAAATTCTAGAAGGCAAAAAGAAATGGAGAACAAAATTGGAGGAACTAGGTAAACAAACAATTAGGTCTATCTTGTGGAGGCAATGTGCATCTTAATTTGATCATGGGTTGATGTCTATAGAGCCAGTGAGGGTATTGAAATCTCTAAAAGAAATGATATCCCATAGAAAGAGGATCACTAGATATAGGTCAAGGAAAGGTTTACCATCATAGTGAAGTTTGAATCTTGAGGATTAGGTAGCATACAACAATGAAGACATTTCAAAGAGGGGAATTCGGGCCTTAGAATTCAAATCCACATAAATTTGGAATGCACATCAAAATCCAAAATTGATACCCTAGATTGGAGTCTCGAATGAAGCAAATGACATCTCTTGACCCACAAGATTTGCTAGATATCTATGTGTCACGTCCAAAAATTGAGACCTTGTGATACCTCTTGATATGTTGGAGTGTTGTCTTGAGGTTATCATGCATCTTGGTGAGGAAGATGAGTTCCTGTGTGGAGAGCACATCCTAAAATGATGTTATAATTCATCGAATGATATCCATTGGTTTTGTGTGACCATATGCTCTTTCCATTCTAGTATGGCATAAAAGTCCTTCATGTGGTTTTAGATCTTTCTAGATATTAATTAGACCTTTCTAGAAATGCCAGATTCCTTGAAGATGGGTGGAGTGTCCACTTGAAATGCTAGATCTAAAACTACAACAAAATGAAAATCCAAAAGCCTTGATAACAATGGTTGCAACATGTTGCAAAGAAGTTGGTTTAGCCAACCTTGTGAAAATTGTGATTCTCTACATCATCATCTATATTTTTATGCTCTTACAATAACAATTCACTTCTACATTTGAATTATAAACAAACATCATGCCACTTCGCGAGATCCCACTAGATGAGATGTAAATTCAAGCATGTTTGTAACCGACCTAGGTCTTAAAAATTATCTTGTGGCTTCTAGTCCCTTTTGATTTTGATGCCAACCTCATATTTCATCCTTCATATAGTCAACATACTTATAACTTATGCTTTTACAATAACAATCTCTTTTTTTACCTTTTGAGCTATAAACAAACTTTATGCCACTATGCAAGAACCCAATTGGAGGAAATGTAAATTTGAGCATGTTTGTTGGAACCCACTTAAATCTCAAAAATGATCATGTGGCTTCTAGTCCCTATTGTTTTCAATTACAAACTTGTCATATTACATCCTAATTACAATGTTATATTAAAAGTGGAAGGTGTAGCTTCAATTTATGATCTAGCTCTTGATGGGATTTTTTTTGGAGTAAAACAAATATTTCTTGCAGGGCTCCCAATTACCCTATGGTCTTCTTCAAAGTTTTCTCCTAGTTAGGTGGCTTTTATTCATTTCTAGTGTGAGTTTGGAGTTAGCTTAGATCCTTTGTCAATTTTGGACACTTGATTTGAGTGTATTTTGCTAGCTTGGGAGCTTCAACATGGGTTTCTAGATGGTCGATGTGGCATGGAAGTTTGGAACAATTCTCTCTTCCTTTGTTTGCAAGATTTATCTTCCTCTTTCCAAAACTTGTCACATACCCAATGTATTTAGATTGGTCGATAGATTTGAAATATAAACCTAGCTCCAAAACCCCCCATTTGGTGTGAAATAAAATGCTTTTCCAAAGATCCATTTCAATTGAAATCTTAGGGAAATTCCAATACCCACCTTTTCAAATACAAGAATAATATTCATTGATGTAGCTATTGTAGCTCACACATTTTAATATTTTTAACTCAATAAATGCACCCTTTAACACAAAAATTATTTTCATATAGGTAATAACACTATCAAGAAACACATTCAAGCAAAATGGTACAAAACTTCAAATGCATAAGAAATAGGGAATCAAGGTAGGAATAACTACCAAGGTATAGGAAGTCAACTTGAATGCCACCCTTGTGTTAAGTATAGGATAAAAACCATGTTAATAGACATAGATGAGTTCGTGCAGAAAGATTGTCCAACTCCTGTCCTCTAACCTGGATCATTCAGACACTCTGAATTGGCTCACAACACTGTTTGGTGCAAGTTACCAATCGAGTTTGAGCCTCTGCATTTTCTACAAGTCTAGCTCTCTTGACACTCTCTTACCTAAATTGAGCATCCTTGCATTTGTTATGAGTTTGAAATTGCCCTAAACATCCATTTGTGGACAAGTCCTTGCAGATACAATGGGTAACCAATATCAGTCCATCATATGTATCCTTGCATTTGTTATAAAACTGATTCCTAAATTTGCCTCCAATGCCCGTTGTATCTTGGTCCTTGCAATTGCAAATATCTAGCCCTTCCTGGTTGTGCATTCACTGTTATAGTTCTTCTCAAATCTCCTCAGCATTGGAATACTTGACAAAAAATTTCAGCACACAATTGCTTGAATCATCAACCAGAAGCTCTAGTAGATTATAAATCCTATAATGCGTTCAATGTCTATCTAATGTGAGTCCAAGCAATATCTATGTTTGATCCCTTTTTTAGCAATGCATTCAATGTGTTGCTTGGCTGCTTCCACTGTTGTAATTCTTCTCAAATCTCCTGTAACCAAAATCTCAACAAGCAATTCCTCAAACTGCCAACAAGAAGCTTTAATATATGAGACTTACAAATCCTGCAACAATCTCCAACAATCTTCATTCATCAAGCACCAAGAATAAACATAATACAACATTACATCAAGCATCACAATCAATGACATGAATAACACCTTGAACCTAGCAATTTGATCTGCTAAGAATTGATTTATTTACATGTATTTCGCCTATGATAAAATGCTACTACGTGCAACTCATATGCTATATTTAACATCAGGGCCCTAGTATGGAAGGAATCCGTGTAATCAGAGCACCATAATTAGCAATTTGATCTACTGAAAATTTATTTATTTACATATATTTCACCGACACCTATTATAAAAGGCTACTGCGTGCAACTCGTATGCTATATTTAGCATTGGGGCCCTTGTATGGAAGGTATTTGTGAATCCTATATTTCACCATAATTGCATTGCTTTTTGGATAAAGAATGTTTTATCCTTTACAATTCTAATTTAATTATCATATATTCTACCTAAAATTGAGAAATATGAAGATCTGTGCAATCTGTTTTTTGAAAGAATTAAACTTCAAATGTACTTATAATTTTGGTATTGGTGGAAGTTGCTCATGCTTTGCATGTTAAATTGGAATTTTGGAGATGGAGGCTCATAATCCTAGTGCACAAGTTATACCTAAGGCGGTTCAAAAGACTGTCAATAAAGCTGCTCATCTCCTAAGCAAGCCTTCCGTAGCAAAGTCTATAGGCAACAAGTTGTCCAAACAAGCAAATTCAAGATGAAATTGCACAACAGAAATTAAAAATACTAAACATGCCATAGACAGACAAGTTTTGTCAGGAAAATGTAGTAATCCCATTGTATGTGGTAAATACCAAGTAAGATATATATTCTCCATTAACGTCCATGTGTAATAATGTAATTTTCAGATATTGTGCTGAAAAGAGTGCTGCACAAGAAAACCAAGCAGTGAAAAGGAAAAAGCTTGAAGCGGGACGATTAAGGCAGGTGACATGATTGTTTAATTGAATGTTCATTTTGTTGATATTGTTTTTGTTGAATGCTTTTAACATGTTGTGTGGATGGGTTATGTTTAGGATAGGGAGAGTGATGCATGTTTGGTATAGAGAGAGGGTTGTATGTCTGTCAGTTTTATACTTTTATTTTAATTTTTCTTTTAGATTCTTAAGGTAAAAGAACACATTTTGCCACACAAAACAAATCCAAACAAAGGTTCAACTGCTTCTATCGATAAAAACAATGAAAGAAAATGGAACTCGACCTTGAAGGTAGAGTGTGCTTCTGTCAATCCTACATCTTGGATATTTTATGCATATTCCTTTCCTACCTAGTGTAAATTGTGATAGTGACCATGCTTTTTTGTAGTTAGCGAAATTCGCTTTCTATTTGCTTTTGTTGTTGAAAAAGTTTTTTGTTTTTGTTTTTGTTTTTGTTTTTTTTTTTTTCGGTGTAGATTATCTAAGCAGCTCCACAAGCAATCCCTAGCTCATGTAAGAACAATATCATTCATCTTTCCTTAGTGTTTTAAGTGGTTAGTGTCCCCAGTGTCTCGTTGTAGAAGAAATCTATTTCAGGATGGTACTAGTGCACCTTTTCAAAAGTACAAAACATTAATACTCACAATACTGAAGGATCCTGGACTTGAAACAACTCAGAGAAGCCGACCTACAAGGTATATTGTGGAATCAATTGTTTGCAAACTCTCAAGTTTGTGTGAATGTTAACTTGCACTAGTGCATTTGATTATTTATAAGCAAACCATAAGGGCTTGAAAAGCAACATACATTTCTGACATATTCTTCTTTTATTTATTCAGGTTTAAGAGTGCGGATGGGCTTGAAGAAGAGATGCTTGCCAAAATTTCAAAGTTCAAAGCACGCCCACTCAACAAAAAAGTAAGTATGCAACACAAACTATTACAAGGTAGTTTTCATTTCTTTTCATCCCACCTTAATTTTCAGACATGTTCTCATCCTTTTTGTAATTTGCAGATATTGGAGGCTTCGCTGTTGCCACCATTGCATAAGATTGTTCCTCAATTACCAGAGTTTTAGGTTAAGTTTGGGCACCAAACACATTCAATACATTTTATCTCTTTATATGCATCTTAACACATGGTCAAACCTTTTAGAAATTCTTTTTGGATCAAGTTAAATATTGTTTTGGCTGCAGCTTGACAGAAATTCCATTTGAAGACAATGGAGAGGTCTTTGCAACACTCTTCTACTTCGTCATCTGCAGATTCAGTTGTGGTAAGGAATTCATCTTTACTCCTCTCATGGTATTTGAGGGTTTTCATGCAAAACACGTTAACAACCATATTCAACTTTGATTTTTACCATGTTAATGATGGAGAGAAGGAATTTAACGCCTTAACCGACAGATTCAAGGGTTTTTCCCATGTAATTTGTGATGGATAAGAGGAAATGTCAAAGAACAGAGAAATCTAAAAATAAATGTTTTGGTGTCTAAAATTGGTTGCCCTAGATTCTAAATAAATCATCTTTCTAAATGCAGATTCTAGATAAGCGGTGGTGTGAATCAGTTGCTGGAGGTGTTTTGATTGAGCCTAGGCCACCATACTTGGAAACTGATTTGCGTGCACATCCACCAAAGTGAGTGGTGATTTTTTGAAAGCCGCTAATCTTTTATGTAGAAGTTAGAGGAAGGAAAATTAGAAATATATCATAAGATGTTCTTCAAGAGCAATTTGAATTTATGTGTGACATTGTCATATCTTTTTCATTATACCCCTTTGAACAGAGGCTATAGAGACAACACCAACAACAGTTTTTCACTCACATCTCTTTTATTTAGGCATTTTTTTTACCATAAGTAGTTTTATGAGTTCTGACTGAGCCCAGGCCAACACACTTGGAAACTCCTTTGCATGCATGTCCAAATAAGAAATGTTCATAATGCTGTGAGAAGACTAAAATATGTCTTTGAGAGCAATTTGAATCTTATTTATAGGGTCTTTTTTATTCATGCACCATCATCATTTTTTCACCTGCATGTATGAAAATTTGTGGTTTGATTGTTTCATGTCTCTTTTATTCAGGCCACCCTTTGAACTGGGGATATAGGGAATACACCATCTGCAATTTTTCTATGGAAGTTTGTAGCTAGATTTCTCTGTTGCAAATCATTTGTAAACTATTGCATGTTTATTTTTGTAATTTCATTTCATTTAAGTTTATGTTCTCAGGTTCGTGCTGTAATGTTTAGTTACTGTGTGGCATGTTGTTACTTGTTGGATCTCTCTTAGTGAAGCCCTTTGGATAGGGGCTATAGAGACAACATGCTTTGTTACAGATCATTTGTGACAGATCTAAAGGCAGAATTTTAGATGGGTAAACTATTTCATGTTGAAGAATTTGTGATTGGATTTCATTAATTTTCTTCTCTTGGGAAGGTAGCCATCATAATATAAGTCTTATGAATTTTATGTTAGTATGGCTATGAGAAATTAATCTAGTTTATGTTCTTTGTATTATGTAAAATATAATACTCTATTTTGATGGATTATTCATATAAATTTTTAGAGTTAAGAGCTCAAAAGAGTTAGAGCAAGAGGAATTGCAAAAGATCCCAAAATTCAAGGCTAGGCCACTTAATAAAAAGGTACCAATTAACAAGTTTGTTTTCTGTCCATACTGTGCAATTTTCTCTATCGAGTTTCTGAATGATCTTATGTTTATAGATATTCTGCACTAAAGGGGATCTTGGTCTATTTTGCAATCTCAAACGTCATGTCACAACACCTGTGCTAGGATGGATGTAATAAGGTTGATGCAATTAAAAGTATTTTCAGGCTCATTTCTTATAGGAAGATATTAAATTGTTTTTTATCTGAATCAGGAATTTCACTTTGCAACCGATGAGCGCCTTCCTTTGCCTCCACCAACTGAACTTTTTAAAAGGTCAGGAACTTAATCCAGATAGATGATTGATCAGGAAGAAAGTCTTAGCATTCAAGTGTCATCTTTTGGTTATTATTATCCAATTGATATTTTAATACTTTGGACATGCTGTGTTGTTTTATCAGCTCTCTCAAACACATAAGTCTGAGAATTAGGACAAGCAGATAAAAATATGCAGTACCTCACTGAAAGAAATTACAAATCATCTAGCTCAAAACTTCATTTGTCTAACCCCACAATGAAGTGCTCGGCATCTCTTTTATATAACAAGAGACAACAGCTCTACAATGAATGTAGACACCTTTAGTGGTGCACCTCTCTAGAAGAGATAAAACCCTAACCTAGATGCAAGAGCCTGCTAGCGAAGAGTGCGGCCTCATGCATGAGTTCACCCTAACTAGAAGAGAACATCGCTAAAGAAAACTAAAAGAGTACAAAAGAATCTCTCTCTCATGCAATACGCCTATAAACTGAAGATGGTCCTAATGCATGCACCCTACCTATCTTAGGAACTGCACCCTTTGCAGATAGAGCATGCATGCATCCTACTCACCCACTCAATGTCTACAAGACTGCTACACCCTCATCAGACTCTCTAATGCACCTCCCTCATAAATTGCAAAATCTCTCCACAAGGATCAAGGCTGGAATGTCTGCTAAATTGTTGCTTCTGAAGAAAAACACCTCAAAGCAACATGGTAAAAAAACTAACAGGGTTTGCTTATATGGAAGGTCTGTAATCATGTTTCTCATATTTTTATGGACATGATTTGAACACTTTCATAGTGTTCAGAAGTTGTTTTTATTTAAACAAATAGATTTGCAGAGACTTACCTTCAGTTCTTGGTTTTTACCATAGACCCTTGCTAATATGGAGGCAATATATATATTGATTTCATATTACTGCTCTTGAGTATCTGTAAATACAGAAACTACTTGTTTAGATGGATTAATTACACACTCTAGGTTTCTAGAGGCTTCTCAACAATATCTTGAGAATATTCTACGAACATCTAATCCACTGCAACTTTAGCCTTAGGTTCAAGAACATTTCTACCACTAATGTTCCCAACGACTGTAGTATAGTCATGGCTCTGGTGTGGATAATTCCTTAAAATTCCTTTAACGATTAAAACCGGAGCTTCTATGGTGATATAATCCTTTTCCATCTCAAGGAATTGAAGAATTCGATCAACAATACCGTTGACATCACACTACTATAATGAAAATTTTCCAACTACTTGGATAGACTCTGTTGTAATGGCCAAATCAACATTTGCAACATATTCTCTTACTACAATATCATATGTATTGCTCTCATTTTCCATGACTCTAAGCATCTTATGTTTCAATTTCTTCACAAATAAGGGTCACTACAGTGATAATAAAAATGCTTATAATTTGATAAAAATAGGATTTGAACAAGTGCTCCCTTTGCTCCTCTATGGTTTCTCCGAAATCCTAGCTTCCATTGTCTTCTTAGGGAAAACCCCAACCCTAATTCCTTGCTTGCATCAACACAAGATCCCTAGCTAAGATACCATTTGACTAGGAACATCAGCAGAGGTTTCCACAACATTTTTATTTTGACAAACAGGTTCCGTGGGAGTTAACTGCATGTTATTAGAGATATTGAATCTAACCTATTGAGTGAATGGATGACCACTAGTTCCATCCATGCATTCTTTAGCATCCATCAAGTCACTCCCAACTGTTCACTCAACACATGACTTAGAATTGTGAAGACCATCTTCAATATGTGCAACATTAACTGTTTTATTCAAAGCCTGTTTCCCAATCTCTTGAAATTGCATGCGTGCTTTTCCCAAGGAAAAATATTCACTTTCTACTGACGTGGCCTACAAATTTCTAATATCAGCCTTTTGTTCAAAACCTTCAACTGAACTACGTTTTTTATGCACCTGAGATGCATCTCTAAAAAAAGACTGACCCCCTGCTGGACTAACATCCTCCAACTTACGTTTCTTACTTCCTTCCCCTTTTAAGGAATTGTAGTTATTTGTATGATCAAAATCCTCAGAAATTACATGCTTTGAAGGGTTGTATGGTATTAATATTTTTACAGGCATACTCATGCTGAATTCAGTAGGGCTCCTATTATTTTCCACCCTTGTACAATGTTCCTGAATCGAATCAGGAAGTGAAGGAGTAGCTCTTATGTGTTCTTCATTGATACTCACAGTAGATTTTAGATGTTTCTGCCCTGAAGGGTTAAATTTTGCAACTGATGTTTCCTCCCGCAGAAACATACCCTATGTTATAATGCTGTACTAATGGAGAAAAGGGTTCCACTTCCATTCATTATTTTCTCCCATTTGGGTTTTGAGAAGAGCTCTCATCCCCGGTGAAGAATTCATGGGAGGTAGGACTCTGTTGTAATGGCCAAATCAACATTTGCAACATATTCTCTTACAACAATATCATATGTATTGCTCTCATTTTCCATGACTCTAAGCATCTTATGTTTCAATTTCTTCACAAATAAGGGTTACTACAGTGATAATAAAAATGTTTATAATTTGATAATAATAGGATTGGAGCAGATGTAGATGGCTAAAGACTGCAGATGACTTTTTTGAGCCTCCTAAACTCACCAAAGTGAGTAATCCTTTTGGTACCGTCACATATTTTATCTTGAAAATGGGATGCTGATACCATACAAACTCAACATGCTGAATAAGGATGGACAGATCTTACGTGGCACGTGTTGAATAACATTTCATGGCCTTAAACTTTGTATGTGTAAATGGAATTCCACAAATAATTTTCTAACGAAATGAAGAAAGGAAACTATTGGCACTGAATCTTGACAGTGTTTGCAACTCCCCCCAGATCAATCAAAACCAAATTTAAAAATAAAAATAAAATAACTGTTGTGCCAAATTTTGTGTCGTATTTGCTCTTTTTTTTGTGAAACTGCTTGGTAGGTTTTGAACAATTCTTCATGAACCTTGAACTTTGTACTTGTAAATATAACTCCACATCAAAATATGAGACCCAGGTCTTAGTGAGGCTCTTATATTCCATTGAAGAAGCAATGCATCCCACGTGGGGAGTTAGAGTGGAAGGCGTAAACATGCCATAGGGCCTGAAGGGAATTGGAACTTAAAACTAATTTATAATTAGATAATCAGGGCAAGGCACTTTCACATTCCACTCAAGTAGGATGGCGACATGCTTTATTACCCTTACGAAGAAATATTTTCTTGTAGGCAGTTCAAATGGGGAATATGAACCTCATCATGATTTTCTCTATCCTTTGCTTCATCATAAATGTTCTTTTCATGGTCAAGTAAATTTTTTCATTTTGAAAGTCATAAATCTTGATAAGAATATGCCTTTATGTAACTGTGCATTATAAGAACACTGTAGAATACCAGTCTCTCCAACCTTTTCAATAGGTTTAGTCAATCTCAAAAGGTTACTAGAATCTAAATTTTAGTGTAGTCTTATTTTAGGTGACCATACATTCTAAGGAAAGTTCAGTTCTTATCAATGGTTATTTCTCTCTGTGAACTGTTGTCCAATCATCATGGAAGCTATTTCAGATCCTGTACATCTCAACACAGAGCTGATATATATTTTGTTATACCTAATGGTTTGCAAGTTTTTCCAGTTTAATTCATGCTTAACCAGTTGTCCTGCCTTTCAAATATCTGGTATCATCACCTAGAAGCCAACTATACAACCCTTTAAAGGTTTCTCTAAAGATGCAATGTTGTAGGAGCAGGGTATTTCTCTTTATATTTGCAACATGACTCTTTAATTATTGAATCCACTATTAGGTGCCCTTATAGCCAAGGAATAATGATTCACAAAGCATAACTCCTCCATACAAAATGGTACCTTTGAAATAGTAAATGATTCAATGCTAAATACTTGCAATACTTGCAATTCCCCGAGTCAAAATACTTGCAATTCTTTGAATTCTAGGTCTAGAGATCATTCTTGCAAGACATTACGGTGCATAGGGAGTCAAGTCTCTAATTTTGCAAATGATAATCGTCGAGTCTCCATTAGCAATAAGTTTCTGAATCTGCCTGGCTCTTAGAATTTTTATCACTTGATTTAAAGCTAATGCTTCTATGTTATTATAGGTGGTCACTATTGACCACCAAGCATAAGTCAATTCCCACTGTCGCTTAGGATTGTAAACAAACAGCCCCCTCCCTCCCCACTACAGGCTGAAACCTGAGGACATATATTTGATTTTTCATGTACCGTTGGTATTTTTTTAAAAGTAGTCACACTCGACGTCTCATCTATCATTTTCCCTTTTGACAGTGTTCAAGTTAATGAAATGAATGTAAGTACACAATTTAATTAGATTTTGGCTCTCATTAATTGTATTGGAAATTTGTTTAAATTAGGTGGCAAGTTTCTATTCTGATGGGATAGTGGTAAATTGATCTTTGTATCACCTTTATTTGTTTATCATATTTTACAGTAGAAGTCAAAGAGTATTCTTCTTCTAATAAGGGGAATGTTTTTGTAACAACAACCTTTTTTTCTTTCTGTTATAGTGTCTTGAATGCCATTCTATTATTGGATTCTTAGCTTATGAGTTGAGTAACTGGCAAAGTGAAGGGCACCCATGACATGTGAATGTTGTAAAATCTAGTTTGATGGGAAAGGCTGAAGCCAAATTGCAGTCCTGGTGGGTAGGATTGGTCCTGGAAGGAGTCAGATATTGACAAAGTCCATGACCAGAGGAGTTGAGCCAAAGAAAGGCCCCCCTTAAGAAATTGTCAAAGTATGGGTGCACAATTTTGGTTGTTGTATGAGAGTTGCAAATTCAAAATAATCATGAGTGTAGGATGCACATTGTAGGGATTAACTTTAGAGCCAATCAAAGTGGTGACTTAGATATGTATTGCAGATGTTTTAATATTTTACTGCATAGATGCAATGTAGTGACATGGGTGCATTGTTGCAATATTCGGTTGTGCTAAGTTGCTAACATACTGTCATGCTCCCTTGGCATGTGCACAGTCCATCAACCTCTCAGACAAGCAAGCCAGTTGTTTGTTGTAATACTCTGTGTCAATTACGAAATATAAGTCACCACTGGGGCACCCGATATAAGGTTTTCCATTTGTCTATTTTGCTCATTTTGTCTTGCTAAGTCTTTTTGAGGATAGATAGCATAGGATATTGTCAATATTCCTGCACATATACTATATGTCATTTTGCAAATGAACGTTTCAGTAGGACATCTTATGAATCTTTTTAGACTCACTCTGGTGCATCATGGCCACTATCCCTATTTTGCAACATATAGGATCTGAGTGGTTTATTATATCAACCAATTCCCCCATTCAATTTTGATCAATGTTCTCTTGTCTTGAAAGGAAAAAAATGTAAAATTCGGTGATTCTTGATGGTGAAAACTAGCATTTGGTCAAGTTCTAACTTTTCTGTAAACATATGGAAAGGAATTGGGTAATTGTTTCTAAGGCAGAATTCAGAGCAAAAAATTTAGGTCTTACATACAGTATTGAAAAGCTAACTATATATATAGTTTACAAACATCAATGCTATCAGCACTGTCATCACTGCAATCAGAAGGAAGTGGGAAAATAGATGTAGCCAAAGCTGAGGAATTGCTTGCTAAAGCTGATGATGAGATGAGTATTCGTGATACTGTTACAGACTTGCTTTAGAAAAATAATGCACACAAGTAATATTTTCAATCACATATTTATGCATTGGATAAATTTGCAAGACAATTCAATCGGATGCTGTTAGATTTATCCTTTTGGATATGTACTGTTTGTAGAATATATCCAATGTTGCCAACATCTCTTCTTTTGATGTAGAATGGTCAAGCAATCCAAGCTGAAGGAAAAATAAAGAAATGAATAGAAGAGTGAGATGGAACAAAAATAGTTGGAGTGGGAGCTAAAAAGGGAGAAGGTTCAACAGGTTAGTTGGAATGTTATGGAAGAATGCAAGTTTTAAAAGGCAGGTTTTGGAGTTTTTACTAACATTTTTTATTACCTTTGTAGGAAAAGGAACAAGCTTGTGCTCAGAAGGAAGCCAACATTCAAGTAAGATTCCAAAGCTACATAACTTTCTTTCATTACTCCTTGAAACACATTTGCATGATTTATTAATCCAGTTGTTGATGCAATTGTGAAAGTGAGAAGTTGACAATATCAACTTTCTTTGTTAGATTATTACAACTATGAGGACATGTTATCTCATATTTATTTTACCATGTTTTCTATTTATTCCATTTCATCAAGTTATTTATCAAAATTTTCCATCTTCTACTTCTGTAGTATATGTGGAATATACTTGTCTTAACATTACAGTTAAACTTTCAAATTCAAGCAGGAAACCTCTTTTTCCAATTTAAGATTTATATCATTCCAATAGGGAAACACTTATACTCTGTGTTCCATAATGGCACCATATACAGTTTCTAACATCTTTAGTTTCCTTGAACCAGGAGAAGGAAAAGAAACAGCCGCAAGAGGAGGTAGAAAAAGAACAGAAGCGACGTGAAAAGGAAGAAGTTGAGATGAAAAAGCAACTTGCAATACAAAAATAGGCCACACTGATGGACCGATTTCTTAAAAAAGATGCACCTAACACTCAAACAGTGCCCATTGTATTGAATGAAACAATTTATAATTATTTGCAGGAAAATGCACAGATTTGCAGTGGTGTTATGTTGTCAATGGATAAAATATTACTGAAAGAAACAAATATAGAGATAGGGGATCTTCTAAGGTTGATGTTCTATCTTTTTATAAATGTCTAAATGTGGCATGAATATGTCGTGTTCTTTCTAGATTCTTTGAGTTGAATCAATTTGATTGTGCGATGTACTTAGGTCACACTTGGTATCTTGGCACCATCTTAATTGGTGCACTTCTGCACAAAGACATCTAAGTTGTGGTATTTGGCGTAAACCCAAAGTTGCATTGTTTAATGAACTTCGGTTGCATGGGGCATCTGTTGAAGCTGTAGTGCTGCCAAAATTGCAATCCTCTACAAACAAAAAATGGACGTATAGTGAGGTTGAAGTCATGAGTTCATGTCAAAGAGCCTTGTAAATGACTGGGAAGAAGTTTTGAGTGATGGTTTTCCTTGAAATAATGGGAATACCACTATTCATAGAGAAAATAGGCTTCGCAATAAGAGAAGAAACCTTTTGCAATTTGATCACAACCATAGACCTGCTTATTATGGAACCCTCTCAAAGAAAAGGTGAATATACTTTACATAATTTTAAGTTTATTAATTATCAAAGCAAAAGGTTGTGTTTTAATTTTGATGGCCCATGATGAGGAACATCTGAAACACCTTGAAGCTCATGGATTCTTAATATTGCAGTAGACAAGAGGCAACGTTTTGTTTCTGACTCTTTGTTTTTGATGCAGTGATGGCATTGGGCTTAGAAATCCTTTCAAGAAGGACTCTTCTTTGGACTATGAGAATGATAGTGATGAAGAATGGGAAGAGGTACTCATCACTAAATCTCTTTGGTAATAGCATTTGATTAACTTTCTTACTTTGTTAAAAATTTCAGGAAGATCCTGGGGGAAGCCTTTCTAACTGTGACAAGGATGATGAGGAAGAAAAGAATGAGGTTGACACAGATAAGTTTAAATCCGAGGAAGATGATGACAGTGATGGGTTTTTGTACTTGATGGACATCTTTTTGAAGATGAGGTAAATTCTATAGAAAACATTTGTTTGATGGGGAACTTTATGGAGTACATAAAAAGCATTTGCTGTTATTTTAGTGTTGCGTGTTGCAATGTCCAAGTTTTATTTGGGGTAATTAAAGGTTCATCTCCTTGTTTTAGTGTTTCTTGTTGCAATATCCTAGTTTTATTGGGTGTAACTGAAGGTTCATTCCCTTGTATTGTTGCTGGAATTTACCTCAAAAGTAGGGTTATTATAGAAGTATATAAGTTGAAAGCAATCATTTAATTACTTAGGGGATGTATATAGTTGAAGATATTTATTGGCCCTGATGACTATTAGTAATCCGTCGAACTACGCATCTAATGGAGTTACAGGAAGGGATCCCGACGGAGCAGTTGCTATAAATAGTTGTTATATTATCCTTTTTTTATTATTATCTTCTACAATCTCCCTATGGGCTATAACCTCTTCCTCTTTTACCACACTTACACCATTGCCCTCTCCT
This sequence comes from Pseudotsuga menziesii, assembly GCA_001517045.1. Lineage (NCBI taxonomy): Eukaryota > Viridiplantae > Streptophyta > Pinopsida > Pinales > Pinaceae > Pseudotsuga > Pseudotsuga menziesii. The sequence continues at coordinate 193,765 of LPNX010786689.1, forward strand.
TCAAAACTTTCTTTAAAATCTATAGCAATCTTAATGTTGTTCTCCTTTTACTTACAGCCTCAATGGGGTTGCTTCTTCCTTCCCCTAATCCACACATTCATAAACAAGAAAAGTCTTCATTAAACTCTTGTCCTCATGGGTATGTCCTCTACTGACTCTACATACTTGGATGCACAATAGATGATTGCTGCATTATCATCATTTTCCAGCTCTAGTAGAACATCAAATACCTACTACTCATCATTTTCTCTCAGCTCCCTTGCATGGATATTTAGATTCACCTCCTCTTCGTAGAAGGTTTCCTCAATATCTTCTCTTTTAACACATCAATGTTGGAATATGTAGAACATTCAATGTACCTAGATCCAACTTTAGGATATTCATCAAACACTTTAAAATGCATTTAAGATGTATTTTGATGGTGATGATCCACTTGATGGACAACCTATACTTTTTTTCTATTTTATATATTCCATTGGAATTCCTATGCATCATCTTATTTATGTAAAATGTTTTAATGACATTGAATGATAAAACTACATTTCATGGTATTATATGTATAATTTATATTCATTTTTTTGTATTTTTAATATAGTACTATGTTATAGTTGTAAAAAAAGCTATCTCTTTTTATCTGTATTTTATTTATGTGATTGTTATATTTTTAATTATATATAAGTTTACGAGAGTTCCTTAAAATGTTTAAAGCACATGCTTCTCTTTATTTCATTATTTCAATAAGATAAAATACATGTTTCTCTTTATTTCATTGTTTAATAATTCACACAATATAATGAAAAATCATTACAATTTTTCTTCTGCTAATTTTATTTATTTCATTGTTTCAATAATTTACAGAATACAATGAAAAGCATTACATTTTTCCTTATGCTAATTTTAGTTACAGGGAAAATTGTACATAGCTCTCAGGAAATAGTTTATCATAAATACTAGTTACTAGTAAGTTGTAATAGTAATAATTATGTAGTTTGTAGATTGCTAATTATGTAGTTTATCATAAATTAAGGAGTTGATTCCTTAATTAGCTGAACTTGTTTGACCACAACTAAGGCTCAATGGATGTCTTATTAATTCAATTTCACTTGGAGGCATACATGGGCAATTCGAATTCTCTCTCTATCTTTGTGCTCATATTAATTTTCTCTGCATGGTCCAATATGTGTTTTCATTAATTATATATCACATCATACTCATAAGAATTGTTTCAAACCTATGATCATATGTAATACCCCGGTCATATAGGCACATGCTAAAGTAAATCACTTTAGGGGTAGCTAATCCCTAAAGGAAACTTGTAGCACATGTTGACGATGACTAGTCATACATCACATAGTATATCCTCGAGACTTAATACAACATAACTCATATGAACTTAATACAACATAAGTTTCGTACTTGATACAACATAAGTCTCAGACCTTAACATAAGTTTATGATCTTAACCATAAGATCCTAGTACATGCATCTCTCCCAAACAGGACTTGATTAAGGTCCTAGCTTGATACAACACAAGCTCTTTAACTTAACACAATAAGTTAGTGAACTTAATACAACATAAGTTCCGGACTTGACATAACGAGTCCCATCGAGAGGATCTGAACTTAATACAACATAAGTTCTGGACTTGACACAACAATTCTCATGGAGGATGACTCCCGATGTTGTACATCTAACACTCCCTCTCAGCGATGGAGACATTCTCTGCCATACCAGGAATTTCCTGCCACACCAAGCTTATCTCGAAAGTGTTAAAACTTTGTCACAGATAAATGCTTGTCACAAATTTGCAATCTGCTCATCAGTAGCTATAAACTGGAATTCATTTTACATGACGATGACTTCAATGAAGTAAAAATTCATCTCAAATGTGTTTTATCATAACACACATATCGAGTATTTCAGAATGCTTAACTATTAACACCTGGTAACCTCCCAAGATACACTACTCCTCAGTATGTAGTACTATCTGCAAAACTTATTTGGCTTCTGAAGTGCTCTTTGATATACATTTTGCTTCTATAGTACTATCCACAACACACTTAGATTTTGTAGTACTAGCCACACATTATATTAGGCTAAAACAATAACTGGATAACAGAATCATATAATAGGTCTACCATGTAATAAAGAGCCTATTCTAATGTACCTCAAAACATACTCAAACATATGCTTAGTAATAAGCATAAAATACAACAGGTCTGCTCAAAGACCATTCAACTACTTACACATAGTAGCATCATCTAGACCCAATCCAGAATAAACATTTTGTAAACTATAAACCATTGATTTTAAATCCATCAGATACAACATTATACAACAAATGAGTAATAATATGTAGAAAGAAAGTGTCATCTTTCTTTCACTCTTGAACATTTGTTGACTTCTTGAATCTTCTGCTATCTAGAGAAGTTCTCTGTGATCTTGCCATTCTCTGTGATGTTCTTTAAGGCCTGGTCACTTTCTCAATGATCCTTCTCTTTATACTGAAACACCCCAACTACCTCTCCAAGAGTTTTAAATGTTCTTTGACAATCCATACTTTATCTCTTCTTGAGTATCAATCGTCTCTGAAACTTTGACCATGTCTCTGCTCATGTGGATTCTCTCCATAAGGTATCACAACCCTTGGTTGCCTCAGTCATGTACCATGACCTAACTGATGGGGATTTTATCCGTTGTTGCCTATGAAGACACAATACTCCTTCTCCAACTAGAGGTTTTTTTTTTACTATACCAAGCTTGTCCCGGACAAAGGCTCAGTAAGAATGTTGGCAATGTTGCTCATTTGTGGATATGTACCATATCTCAATTATAACTGACTAGAAACCTTAGAAGCTTTATTGTTTTTCAACATGCTCTATCTAGAGCAACACATGTGATATTCCTTGATCACTATACTAGTCATATTTCATATATCTTTGTATAAGTCCACATACACTTGTACCTAGTAGGTACCACAACACATGCTTTGTTATACATGTCTATGTACAGACTGCAAAGCATATAACAGATCATGGGACTTGTGAATAACCAAATACATCTCAACTAGCTTGAGATCCTCCAAATATGAAATAAGAATTATAAATTTTCATTTTTATCTTCATATGTGTTGCCATGGATTTGTATTCCATCATCCTAAAAATCTTCAGGCTCTTTTACTGTACATTTTCCTTAACCGAGGGAAATCTTTATCCTGTGAATACCACACCACTAATCATAAGAATCATAACAATACTCTTGAACACAATTCTCAGCTTCGTTCTGAATATGAGCATCATGTAGGTCTCCTCCTAATAGAAGATACATCAACCATTTTTTTTGGTTTCTTTAGGAGCTAGCAAATCTAGCTACTCCCTCTCACCATCAATATGTGAGAATCATAATCTGGGTCCTCCATCACAGAGACTTCATGCTCATATATGTCTAAATCTTTGCTTGACACATGAATTTAATAAGATAATTTATTTATCTTGAAGAGTCTTAACGTCTCTCAGAATAGGATTAAGGCTTCTATTCTGACTTCTTCCTAATACATACGAACCTCCTGATATGCTACCAGAATCTTCTTGCTTCACAACATCTCGTTCTCTTTCGGGATCAACTATTGGAGTTGCTCTTCATTCAATACATGTCATTTTTCGTGAAGGCCAGGACATATAGTTTTTCCCTACAAGCCAAATTCAATCAAGTTATTAACAACCTTGCATAGTCCAGACATTTCAATAAAATGACAACAACACATACTAGCATGCAAAACATTCTAACCAATGTTTAAGTATAACCATATCTCACGAATTTTAATCACATGAATACCACAATGTATTTGCAGTGGTTCATATAGTTATGTACACATTAAATCAATGTTTTGACATAACCCCATTCATATTTCATGTAGTGTTTTGCAGTCTTATATTTAGATCTCATGAATATTTATGCAAACCATTATTCTTCTTAACATGATTTTTCCTATTTACCAATAAAGTAGAAAGATTGTAACATATGTTTTAATCATTTTTATACCATAACATCATTCATAATCCCATGAATATAGATTGTGATTGTAATGAAACAAAATCTGATTTTATAAAAGCATATGATAATCAAATAATCATGCAACCCAACATTCATATCTCATAAATCAATCAAGCATCCCAACATTCCTATCTCATGAATAATCATGTAGCTCTATATTCATATCTTTATGAAACAATAATGCAACTCTATATTCATATTTTTATGAAACAATCATGCATGCTCTATATTCATATCTCTATGAAACAATCACACATGCTCTATATTAATATCTTATGAACAATCATGCAACTCTATATTCATATTTTATAAAACAATCATGCAAGCTCTATATTCATATTTTATAAAACAATCATGCAAGCTCTATATTCATATTTTATAAATTTTGTTATTTGTCAATAAAGGAACGACAATCAACATATATACTCACAATTCCTAATCTCAGGAATACTAATCTCTATATGACTGTAACGAAAACATTCAAAAGAATATAGATCTAAATATCATATAATAAAAAAATAGGGCACTTATCATTTATTGTTTTGCATGTTCCCTATTGATCTCTGCTTCCTTGCAGAGATTAATGGAGTCCCTCGGTCTTGATATCTTTGCAAATTTGAGTGCATGCAAGGGGTAGCGAATCTTAGCATGGAGAAACGAGATCCCATGCAACCTAGAGAGAATGCTCTTCTTCAAGGAAGACTTCTTCCAACAATCATCATATTCTTTGGATGAGATATCAACTCTATGAGGCTCTCATTATACACAATATCCATTGAATAATGATAATATCCAAACCACATATCATGGGGTTATTCCATCAATTCATCCACTTTGGGAAAACAACCATAAAACGAATTTTGAGAATTTCATATTCAAATACATGATCGTATATCTCAAACAATTGTAAAATTTTGAAATCTTCTCACTTGTAGGATAAATCATCCCATTTGGGAAGTGGGTTTTCAACTGTTTTGTCTGATTCCGCATGTATTGATCAAAATGTCTACATGAAATTTGTCTCTTGAAAAGTGACATAAATGGTGCATATTGACTTGCTCTTTAATTCGCCTTGCATTTGAAAGAGGCTCCTCACTCACTGAGGTCACGTAGGCATATAGATCATGCTCCTTAAGAATACTTAACACCCTTGCCTTCCATGTGTTGAAGTTGGAAGCACCTCCAAGTCAGTCTTCCGGTTGGACAGATATCGATGCCATGGCTCCAAGCTCTCCTCAATACTTCAAGATCTATGTAGGTTTTAGTTGCTTGTGTAAACTAAGATCTTGCAAGCCCTTGCTTTGATATCATGTTAGTGTTTGAGCAAATATGAATAAACTTGAACTTTACAACTTTAATCCACAATTGTAGTGCATATAGATCTCATCAATAATCCAAAGACATAAATAAATCAAACCATAGAACACAAAATATACCTTGGGAAAACCCTCCACTCATTCAGAGGATAAAAAACCTAGCAAACAATCTTAGAGTATGACTGATAATCGACAGAGAATGATTACAACACAATAACATATTGTTTTTTTCGAGAGCACAAGAGAGGAGATATCAAATGGAACACTGTGATGGTCTTGCCAAGTGCATAACAATTTAATAACAAGCCAAAATCAGTTATACAAAGAAGGTAGTGAATATTTGCATGCTTAAGTAACATTTTAACAATGAGAACATTGTCTCATCTTCAACCATGCGACCCCACACACTTGGTTCCCATTTGGAACTTCATAATTGACTCCCACACTGAGGATATGCGCCCTCCATTAATTCACTAAGTGTAATTGTCTATAACTGAGTTGTTAATTGAATGAATTGAAATGGAACTACATTTAATTGAACAGAACTGAATGTAACTGAACATAACTGAATGTAACTAGTGCTTCTCCACCAGTGTCATCTTCAACAACCACTTCCATAAATTAAGGAGTTGATTCCTTAATTAACTGAATTTGTTTTGTCACAACTAAGACTCAACTGATGTCTTATTAATTCGAGTTCACTTAGAGGCATACATGGGCAATTCGAATTATTTCTCTATCTTTGTGCTCATATTAATTTTCTTTGCATGGTCCATATGTGTTTTCATTAATTCTATATCATATCATACTCATAATAATTGTTTTGAACCTATGATCATATGTATTACCCCGGGTCATATAGTCACATGCTAAAGTAAAACACTCTAGTGGTAGCTAATCCCTGAAGGAGACTTGTAGAACCTATTGAATGTGACTATCCATACATCACATAGTATATGCTCGATAATTAATACAACATAATTCATGTGAACTTAATACAACATAAGTTCCAGACTTGATACAACAAAAGTCTCAGACCTTAACATAAGGTCATGATCTTAACCATAAGATCCTAGTACAAGCATCTCTCCTGAATAGGACTTGATCAAGGTCCTATCTTGATACAACATAAACTCTTTAACTTAACACAATAAGTTAGTGAACTTAATACAACATAATTTCCAGACTTGACACAACAAGTCTCATGGAGAGGATCTGAACTTAATACAACATAAGTTCTGGACTTTACACAACAAGTCTCATGGAGGATGACTCTTGATGATGTACATATAACAATCTTAACCCGACATTGTTTTTTAAATGGAAGGAGAAGGTGTAGTCGAAGCACATGTTAGAGAGTTCAATAAACTAGAAGAAAGCTTTGAAGACAGTGATGGAGGTGTTTTCGACACAATGTTGTCTTTGTTCTGGTGAATGAGTTAAAGAATAAACTGAAAACCATAGAAACACCAGGAGTTGATCTACTCATCGTCCTTAGGTCCCATTTCCACCATTTTTGTCTAGACCAAACCCTCAATTTTTCAGATTTTATTGCTTGGTGTGCATCCAACTATTCTTAGTCAGAACGAGTTATAATGAATTCTAACAAGTCCAAAATCCTTTGTTCCATTAATTCACTGGTCGTTAGAGATGCTTTAGAGGTGCCCTAATCATTTTCCCAAAACTTAGAATATTTTGTTTAAGAAAGTGTAATTAAACTATACAAGCATGCTACCGTAGAAGAGAATCAAGCCTTAAACCTGAAATTTCTATTGAAAATGAGCCTTTTCCCCTTGATGTTGACCTGTTTAATGAATAGTCGCAATAGGTTCTCTCTCTGTTGAGTTAGTTTTTAGGGTTGGATAATGATAGGTTTGTCCCTGAAGTCTTATTGAATTTAATGTTTAGATTGAGTCTGCATCAACTTGAGTCCAAGTGTAGTCAGTATTGTTGCCTTAAATTTGAGGAATTCCTAGCTAAGAATATTCATTCACAGTTAGTGAATTTCCACATGACCAGACATTTCAAATTTCAGTTTTCTTTGGTTTAGATGTTTTTATTCTTCAATGAGGAAAACTTACAGTTCCCAGAGATAATGTTCACTTCTAAGATCATAAACAACACTTTCAATTATATGAACCTCATTATGTCAGAAGTGTACAGAGTAATATATCAGGATAAGCTACCCATAGTTCTGCCAGAAATGGAAGAAGTGTTACAATTCAACCTTGATAAAAGAGTAGGAGATCGGTTCCTTCTAAAGGAACAAATTATCGATAGAGTATATGGTTTTCATGAGCCTTACATCTTACCTGCATTTTTGACACCAGGGATTTTTGCCTTGGAATTTATCAAACATAAGCTCATTTTGTAGAATGAGCACCTTTTGAATTTCAAAAAAGCTTCAGAAATCAAATTTCCATTGAAGGTAGGTCCTTTTATTGTAAAAAATAAAGTTGTTCTCCCAGTGATTGGAGGCTTCTCGCAAGACATTAATTTTATGAAGGCCTCAAAAATCAACTATGATCCGCATCATATTATATCACAGAGGAGGAAAAAAAAACATTTGATCACCAAGAGATACAGGGATTAGGTGAAAGAGCTAATTTAATGGAATATCAACCAAGTGTAGAGCGATCAGTAAGCTTGTAGGAAAATCCTTCTGCCATAATGAAATTTGATGCCATGATAATACCATATCCCAGTAAAGATGAAATTACTGGTAAAAGAAGCTTGTCATAAACAATTGAGATTGGGGATGAAGACCAAGATACAACAAAAAGGCCAAGAGTGGATTATTCCAAAGAAATGATTGAGGTTGAAGACAAGAATATGAAAGAAAAATGAAAGTTTCAAGGACCAATTGTTCAAATTTAGGAATACAGTTTTGCAGAGGTACATGAGGTTGGTTCTAGTGATAGATACAAGTCCAGAATTGACTTGTATGCTAGATATGAACAAGAAAAGAGTCTTCTTCTGAAAAAGATTTAAATATTTTTCCTAAATTAAGGGAGATTTCATATAAGTAAGTTTCGATGATCATTGTAAAGGTTCATGTGGAAAATAGTTTGAACTTAGCAGTGGCCATTCATGACACAATTTCAAAAATGAGACTCAATTTTCAAAACTTCCATTGCCAAACAAAATTTATTTGCATAAGCAGATTGGAGAGATAATTTATATTGATTTGTTGAAAGCCACTTTGAAAGTTTTTAATTTACAACCCATAATGTCAAAGTTAGAAAACCAAGTGAAGCAGGAGATAGTTGAGAATAAGACACATCAATAACATATTAAGAAGCTTCAGGGTGATCTTCTAGCCATGGATAGTGAACCAGGTAGAGGAAAATCTACAAAGAAAATTTTAGCCAAAAAAGAGAACACTATCCAACTACTAAAAATTATAGCCACTCTGTTAATTCAAGCATATGAATTGACAATTTTGGAGAAAGAAAAAGATTCATTGTCCCAAGAGTTGAATGATAACAAAGTCAATTTGTTGAAGTTTGTTGAACAAAAAGATCAATGGGAAAAGGAAAGAGATTTCCTTATAGCTAAAATTGATGTGTTGAATGAAAATCAAATAATTTTGGAAAAAGAAAGAGAAGAGAAAGAAAAGAGAAGACAAGTTGAAATAGGTCAGCCAAGTGTAGAAAAAATACAGAAAGTATAGTTCAAGCTATGTCTCAAGTTATCTTGAAAGATGAATAGATCAAAGGTTTAAAAGCATAAAATTAGAAATTGGTTGAAGTAGTTAAGAAGAAAGAAGAGGAAAAGTTTTTTTTTGAAAATAAGAGTAAGGAGCTACTTGAGAATAATGAAAATATGATAGAAAAAGTTTTAGGGCAATTGCTAGTGCATGGGGCTAGACATCTGATTTGGGATATAATTATCACTAAGGCTACTAAGATGAGGCCATATATTTTATAAAAAGAAATTGTGATTAGTATAGCAAGACAAAGTTGTGCAGTCAAGAAGGGGAGTTTGGATAAAGGGCCAACAAAAACAACTTAGAATACTATAAATTTCCTCAATACTTTATTTGAACATGAATTGACAATAGTGGGAATCAAGGACAGAGTCATAGTGATAACTTGGGCAAGGAAAGTTGTTGGAAAACATCATCATATTGAGAGTGTCCAAGCAAAGGCTGATCAAATGTTACAATAGGTAATGTCCTTTAAAGGCTTATTCACAAAGGTATTTTAGAAGGGACTCCCTTATTTTTGGGATGATGATGGAAAATTGATATCTCAATCTAACTATCTAGCTCTATTGGTTCAGGCTAGGTTGGATCATTGGAAATTTGAGGATATGACTCAGTCTCCGACTGGGAAATCTATAATTGATAAACTAGCCATGGATTTTGAAATTTTGGATTTATTTAGAATGATAGGTGCCAAGCTATCTCTTATTTATTATGTGGATCATGTGGAGTTAAGATTTTTGGCCAAAGAAATGACAAGTCATGAAGTTCCTTTTGGAGATCAATGGAAAACAATTGAAAAATTTGGGAGAATGAAGTATAAGTTGCATCAATGAAGACACTCATCCAACATGCTCAAGTTAAAGATATATCAAGGTCCATTTCAATGTGAATTTAAAATATTTTCTAGTATTTGAGGAGATTTAGTTTTTAGTTATATGACAGATGTAATAAGGTAGTTATAAGAAGCCTATTTTTAGAATTAAGTAGTTAGGTATCAGCTCGAGGAGCTTTCTAATGTATAAAAGAATGTTTTGTAATGTAATTTGGGTTGGAACCCATGAGAGTGAAAAGCATTTTGTAACTAAGCATTTTCAAGTTCAAAAAAAAAATTGCAGAGCGAAGCAGGGATTTTCAAAACAAAGATTCTCATGCTGTTGTTTGACAAATTGTATTTCCTTTTCTCTTGTGAATTTTTTTCCTATTATATATTTCCATTGTTTTATCTTTTCATGCTTGAATAAGATTGTGTTGGACTGAGAATTCATACTCATATGCTCTGGTTCATAAGATTCAAATATTCATAAATAGTTTTCCTCTAAATTTAATATTGGTTCATCTTCATTTCATGTCCATATTAATGGACAACTCATCTTTCCTCTTTTACCACCAGCAATCAAGAACTTCACTGTAAAAGAATAGCTATCCGCCTCTGTGGAGAAAATTGCATTATAAAGGTCATGTTTATCTTTAAAAACTCATGATTTTGACTCCATGCCCAATGGTACCCTCTTGTTTCATCCATTTTCATCATTAATTCAGTTTATGTAAAAATATCTTTGGCCATTATATCTATTTGTTGAGAGAGTCCTCACTGGTAGGAAAGAATCCAACTTTCCTCCTAAAGGCTGGTTTGAAACCTTACCTTGGAACTATCCTTCCACAATTAAAGGATAAATTATGAGTGATACCGTCTTGGTGCCATTGCTCGGGAACGAAAGTTCAAATTTTCCCTAGGTGGAATGACAATTTTAAAGAAGATCAAATTTATGTGGGAAAACATGAGTTATGATATTTGAAGTTCGTTGCATTTCTCCCTAGTGACTTCAAGTTTGGAATTCTAGAAAAGGCGACTCCAAATACTAAATATTGGCTTTCAAAATAATTCATACAAGAGGTAACCCTAATCCTGAACTATTACAAATTATGGAAGATCCATAAAGAATCCTTAGGAAAGGCAAAGGGAAAGATCAAGAAGGTACATCACAGTTAGAAATATATTTTTCGCTATTTCAAGAAGTTATTTTAAGTCTTCAAGATCTTGATTTTGATATAATGTTTGAACAATCTCTTTTAAAATCAAAGTCTAAAACATATTTAAAGAAAATTGTGGTAAATCAAAATAGATTTCAATCCTACCTTTTAGACTCTCTTTGGGAAGATTTACAAAGAACTGTAAAAACCAAAGAAAAGAAACAAATAATCCAAAACCCTCAGCCATAAATTCATAACATTGTCCAAATCCCTCTTAGAATTATGGCTGCTAGGTTTGCTCCACTTGCTCTACCAGCTGTTTTACATGACCTCCCACAAAATTATGCTCAAAGAATTAATTGTATGATGGAGAGGGAAATTTTACAGCTCAACATCATGTTGATACATTTAATTATTTCATCTAGCTTGAAGAAGTAGGCCATGAGGATGCTAAAATGAGATTGTTTTCCCAAAGTTTGTTTTGAGAGGCTAAGAAATGGTTTAAAGATCTCCCTGCAAGATCTATCCCTACATTTGAAGAATTTCAAACTCTTTTATGGATAGATGGGAAGATAAAAAGAATCCATTGCAAATCTTGACACAATATAATAATTTGAAAAAGGGAAACTTTGAGCCTATACAAGAATTTTATAGCAGGTTTATGAGGGATTATAATTCAATTCTTACTGATAGTAAACCACTTGTAGGAGTTGTTGAGCTTCATTATTCTTATGCATTTGAAAGTGTTTTTTCCTTATTGTTAAGAGAAAGGAAATCAACTACCCTACTTGATATGTTGAAATATGCATTAGAAGTAGAAGAAAATTTAATGGCATCTGGTAAAATAATACAAAAGGTTGAGCCATATAGGAGAAAGATTAGAGAAGAAAACCAAGCTTCAATGTCTTCCTCCACTGATGCAAAATTTTATGTTATGATGAGAACTATGGAGAGACTTACGTACATACTGGCTCTAGATAGTAGACCTCAAAACATGGATCACCATGAACCACAAATTATAAATCCAAATTTTAGGAGACATACTCCTCCACAGATAAGACAAAGGGATCAAAGAGATTTGAGAGATCAAATAAATCAGAGAAATGTAGAAGATCAACAGGTAAGGCCTCCTTTCCCAGATAATTTTGTTGATGAAGAATAAGAAATTGATCCTTTAGATAATGAAATACATCACTTTGATATTGTTGATTCTGAGGTATATTTGAAAAAACACGAACACAACATGTTTTCCTAAGAAGAAGACTACAATACTTTTGAATTAGAAACAAAGCAATATCAGAGGGGATATTATAATGTTGTAAATGATCTTCAGAGAAAACTGAACTTGAGAAATAGGGATGTAATTGTAAATAAACGAAAAATTTCCTCCTAATCATCCTTTCAATAGTCAATAGAATAAAGAAAAACAAAAAGAATATGTTGTAAAAAAAGTCCCAATGAATAAAAAAGAAACATCCAAAGAAAGTGATAGAACAATCACCCTTTTTAGTTTGCAAAATGAAATTTCTAAAATCAAAATTTTCATCCCTTTAATGAATTGGTGAATAATAATGAATACAAAGAGAAGATTGCTAATATGGTTAGGACTAAAGGAGAGTACCATCCAGATACATTGAAATTGAATGATGATGCCCCAATCATTGTTCTTGGTCCCAGAACAGAAGATGGTAGTACATAAGAAGTCCCCCCTTTTTATGTAAGAATGAATGTCCATGAAATGATCCTTCATAATGCCATGCTTGATTCAGGAGCTTCACATAACTTGATGCCAAGGGTCATAGTTTAAATTTTGGGATTGGAGATTACAAGAGAATATAAAGACTTGTTTTCCTTTGATTCTAGAAAGGTTAAATGTTTGGGGTTAATTAAAGATTTGGTGGTTACTCTTACCCAGATTCCAGCTAAGCGTGTTGTCATGGATGTAGTTGTTGTAGATATTCCCCCAAACTTTGGAATGTTGTTATCTAGGGCTTGGGCTTCAAAGTTAAAGGGAACCTTGCAGATGGATATGCCTTATGCTACAATTCCACCTTTTGGAGAACACAAAAAATTATATAGAGAAAAGAGGCTTGCTTAAGCGGTCAGTAGTAAAGATAAACCTGCAAATCATCCCATTTATGTAGGAGATATTGACCGAGGGTCTTCTATTTTTTATAATGATTTCCATTTTAAAGAAGAGTAACCAGTGTCAGACAAACATAAAGAAAATGATTGTTTTTCCAAAAAACAAGAAGCCCTTGAACAAAAACAGAGAGTTGAAGGAGTGTGGACAATGCATTTTGATGGATCCTTAAATAAAGCAGGGGCTAGTGCAAGTGTTTGGATCATTTATCTAGATAGATAATTTATGGTATATTCTTTTAAGTTGACTTTTGAATGTACAAATAATGTGGTTGAATACGAGGCTTTGATTTTAGAATTGAATGTATTAAAAGATTTAAAAGCAAACAAGATTGATGTATATGGAGATTATGAGTTCATAATTAATCAAGTGAATGGTAGTTATTAGACTAAGCATTCAAGGATGAGAGAATACAAAAATGAAGTCTGGGATATGCTTGGAATTTTTTTCAATGAACACATAGTTATGCTGATCCCTAAAATACGAAATAAAATAGCAGATTCTTTGGCTTATGCTCTTGGAGATTTCAAAATTCTTGTTTATCCAAATAGGAAATATGAAATTGAAGTTGTAAATAGGGCTTCTATTCCCGATGATTCAAAATATTGGAAAGTTTTTAAAGATGATTTGCATATTAAAGAGTTTTAGAAATGTTAGATGTGTTTCCAAATACAGTTATTAATGGAGAAAATCAGAATCTTGGAGATGAGGAATCCATATTTGAAAATGAGGAACAAGGAAAGCTCAAAGGTATGATTGGTGTAAAAGACATTATCCAACTCAAAATTAATTTTATTCCAAAAGGACTCATACCTTTAGAGAAATTATTTGATAGAAATGATGTAGCTAAAAATCCACAGGTACAACCCCATGAAGATGAAATCCAGGATCGCAATATTGGAACAACGGATCAGCCTAAGATAGTAAATCTTTCAAAATCCTTGCCAATATAAGATAAGAATAAATATGTTGAGTTGATGAAGAATATTTCTAATTATTTTGGATGGATTTATGAAGATTTGAAAGAGTATGATACATCCATCATACAACACACAATTCCAATAAAACAAGGTGAGAAGCCTTTTGGGAAGAAACTCAAGAGGATAAATCCCATGTTACTTCCATTGATTGAAAAAGAAGTCAAAAAGTTGTTTAATGCTAAAATTATTGTCACACTCAGATTTTCAAAGTGGGTAGCAAACTTAGTCCCTGTCAGGAAGAAAAATGGCGAAATAAGATTGTGTGTTGATTTCAAAAATTTGAATAAAGTATATTTGAAATATAACTATCCTTTGCCTAAGATGGATCATATTCTACAAAACATTGTGGGAGTAAAAATAATATCTATAATGGATGGTTTTTAGGATACAATAAGATAAAAGTGCACCCGAAAGATCAGGAGAAAACAACATTTACAACACCCTGGGGAACTTTTATGTATGCAAAAATGCCGTTTGGGTTCATGAATGCATGAGAGACTTTTCAGAGGGCAATGGACATTCCATTTGTAGAAGAAAAATACAAATTTGTAGTAGTGTATATGGATGCCATCATAGTTTATTCAAAATATGATAGAAAAAGTATTTTTGAATTGTAGAAGGTTTGGTATATCTTTGAATCCTAAGAAATCATTTTTTTCCATGCAAGAAGGTAAATTGTTGGGCCACATAATATAAAAAGATGGAATTAAAATTGATCCTGACTGGGTAAAGGATATTCAGAAAGTGGAAATACTAAGGAACAAAAAGGAGATTCAGTCTTTCATTGGGCAGGTAAATTTTTGAGAAGATTCATTCCAAGTTTTTCATAAATTTTGAGAAATGTGACAAATATGTTTAGAAAGGATAATGGAATTATATGGACTTTAGAGGCTAAGAAAACCTTTAATGATATAAAGAAATCATTGACAGAGGAGCATGTTTTGATTAGCCCAGATTTTCCAAAAGATTTTATTATCTTCTCTTTTGCTTCAAAGCATACCACAACTAGGGTTTTATTACAGAAAAATCAACAAAATGTAGTACAACCTATTGCATTATTTAATAATATTTTGAGAGATGCGGAGTTAAAATATGATATCATGGAAAATCAAGCTTATGCATTAATCAAGTCACTAAAGGATTTCAGAGTTTACATTTTGCATTCACATATTCTTGCTTATGTGTGAAATAATGTTATAAAGAATATTCTCACTCAACCATATCCTAAAGGAAAAAGAGCTAAATGGATTGCAGTGTCGTTCAAATATGAGTTGGAGATTAAGCCTACGAAATTGATAAAAGGTCAAGGATTGGCAAAGTTGAAGACTGATTCAAATTGTGACTCTTTGAATATTAAATTTATTTATGATATTTGGAGTGGGCCAAGATAATATTTATAGGGGATCAAAGATTTCTCTCTATCCCCTTGTTATAGTGATGCTGTTTATGTTTTACAGAACCTGCAAATACCTCTAGAACTAAGTAATACTAGAGCTAGGTTTGTGAAATTGAAAGCAACAAAATTTTGTATTTAAAGTCAATATTTGTATTGGAAAGACCTGGAAGTATTTTGCTAAATTGTCTACTTGAAAATGAATCCCAACAAGCAATGAAAGAATTTCATCAAGGAGTGTGTGGAGGTCACCATTCATGGAAAGTAACAGTCAACAAGATTCTAATAGCAAGCTTTTATTGGCCTAGTATTTTTTCTAATGTTTACAAAGAAGTTTCAGTTTGTCATTAGTGTCAAATATTTGATGGAAAAATGACACTTATACCTCTCCATTTTAATCCAATCTCAATGGAAACACCTTTTTAGCAATGGGGATTATATTTTATTGGAGAGATTAATCCTAACTCTTCTAGCCAACACAAATGGATTCTGACTGCCACAGACTATTTCACTAAATGGATTGAAGCAATACCCACAGGGAGAGCCACATATGCTGTCATAATTGATTTTCTTGAAAATAATATTCTCTCTAGGTTTGGATGTCCTAAGAGGATAGTAACAGATAATGCACAAGCCTTTAAATCCAAGAAATTGATCAACTTCTGTCACAAGTATCATATAAATTTGAATCATTCAACTGCATATTATCCTCAGGGAAATGGGTTGGATGAGTCTTCAAATAAGATTTTGGTAAGAATCTTAAAGAAATTGTGGGAGGAAAATAAAAAAGCATGGCGTACCAAACTTAAATATGCATTATGGGCAGACAGGATAAGTACAAAAAGGGCCATTGGCATGTCACCATTTCAGCTGGTGTATGGGGCAGAGGTAATCTTTCTAGTTTCTTTGGGTTTATCAATCATGACATTATTGCAAGAATAGGATGAAGAACCAAACCACGTGTAGAGAAGGATTAACCAATTGGTAGAACTCCATCAAATGAGAGAAAATGAATATGATAGGGTCCAGGTGCATCAAGAGAAGATGAAGAAGACTTTTGACAGGAAAATCAAAGAAGGAAATTTCAAGATAAATGACTTAGTTCTGAAATGGGATGCCAGAAAGGAAGATAAACATGGAAAATTTGATCACTTATGGAAAGGTCCCTATATTATTGCTACATATTGGGGAGAAAATGGTTTTATTTTGGAAGATCAGAATGGGGTTGGCATTGGAGGAGGTCCTATGAATTGAATATTCCTCAAACACTATCTCTCTTGAATATAGAAGAAAATTTGTACATTAGATGTATATATTTTATTGTTTGAAATTAAGTATGAATGGAAGGTTGAGTGATTGAAGCCCGAAGTTGAAGGCCCTAAGATCTAGAGGTTTTCATTTTCTAAATTTTATGTACAGTGAAGAAGGAAAAAAAGAAAAAAAGAAAAAAAGAAAAAAAGAAAAAAAGAAAAATTTAGTAGTTTATGGACTGAACAGAGCATACAGTGTTATTGGAACTAGTATATGGGTTCTTTGCACCTCGATGGGAGGATATCATCCATAGTTGGAGTTAGTTGTTATCATTTTTTGTTTCAAATGGTTGAGAGGAGCTTAAGATAAAGAGAGGGTTTCTTTTTAATTTTTTTTGATATGACCGAAAAACTAACATATAAGGTGCTAAAAGGAAGACCAAATATTCCATGGAACCACACGTTGGATCACAAGTGACTAAGGAGAGATGACATATCACCTTTAGCACTGAGTGAAGGAATTGATGGTCTATATATGAGATGTGATGATATCAACGACGGACAGGGAATCCACTGAGTGAAAATGCTTGATTTATAACATGGAGGGATATTGGTGAAATGATCGTTTGAGTGTGTTAAATTTTGGATGTGATGAATGACGCATGATCGGAGGGGAATGAGATCGACTGTTGGAGTGAATTCTGTGCTCTCAACTTGCAAGGAGGATGGAATAGGAAAGCGGTAGTGGAATTTTTACCACCTGCCACGTGGTGAGTGGAGAATCATTCCGCTGGATGAAAAGTGGTAAGGAGAAACCACCTCCCACAATCCTGAAACCACCTTTGGGAATATTATATAAAGGAAAGTCACGTGGAAATACGACATTTGTATTTTGTGCTTAAGGAAAAACAGGTTTGCACATTTGGAAGCCAACTCATATTTTCTCTTTCCATCCGTCATTTGTGAGGTAGGCCCCGTATCTTAACCCACTAAATATTTTTGAAAAAAATTGAAGGAGAAGGTGAAGTCGAAGCACAGGTTAGAGAGTTCAATAAACTAGAATAAATCTTTGATAAGACAGGGATGGAGATGTTTTCGACACAGTGTTGTCTTTTGGCCCAGTGCATGAGTTAAAGAATAAATTGAAATCCTTAGAAACACAAGGAGTTGATGTACACAATGTCCTTAGGTCCCATTTCCACCATTTTTGTCCATACCAAACCCTCATTTTTACATATTTTATTGCTTGGTGTGCATCCAATATTCTTAGTCGAAACGAGTTAAAATGGATTCTAACTAGTCTAAAATCCTTTGCCCCATTAATTCATTGGTCGTTAGAGATGCTTTTGAAGTTCCCCCATCATTTTCCCAAAACCTAGAATATTTCGTCAAAGAAAGTGTAATTGAACTATGCATGCATGCTACAACAGAAGAGAATCAAGCCTTTCTTTTGAAAATCCTTAAACCTGGACTTTCTGTTGAAAATCAGAATTTTCCCCTTGATATTGACCTATTTAATGAAGCCTTCGCAATGGGTTCTCTCTTGGTTGAGTCAGTTTTTAGGGTTGGATAGTGATATGTTTGTCCTTAAAGTCTTATTGAGTTTGTTGTTTAGACTGAGCCTGCATTAGCTTGAGTATAAGTGTTGTCAGTATTGTTTCCTTAAATTTGATGAATTCCTAACTGAGAATATTCATTCATAGTTAGTGAATTTCCAAATGACCAGACATTTCAAATTTCAGTATTATTTGGTGTGGATGTTTTATTCTTCAATGAGGAAAATTTATAGTTCCTAGAGACAGTGTTCACTTCTGATATTAGAAAGAACACTTTCAATTGTATGAACCTCAATATGTCGGAAGTGTACAGAGTAATATTTTAGGATAATCTACCTAGAGTTCTACTAGAAATGGAAGAAGTGTTACAATTTAGCCTTAATAAAAGAGTAGGAGACTGGTTCCTTCTAAAGGTACATAATATCATCAGAGTATATGGTTTTGTTCATGACCCTTATATCTTACCTGCATTTTTGACACCAAGGATATTTGACTTGGAATTTATCACATAGAAGCTCATTATAGAGAATGAGCACTTTTTGAATTTCAGAAAAGCTTTAGAAATCAAATTTCCATTAAAGGTAGGTCCTTTTATTGTAAAAAATAAAGGTGCTCCCCCAGTGATTGAAGGCTTGATAAAAGACATGAATTTTATGAAGGCCTAAAAAATCAACTATGATCCTCATCATATTATATCACAGAGGAGGCAACATAACAAAAAAAAAGCAATTGATCACTAGGAGATAAAGGGATTAGCTGAAAGAGTTGATTTAATGGAATATGAACCAAGTGTAGAGATCTCAGAAAGCTTGCAGGAAAATCCTTCTTCCATAATGAAATTCGCTGCCATGATAATACCAACTCCCACTAAAGATGAAATTACTGGTAAAAGAAGATGTTTAGAAACAATTGAGATTGAGGATGAATATCAAGATGTAGCAAAAAGGCCAAGAATTCTGACAAAGAAATGATTGAGGTTGAAGACAAGAAGATGAAAGAAAAAGGAAAGGTTCAAGGCCCAGTTGTTCAAATTTAGGAATATAGTTTTGCGGAGGTATAGTTTAAAGCCTTTTCCTAAAGTAAGGGATATTTCAGATAAGGAAGTTTCATTGATCACTGTAAAGGATCACGTGAAAAATAATTTGAACTTAGCAGCAGCCACTCATGATAGAGTTTCAAAAATGAGATTCAATTTGCAAAAAATCTCAGTCCTAGAAAAAATTCATTTGCATAAGCAAACTAGAGAGTTAATTTATATTGATTTGTTGAAATCCACTTTGAAAATTTCTAAGTTACAGTCCACAATGTCAAAGTTAGAAAACCAACTGAAGTAGGATAAAATTGAGGATAAGACATATCAGTAGCAGATTAAGAATCTTTTGGGTTTATAGCCATGGATAGTGAACCATACATAGGTCAATCTACAAAGAAAATTTTATTTGAAAAAGAGAACACTATCCAACTACTGAAAAGGAAACTGAAAATTCCAGCCACTCAGTTAATTTAGGCATCTGGATTGACGATTTTGGAGAAAGAAAAATATTTATTGTCCCAAGATTTGAATGATAACAAAGCCAAATTGTTGAAGTTTGCTGAAGAAAAAGATCAATGGGAAAAGGAAAGAGCTTTCCTTATAGATACAATTGATGTGTTGAATGAAAATAAAATAATTTTGGAAAAAGAAAGAGAAGAGAAAGAAAAGAGAAGACAAGTTAAAATAGGTCAGCCAAGGGTAGAAACAATTACAAAAAGTATAGTTCAAGCTATGTCTTGAGTTAGATGGAAAGATGAAGAGATCATATGGTTAAAAGCATAAAATCAGAAATTGGTTGAAGTAGTTAAGAATAAAGAAGAGGATTTGTTTTTTGAAAATAAGAGTAAGGATCTACGTAAGAAGAATGAAAAGCTGACAAAAAATGTTTCAGGGAAATCGCTAGTGTGGTGGGCTAGACATATGATTTGGGATATGATTATCACTGAGGCTACTAAGATGAGGCCATATTTAAAATTTATAAAAGATAAAGAAATTGTGATTAGTATAGCAAGATAGAGTTGTGCAGTCATGAAGGAGAGTTTGGATAAACGATCAGCATAAACAACTCATAATACTATCAATTTCCTCAATAATTTATTTGAAGAGAAATTGAAAACAATGGGAATCAAGGATAGAATCATAATGATAACTTGTGCAAGGAAAGTTGTTGGAAAACATCATCATATTGAGAGTGTCCGAGCAAAGGCTGATCAAATGTTACAACATGTAAAGTCCTTTAAAGGCTTATTCACAGAGCTATTTCAGAATGGACACCCTTATTTTTGGGACGAGGATGGAAAATTGATATCTCAATATGGCTATCAAGCTCTATTGGTTCAGGCTAGGTTGGATCATAGGAAATTTGAGGATATGACTTAGTCTCTGACTGGGAAATCTATAATTGATAAACACCCATGGATTTTGAAATTTTGGATTTATTTAGAATGATAGGTGCCAAGTTGTCTCCTATTTCTTATGTGGATCATGTGGAGTTAAGAGTTTTGTCCAAAGAAATGACAAGTCATGAAGTGCCTTTTGGAGATTAGTGGAAAACAATTGAAAAATTCAGGAGAATGAAGTATAAGTTGCATCAATGAAGACACTCATCCAAAATCATCGAGCTAAAGATATATCAAGGTCCACTTCAATGTGAATTTGACATATTTTCTAGTATTTAAGGATATTTAGTTTTTAGTTATATGATAGATGTAATAAGGCAGTTATAAGAAGTCTATTTTTAGAATATAGGTAGTTAGGTACCAGTTCGAGGAGCTTTCTGATGTATAAAAGCATGTTTTGCAAAGTATTTTGGCTTGGAAAGCATGAGAGTGAAAAATATTTTGTAATTGAGAATTTTGAAGTTAATAAAAGTTTTGCAAAGCCAAGCAAGTATTTTCAAAATAAAGATTCTCATGTTGTTGGTTTACAGTTTGTATTTCCTTTTCTCTTGTGAATGCTTTTCCTGTTATCTATTTCCATTGTGTTATATTTTCATGCTTGTATAAGATTGTGTTGGATCATAATTCATACTCATATGCTCTAGTTCATAGGATTCAAGTATTCACAAATAGTTTTCCTCTAAAGTTAATATTGGATTCATCTTTATTTGATGCCCATATTAATGGACTGCTCATCTTTCCACTTCTACCACCAACGATCAAGAACTTGACCGTAAAAGAATAGTTATACCACCTCTGTGGATAAAATTATATTGTAAAGGTCATGTTTATATTTAAAAACTCATGATTTTTACCCCATGCCCAATGGTACCCTCTTGTTTTAGTCATTTTCATCATTAATGTAGTTTATGTAAAAATATCTTTAGCCATTGTATCTATTTATTGAGGGAGCCCTCTCTGGTAAGAAAGAAGCCAACTTTCCTCCTAAAGGTTAGTTTGAAAGGTTACCTTTGAACTATCCTTCCACAACTAAAGGATACATTTTGAGTGATAACATATGCAATAAATTTGGGCGACAAATTTTAACTTCAATTTTTCATTCAAGGAGTGAATACGCATAGCTAAATATGCACAATATGAAGCCTTTCATCAATAGAAGATAAAGCAACTATCAACCTATTTATAATGTGAAGGGGTGGTATAAAATAATATACTAAGGGAATATAAAACACTAGTGTTTCTCATATATTCATATTCTTTAAGCTATGCAAATGTACAAAATCTAGGAAGTGGAAGATATAAGGAGATGAAGATGATATGTTGCTACTATTGATATTTTGCATGCAATAATATACTAAGTTGTCCATCTACAGTAATATGCCCACACATTATGTAACCATATTTACTACAAAGGTGCAAGACCCAATGGTGTGTACAACAATGTATTTGCTCAGTCCAACTTTGAAACATTATGACCAATTCACAACCCAAAACTACGCAACTATGAATATTATCACATCTAAGACACAATAAAAATTTCCTATGCTAATCTGCATCAAATTACACAATTTATTATGAATCCTATGTTGATGATTCCACTCTATTCTACAACTCTAATAGAGAAACCAAATATGTGCACATACACTTAGACAATTATTGGGTGAACCTCTATTTAGTGCAATGCCTCCAATCATGGACTTATCTAATCTTTGACTACTTTTAGGATCAAACCTCCCCTCTTACGAGTTGTTGCTTCCCAATAATTTTCTTAATGGTTAGGATTTTTTTTCTTAAATATGCCCTAAGGTGTACCACTTTCCCAAGGCAACCGTCCAACTATCCTTTTAGAACAACATGATTATCCAAAAATTATCCATGCAATTACTATGTGACTTTGTTGATGCTATGGAATGGGGAAGATAGAATTTGGGACATGTAAGGGTTGCTTTAGGTTAGACCCTAAAAATGGCATTTTTGGACCAACATTAAGAATCATTTAGTTCAAGGTCAAAGAAATGGAATTTTAGGGTTTTAGACCACAAGGACAATTTTTTGGAGGTCATCGTTGCATTCTATAGGTAAGTAATTCCCAAATGGTGGTTCATTTTCATAAAATGATACTTGAATGCAAAATTTATGCCTCTAGCGACATGACATTCTAAGTATTCCCCGCAAGTCCTTGTGGCAACAATATTAGCACACTTTGATATGCCCATGTGGAATTAATAACACATGGGAATCCACCTCATATTTCTAGAAACAGCATGAAATTTGAAAACCCTAACCTTAACAACTAGCAAATGGTGTTAAAACCCTTTCCAATTAAAAGGGTTCAATTCCTATTGTAGCCATGTGGTGTTCCATAGCAAAGGATCTCCCAAGAGGAGTAGAGACATAGTAGAGAAAATAAGAAAAAACATTTTCTAGGGAGTGTTGAAAGGGCATAGTGTCTCATAGATTCACAACAAGCTTAATGATCTCTATATTTTTCTGTGTATTGTCATTTCATTAAGAAGAAAGGAATATTACTTCATATTCTTATTGGGTTTTCTCACATCAGGTTACTTAAGGTAAATATTGTGTTTACAGTGTTCAATTATGTGTTTTTATTGTTGTATTTATCTACTTATCTTTCAATAGTTAACAAATATGTGTGGTGTGTTTAGTTTCATGTTAAATCAATAGGATTACAAAAAGAATTGTCTCATTGTTGAGCATAGGTTCATTGTAGTAATTTTAGTTTAAAGGTGTTTTTGTGAGCTAACCATTGGGATATCCAAGGTAGTTTACATATCATATAGGTATAATAATGGGTTTTGTTTGTGTATTTGTGTAGTTTGAGTGCAATATATGCTTTCTTGTATCAAAAAGTCTAAATATGAGGGAGCACTAGACCTTGTATATCTATATATCGACATGAAAAGGGTTGAGAAGAATTTGCAAACCTCATATATGGTAGATGAGCACATGTATGGAAGCATTGATGAATGTGAGTTGATATTTGCAAGGTTGGAATCTCAAGTAGTGAACATTTCCAAGAGTATGGCCTTACCCATGGTTTCTCTTAAGAAAAAAATTGATTGCTTTTCAAATGAACTTGAATCTCATGAGAAAGAAAAAGATCATGAGGATTTGAGGAAATAGAAGGGAGAATCAAAGCTTGAAAAAAGTAAATCTAGTAACCAATATTTTCAAAACCTGTAGAAAGTGGAAGAGAATATCAAGATAAAGCACTAAAAAGGTTAGGTAGACACAATTAAGTTGAATAATTGGTTGCAACAATTAAAGGCACATTTCATTGTGCACAATATATGAGATGAACATATTTTTTTTTAAAACTAAAGTTGGAATATCATGTAGAGGGTTAGTGGTAAAGCTACACTAAGGCCCTTAGACTTGGGGGATACCCACCAATAACTAGGTGAGAAGTATTCAAATACCTCTTCAAGTCCAAGTTTTACACTATTAAGTGTGAATAGGGCCATAGGATTTGGTGGCACTACTACTAATAGAGGCAAGGACAAATCTATAAGAGTACACTTTAGAGTTTCAAAAGCAAGCATTGAATTGAGGATAAATCCCAAGAACCTAAATGTGGTCATGAAGTACCTAGGTGGCCTTCATAGTGACATAAAAATAAAAGTTATGGTATTCAAGCCCAATACCATAATTAAGGCATGTGTGCAAGCCTAATATATTGAATTTGAAAAGAAAAAGAGACATGCAAGCTACTCAAAGCCAACATGGAGCTTCCAATCAGGGAAAGAAAAGAGTGGGAAAAGGGTGAATAAGATTTTTTTTCTTCCATTACACATGTGTGTAAGGACCATAACAACCACTCTGACCATTGCAACATTAATGGTCACACTAAATAAAAACTTTGATGTTTGCATCCATATTTGAATCCAAGAACCACAAGGAGGAGTGTACCACTAAGAAGAATATTCCAGATGTGGAAGTGAGAAAGAACATTGAAAGTAACTCAAATGTGGGTGAGAAAATTCTTTGCATAAAAATGTAGAAGGAGGTGAACTTACATAGCCTCCATCATAAAGAGGAGAAGGAGATGACAAAGGTGTTCAACATAAATATTCAAATCAACAAGAAGAAGAAGGTTTGTTTGTTTAATTATGATTCATAGGCCAACCTCATTACGAAGGATGCCATATGTAAGCTTGGTGTAGTATGGAGATATGCATAATCACCCTCTTCCATCCCCTTCAAGAAGGGTGAATAAGGATGTAGAGTTAAAAGTTTCCAAGCACTGTAAGCATACATATTTTAGTATTGCAAACTTTAATGATTAAATAGAAGTCAATGTAGTACCTATTGATCTCCATAGTGTAATTTTTGGTTGTCCCTAAATGTATACAAGGGATGCCATATTCATGAGAAAGGAATACTGATATTTCCTAGTCAATAATGTTAAATCGTTTAACGTCAATGCACAAAAGGAGGATACTTGGATCTATCTAGTGATTGCCCATCATGCTAAGGGATTGATAAACTCAAGCAGTAAGTATGTAATTTTATTCTTAAGATAACCCTAAAAAGACATTGAGTCAATGAGTGTGAAGGCCCTTTTGGAAGGATATATTAAACAACATAAGTGCAAGTTGGAACATATTTTACAAACATACATAGAAGTGCTCAAGGAGCCAAAAGGAATTCCACCTAATACAAAGATGAAGCACGAGATTTGCTTCCTGCCATATTCTCCTTTACAAAACATATGGTTATACAAATAATCCATTTTAGAGTAATTTGAGGTGAATAAAAAAATGTAAGAGTTGTCAGATTAAGGGGTAATAAGACCAAGTACCTCATCATGCAATTCCCCTATTTTTTAGTTCCAAAAAAAGGACAAGACTTGGAGAGCATGCATTGACTACAAATATTTGAAAAATATTACTCTAAAAAATCAATACTTGTTTCCCGAGATTAATGACTTGTTATATCTATTACAACATGCAAGGTACTTCATCAAGATAGATTTGAAATTGAGACATGATAAATCCCCAACCAAGGAAGAAGACCACTTTCAAGATTGAGAAATGTCTGTATGAATGGTTACTAATTCCTTTTGGTTTAAGTATCACACCAACTAATTTTATGCATGTAATCTATGATATGTTATGTTCATTCATACATGTATGTGTCATCATATACTTGGACAACATTTTTTTCTTGGATGAGTGTGTTGTACACATGAATCAAGTGTTTGAGACATTAAGGAAACATTGGTTACTAAAAACATAAAGAACTATGAGATTGATAGGTAGTGATTGGTGTACTTGGGGGATGTGATTGGTGGAGGTGAGTTGTAGGTTGATCCTACAAAGATAAAGGAAACCATCCTTAGATGGACCACTTATACTAATGTCATTAAACTTAATATTTTTGTGGGAACAATCTTCCCAATATCCGGGGAAGTTCATAACATCATTTTCAGTTGTGGTGGGACCACTTCATGTTCTAACAACTAGTTCTAGTAGGTTCCATTGGGGTAGGGATCAACATAAATCATTTGAAAAATTGAAGTAAGAGATTAGTGAAGTCTCAATCCCAACATTACCTATCTTGAAGGAGATTTCAAGTAGAAACTTATGTTAGTTAGTATGCTATGGGTACAATGTTAATGCAAGGGGAAGCATGTATGTTATCATTCAGATCTATTCCATGGAGTAGTGCTTACCTTCCCTAAATATGGCAAGGAACTTTATGCCTTATTGTAGGCCATGAAGAAGTGGAAATGTAATTTACTAGCTAAGGATACCATTATCCATATTTATACCAACCTCTCTAATACTTGTAGACATAGAGTAAGATCCAATAGGTAAGACATTTTAAATGGATGGGATTTCTACAAAAATTTCATCTGGTTATTAAATACACGAAGGGAGATGGAAACAAGTTACTTGACTAATATCATAGTTTCTAACACTATAAATCATTACTATGTGAACCATTATGCACATGGATCCATTCATCAATGAAGCATACAAAGATAAGTAAGAAAATACGAGGACATCAAGGGGCAGGTATATCAATAGTTATGGGGTCAACATGAATAAGAAAAATCAAAATACAAAGTTGATTACCATATCTAAGATGTATTACCCTACAATGTGGGGAACCTTTGTGTACTAAAGAAGAAAGAGTGCAACTGATAATGGAGAATCACACCTCCAATGTCGTTGGGAATTTTAGTGTTTGGAAGATTATGACTAACTTATATATGCATATTTATTGGCCCAAGATGTAATAAGAGTAACTAGGTTTATTAGAGGTTGTGTATTGTGTTATACTAGAGAGCATAGTCATAGGAAGCACAAGCTATACAATCTACTTCCACCCACTGCAAGACCATGGGGAATTATATCCATCAACTTTGTTATGGTTTGTATAGAATAATAAGATGACATAAATACATGTATGTGGTAGTCAATAGGTTCAATAAGATGTTCATTCTAATGGATTGTAAGAAGACCATTACAAACAAGAAGTTGCAGGTTTGTTATTTGAAAGGGCTTGGTGCACTTTGGTGTTCCAAGGAACATTTTTTAATAGATATTTTATATTTATCCATGCATTTTGGACTTCATTATGGGAGGATTTGGATACCAATTTGAAGAGATCCACCACTTTACACCCTCATACTAATGGGTGGGAAAAATCTATGAATATGACATGGTTCAACTTATGACGGGCTTCAATAAAAAGCACCAAAGGACTTGGGATAAAATAAATAAATTCATAGAACATTTTAATAGCATGGTTGTCCACACTTCCACTCGTGAGCCCCCTTTTTAAATTTTCTTTGGATATTTTCCACCATCACCATCACCATCACCATTGGATGTTACATATGTGTATCCTAAAGTAGGGGAATCGATATTAGGTGACGCTTTGAAGGCATAAAATTTCATAGATAGGATCAACAATATACACCTACAAGTTAAAGAGAAGTAGAAGGCCAAGCATGATCAATCACAAGGTTGAAGAAACATTCATAGTAGAAGAAAGAGTTTGGTTGCACTTCAATAAGGAAAGATTATAGAGACCAAGAAATAAAATCAAAGCTATAATATATGGACATTTTGACCTATTGAAGAAGGTAGGAATTAATCCCAGTTTTCCACCGTATATTCACATTTACTAAGTAGTAAATGCAAAGAACCTAAAAATCTACAAGTTATCCATGCTCGATGATGATGAAGAGAGAAAAGTCTTAAATTCCATAGAATATTTAGTACTAGATGCACATGCATAACTACCAAAGGATATCATTTTGCAAAAAAGATCAAAATGGCACAAAGGGGCAAATAAGAAATTTGTCAGGAGATATTAAAGGAAAACCAATTAAGTTCAAATGGTAATAAAAGGAGAGAGCAAAGGGATTGTTTCGTCATCTTATTTAGAACTAAAGCCTGTAGATACTTAAAACCTCCCAAAATGGGAGGGAATGATTCAAAATGGATATTTGTGGCTACTATATGACTTTATGGATACTCTAGAACAAGGAAGGTAGAATTTGGGACCTAGAAAGGGAAAAGTTAGGTATAATACCCAAAACTACACTAACATATTAGAAATGAGATTCCTCTAGTTTGGGGTTAAAGAAATATAATTGTGTGATCTATGAATCAAGGAAAATTTCCTTAAACATCCTCGTCACATTGTACTAGTCGTTAATTTTCCAAATGTGTCTTGTTTTTGTTTTTTGGTAGCCACTAATAGGAGTGGAGAGATAATATAGTGGAGGAGAAGAAGCATTACGAGGGGGACTATAGTGCTCCATACTTTCACATACCTCCACAACGAGCTCAATGATCTTTGTATTTTACCTTGTATTCTCATTTGATTAAGAAGAAAATCATAGTCCTTCATATTCTTGTTGGGATTTCCCACATTGAGTTTACCAAGGTAAACATTCTATTTAAGATGCTCCATTGTATGTTTTTATTGTTGTTATTTTGTTTTTAGTTCCCAGCAACTAAATTATATGCATAATGTATTTATTTCCCTATTAAATCACCAAAAAATATAAAAGGAATATCATAATTGAGCATAGGATCAATGTAGTAGTTGTAGTTTTAGACTTGTTTTAGTGATTTATAGATCATCCAATAAAGTTCCAAGTTTCCCTCTTTAGTTTTCCACTCTTCACATTATAGCACCCCATCTACTTCTAATTCCATGCCAACTTCATTGACACACTCTTTAAGCATCGACACAATAGATTCTTCTTCTTCATCATTTAATATTAGTGGTTTGTGTAGATTCATGTGATCTATAGTGAATCATAAAAGAATGCACATGAAGGACAATGGGTTTAACTTGAACATGTTCTATCCATTTTACTCGATGATGGTGTGAGAGCCATATCGAAGTGAATTGATATCTCTATCCTTCTCCTTGAAATGTGTTTTTTGAAGATCATATACCCAAAGTTCCATCTCTTACATGAAATTAATGTTCTAAAAAATGTTGATTATGCATGGACTTGTGATTCTACCAACTCTTGTGCAAATATTCTCAAGTCTGTTCATGATTTTTCTAGATGTAATAATTAAACCTTTAGCTTACCCATGTGCAGTGACCTTGTTATCTTCGTCCATCACTGTGGGAATGGTTCTAATAAAGGCTAATGGAATCCTTCATTAAAAGGTGAAGTGATTGTCACATTGTGCATTCCAAGATTTTAAATGTGTTGTACATATTGACATCGCATGTCTTTGTGTGTTTGTGATTGAAAATTCACAATAGTTGAATTATATTGTGATTTACAACCTTCGTTTTCTTATATATATTTGGATTAAATGCATGATCCTAAAGGTATTAAGTACCAAGTCCATTTCAAAAGGAACAAGAAGATAAAGTTGGATAAGTATGTGGATAGGTCAGAAAAAGACTTAGTGTGTTGCTTCAAACACTATAGAAGAAGATAAATTTACGACTAAAAAAACTACTAAATTTAGCATATAAATTACTAATCTTGGTTCTAAGACTAGTGGTGTTATATTTGAGTCATATAATTCACAACTAAATTAAGGACTAAAATATTTTAGCCATTTATTGCTTGCTCTAAATTAATCAATTAGTAGTATATTTGGTTGTTTAATTAGTAATTTATTTAGTCATTGATTTTAGTCATTATAACCATTAATTGTTATCAAATAGTAGTATTTTTTTGTTAGTTGGTAGTATATTTAGTCATTAATTACTCTAAGTTGGTAATATATTTAGTCATTAATTTATCGTTAATTGATAGAATATTATATCATTAATTTTTTGTTAATTGGTAGCATATATAGCTATTAATTTGTCGTTAATTGGTAGCATATTTAGTCATTAATTTACTGTCAATTGATAGTACATTTAGTCATTAATTGATGTCAATATGTGGTTTATTTAATGGTTAATCACCAATAGTATATTTATATATTGGTTATAGTTTCACATTCATTTATATGATATGGATAAATAATTAATTACCATGTAATTAAAAGAGTGAAATCAACATATACAATATTGATGAACATAACATCAAATTAAAACATAGCTCGATGGGTTAGCTCAAGTGGTTGAGAGTTGTGAGTTGTAATCAATGAGTCTTAGGGTCAAATCCTAGAGTGGCTATGCACCGATGTATAAGGGCCTCACTTGATGTCCCCACCGGTTTAGGATACATAATTAGAGATGACAGGGTGAGGCCCCTTCGGGTGGGCCCCATGAGAACTCTTCCCGTGGATGAAGCAACTCCTCCAGATTTGTGAACCACATTGAAAAAAATCATCAAATTAAAACATACACAATATACATAAACATATACACATCAAATCAACAAAACATATATAGTATTCATAATTAACATAACATCAAAATATTAAAACATATAATCAAAAAATAAATTCATCAATATATATATATATATATATATATATATATATATATATNATAACATCAAATTAAAACATTCAATGCTCATAAAACATATAACCATCAAACTAAAATACCTATACATAGTTCATAAACATTATAATACAATATATAAGATAACAAAACTCATATATATAATCACAAAAAAACAAAGTACAATGTTGTTGTAAGTTTTATGGAGTAATATCCAACTTAAATACCATACCAAAATCAAAGTACAACGTTGCTATAAGTTTCATGGATTAGTATCCAACTCAAATACCAAATTTTGGATTGAACATTTAAGAATGAAACCACACTAAGTTTCATGAACTACTATCCAAATCAAATACCAGATATTTGATTGACCATTCATGCAAATAAATTGCAATATAAAGCAATGTGCTAACTAGCTGCAAATATGCCATTTTTTCAAATATTTTAAAGGCCGCCTTGTAAAGCTTCCCTCCTCTTTCAAATGAAGACATTCATCAATTTTGTCATAATATGGAAGCAATACTTTACTAGTGACCTTTAAATTATTCACATTTGTAATGCCTTTAGTCAATTTAACTCCATGTAGGATAGAGAGTCAATGATTCTATTCAATTCCGGGTTTAGCACCATCGTACGGATCCAAACCTTTCACTTGGTTTCCTTCTTGGACTTTATCATATTCAAAATCCTACAAAAACAAAATGGTACACATGATTATATATAGGTATGAAAAATGTTACATCATAAACCATATTGTAATTTGCATATTATTGAAATAAAATTAATGAACATGTAACTCACCAATTCAGGAACATTCACATTTCTATTTACAATGTGCAACCCTAACATTGACTAGGCGACATCGAGTTCTGCATCACCAACATCCACAACCTGTAGATTTGCATCACTATTTTCAATGTCATATTTTTGTGCTTCAACAACACTGATGACAAGGCCTTTTCACGTTTTAGTGTCATTTTGCATGTGAAACCACATGAAAAAAATTGATAACAATATTAATAAACAACCACATGCAAAAAAATGATAGTAATATTGCTTAACAACATTTAAGGGAATACAATTTAAAAATGCAAAAACTAAAAGATTAGAAAGTTGTCCTTAAACCTTCCTTTACTAGATACTCACTACTTGACTCACATTGGAGTATGTTTACGAGACAACTATATTTCCTTTCTTTAACAGTTGGAGGAGAGGACATGATCTCGGAACAACTATTCATTTATTATCTTCAAAAATCAAGAGGAAGGACTCCAAACCAATCCATGAATTCATTCTCTGAACCTAGCCATTAATTTATTATCTAACAACAACAAGATCCTCGGGACATACATTAATTCATTCTCTTCACACAAGAGGAGACAAAAATACACCAAACAATAAATTCATTCATTCTATTAAACATCCATTAAAGAAACACTACATACATTAAGATTTTAGAGATCAAACATCAAATATGACATCATTAATTCTTACTCGCTTAGTTGTAATGCAATTAAGGTTGCAGATTGAGTACTCTTGGTGCACTGTTATTAAGGCGTTTTACATAAATTATTGATTAGCTTGGAAATGTTTCACTCACTTAATATGGAAACATCATAATAAGTAAACATAAAAAGAAAGCATTTCACAATCTTATAGTATTCTATGAGGGATGGATCATGAATAACATATCTCCCATGGAATTGATAACTATAAGCCATGAATCCCCAAAATCCCAAACAAAAGTTGCCCTAATATCTATGAAGGTAGCACATAAGGTAAAGATGAGGGCTTCATATTTTGAAATATTATTTGTGCAAGAGAAATCTAGTTTGACGTAAGCAGAGTATATAGATTATTCATCTTTGGGAATGAGAAAGATGGTTATAGAACCAATTAGAAAGTTATTCTTAGGACCATTGTAGAAGAGGGTCCAAGTGTCAATGCTAAGGATAAATAAGGTATTTGATGAGGATGGAGATGAAGGTAAGGATGATGGAGATCAAGATAAAGGAAATTATAGAGGTGACAATGAAGTTCCAAGGAGTTAGTCATTTACTCCTTGCAACAATTACATTCTACTCACAACCAATAGTCTATTCGAGGTGATGCTTTGGGCAGTCTGTTGATACTCATACAAAATTTAAAATCATACTCATACTCATACCCATCTCGAAACTAGACTAAATATAAACATTACATGTATGAGTAATTCCATAATTGTAAATAAACATGCATTACAAGAAATTTTAGTTCCTGACAACTAATTCCAGTGAGAAGCGACATGAAGGTTTACATACATATGGTGACCCGCTCAGAAAAGGATTGTGCAATGGACCATTCAATCCATCTTTCAAACCAATTTCAGGATTCCAAAATAAAGTTTAGAAAAACAACTAAAAGTGCATATTTTTAAGGAACATTATAATATAAGCAAATAGACTTTAGGCCTCTAATTACCTCATTTGAATCACTACTGATTACTTCATTCTCATTCCACATAGAAACAATAGGTTTGATGGAGGAAACCAACTTTGGAACTGCATTTGTCAACCCATATATGCAATTCACTGCATGTTGGTACTGTTCATTGTTTAGGTTGTCAACATTTGCGTGGGATTTTTTTAACTTCAACAGATGGCAGTGCAATATCTAACAATGAAGATTTTTCCTTGAGCTTACTATCTCTAATATATTCTAACATTGCCATCTATTTCATAAAATATTCTGCACCTAGATCTTTATTATCATTTATCACCTAAAAGTTAACGTCAAATTTGAACATACAATCAGTTTGATAAACAAATTGAAATAAGTAAGACAACTTAAATTCAACCAAAAGGACAAACACTTACTGCAACTTTCTCTTTTTGTCCTATAGGCCGCCTTGACCAAAAGTATTTGTAGCTCTCACACTCTTTCTTGCTTTCTTGCCTTTGGTAGTATTTGACAAATACTCCTCGGAGCACATAGTTTCCATCAAATCCTCCCATCATTTGGGAGATAGAATTGAGTTACTCCTATATTTTCCATTAATGATGGTTTTTTTGCACGAATATCTAAAATTGTTCATCAAAATTCTCACGTTGTTGAGGTAACATTTTATCAAAATCTTACCACCAACAATCTCAAATGCAATGTCCATTTTTTTTTATAACAAAACCCACACTTCATGGATCTTGTTCTGCAAAATTTGATTTGCAGACATCTAAATGTTCCCTACATCTAGTACCCATCTCACTAGCCCACCTTGCGACATTTTTCCTAATGGGCTCACCATCTTTTGACACCTCAACCAAAAAATGCTTCTTGCCTTCCAATTTTATTTCTTTTTCTTTTTTTTGGTAGACCTAAACCACTCTTGACTGAATCTTCTTCTTTTAACATCAGTAGATAGGTCTTCTAAAGCACCACTGATATTGTGTGATCATGTTGCATCAAAATTTGTGGATGCAACATGCATATTTTGAGGAACGATCCTTGGACATGGTGTAACCAGACTTGATTTATCCTTGGCCACATCAGGTGTGCCAAGAGGTAGCTCACTACTCACTGCAAATGTGCATTTGAACATGTACTTTAATTGATAATCAAACAAAAGTAGACTTGGAATTCCTTTTCCTTTATTATTATCAAGAATATCTTGTATACCACGTTCTACATCAAGCTGCAAATCAACATGTGCTATATCAACCTACACATCACCATGTGTTGTATAAGCCCACGAATCAACATGTGCTATATCAGGATGCACATTAGCACAAGTATTGGTTTCTTTAACTTCATTTGTAGAATCACTATTAACGCATTGGGTTATGTGAGGTGGCAGGAATGTATCTTTAGTTGCCCTTGATTTTTTTGCAGCTCTTCTTAAATTGCAATCCTTTCCTTTCCTATAAAATAGAAAAAAATATATCATATTGGTACTTATTAAACATAAACAAGTATTAAACAAATTATATGCTTATGCTAAAGTGGAGTAACACATTACCTATTTCTCAAATCGATAGACGATAAATAATCATTATTTATATTGACAAGTTCTTGATAAAAATGCTCACAGTATGTCATTTTTTCATTGTTTTCACTGGAACTTGTGTGCCTAAATGGCTTCTTCCTCATTTCTTGAAGTCCAACAACTCACACAATGGAGAACTTGTGCATAAAACTCATTAACTATCATGGGAATCTATATTATATGTATATAAACATCCCATTTAATGCATGGATATAAGCCAAATAAGATAATATATGCAACCAAACTCTTGATTAGTTATGAGCATGTATGCATGACTTAAAACTAAAAGTTTTGTTGTCTAATGCTTCCATGCTGGGAAAGTTGAGACTTCCATAACACCCAAATGGATAGTACCTATCATCCACCTATCATGGTCTCTGACCTCAACTATAAACATAAAACTAAAATTCATATACCTATCACTATTCTAACCAAGCTAACTGTGTTATTTCTTGTTGAATACTTGTAACATGAATAAATATAAGGTGAGTCACTTCCATTGATTCTACATTACCTTATACCAATACTCATATTGAAAGCTAGACATACTATGTTCTATATACTTTTACTAACCTTATAGCAGCTATGATTACACTTAAATTACGTAACTATTATGGAAAAAGAGTACCTATAATATGCTAGCACTAACCTAATATCAAATCAAACGCCCTACATTAGATGGAATCAATGGGTTTCATAAATTGTACACATATGGACTTTGTTACCACCTAAGTTGTACTTAGTGGTTTTTTATCAAGTGAGCCTAGTGAACTGGACAAGGATAACTTCTTTGAACTTCAGAGAACCTTCAGTCTTGCATCTGAGAAGCTTTGTTGTACTATATCACATGTTCATACCCCATGGGGGAATTGTAATAAATGTTCTAGCATGATAGTGTCTGTAAAAGACTCGATCTCTTAGACTTTATTTGTCAATCCGATCAGCCCAGGGTGTTTTTTCCCTTGGTTATTATTGGTTGTTGTCAAATGACTGATAATTTCTGAGTTTTTCACTCCATACCTCCAAAGTTGAGGTGGTCGGCTTGGAATTTATGCCTATTGAGGTTATTAGAGTCTATGTGTCAATGTATAAGCATGCTATACATCATGGTCGAGTCATATGAACATGTCTAAGTCCCCCCAGGTGTTTTTCAATTTTTCAATTTTTTAGTTTTTTCAGTGTTTTTTATTAAAACTTATTTTTTCCAAAACTTTGGCTATTTTTTAATAGTTTAATTGGAAAAATTGATTTTGTAATAAAAGTGGGCCAAATAATCAGTTTCAGTCATGTAGGTGCTCATTTTCAAGCTAAGAGCACCATGTAAACCCATGGACCCACTATTTCCTAGTTTTGAGTGATTTTCCATCACTCAGGTTAGAAAGCCCCAAAAATCAATTATTGATGATTTTAATTAATAAATTGATGAATAATGGAGCAAATCCAAAATCATAGATCAGTGGATTCTCAGCCGATTTGATTGAAATCAGTCAGATCTGAAGCAGAGTAACTGGATCTGACAAATCCTTGACTGAAGGAGGTGATCAAATCAGATCCAAAGTTGATCTTCAGCATCCTTTATGGGGAATTTCAACCTCCCCCTCTCCTCAACACGTTTTGGCTCATCTAGATGAGTTTTGGTGGATGCTTCAGTCAACAGGTTGAGGTGTCAGTTAGATCAGCTCTCTGATTGACAATTGCACTTAGTGAGACTCAGATTTGGCTCAATTAGACACAAATCAGGCATTGATGGACTCTCCATCAGCATATTTGGTTTATCTCCTTGGGATTTGCGCCCCCTAGGCTGGATCTCCTGGTTTTTGTATATATCCAAGCACAACAGCCTCTTCCAAGCTAGTTAGAACAGGGGATTGAGGTGCTATTGCTATTGTACTATTGTTATTCTTCATTTGAAATAAAGAAAAGCTTTGGAGGCAAGACAGTGTGGTGCCATTGCATGTGTGGATGATTATTGCCATTGTTTTACTGAGGTAACCTGTATCTGTTTTCATTTTTTGCTAGTTGCTTGTAGATCTATTGTTAAGATTGATAATAAGCTTATTATAACCTTGATAGGAAAGGTGCTTTTCAATAAGTTTATTGACTGTCTCTTTCCTTTGATGCATGTTTAGAGATCTAGATTCAACATGTCATATAAGCTTATATGCATGTTATCTTGAATCTCTGTGTATGTACTAATCGGATCTCACAAGTTTCTTGGCAAGTTCTTTGATTTCAGTTGAGTTGCAGGTTCCTACTTTGGAGAGGATGCTAATCTAGTTTGCTTCTTCATATCACTAATAAGGGTGTATGTAAGATGCATATCACTAATCATTACTTATTGTTTTCCTTGTATCGTAGCTAGTCTAATGCTTTCGCTTATTCACATGGTCATGTTCATTGATTAATAAAGCTTTAGCTCCTCAAGAAAGGCATGTTGGCTAGACAATTGCATTAGACCCTGCATTAGTGCCAAAGATGTGATCTATTACTAATACTAGCATGTGATTATTCATGTATTAATCTAGATTTCCATACTTACATATACGTATAATTGATGTGATGTTATATGTTATGGAAACATTTGTGCCATATCCATGGAGTGCATATCATGGAAACATAACACTCAGACTAGTAGTACTTATCAATTACCATGGACCAAGTAGAAGGCAGTGATTTGCCACATTATAATGCAATATATAAGATGAACAAACTCATATATATATAGGCCCATTGGGCATAGCTAGGGTGGTTGGGAGATTTGGTTATTGCGCTCCTCACCTGGGTTCGAATCTCGTCGAGGACATTTTCTCCTTGGGAGCCCTTGTATGTAACGAAATATTGGGCTGGTGAGCCGTTTATTGTGATTAATGATGCCCACGTTCATGTATACTTGCCTAGTGAGTATAAGATATTTTCCTGAGTGCACGTAGCCATGATGTAAAATTGGGATTTCATGGTGAGCCACTTTATATATATAAAATATACACACACAGAGAGAGAGAGAGAGAGAGAGAGAGAGAGAGAGAGAGAGAGAGAGAGAGAGAGAGAGAGANGTTTCATGGAGTAATATCCAACTAAAATACCATATCAAAATAAAAGTACAGTGCCACTGTAAGTTTCATGGAGTGATATCCAACTCAAATGGGATGCCAATAGAAGTTCTAATTCATTTTGGGTTTGAAAAGGGTATTTTAAGAGAGAGGAGGCTCGTGGATTGAACTCCCAAACTCACAAGAGTCCAAAAGAGTTGGGGTTCATGATCCAGATCTTGGGGGTTGAGACCCAGGAGGCTTGAATGTCGAGAGAGGAGGAGAGTAAACTTGCAAAGATGCTATCATTTGATCCAAAAATGAGATTAGAGGCGAGGCTCAGAGATCTGATCCTTGCCTATTAGAACAATAAATTAAAACAAATTAACCAAGAACTCAAAAAGATTAACACAAAATAATAAGACCCAATATAGGATGTAAAAAATCCTTCGATGCTTTATTAAGAAGGAATAGAGCCTTTTTATGCTAAAAAGAGACCCATGATTACAATGGGCCAATTTCCAATGAAGAGAAGGGTTTTGTGAGGTTAAAACATAACCGTGGGTTTTGTATGGTTGAGACATAACCATGACCATGACTGTGGGTTTTGTGTAGTTGACCTATAACCATAACTAGGGGTTTTGTGTGGTTGACCCATAAACATAATCATGACCGCGGGTTTTGTGTGGTTGACCAATAACCATGATTACATAACCATTGGTTTTATGTGGTTGACCCATAAACATGATTTTTGTGTGGTTAACCCATAGCCATGATTACAATAGAATTTAA
Source organism: Pseudotsuga menziesii (assembly GCA_001517045.1). NCBI lineage: Eukaryota > Viridiplantae > Streptophyta > Pinopsida > Pinales > Pinaceae > Pseudotsuga > Pseudotsuga menziesii. The sequence goes on from LPNX010786689.1 coordinate 232,326, forward strand.
TAAAAGTCCAAAAATGGTATTTGGTGCAGTTGATGTCTCGCTACAAATTCATTCATAGCTTCTAATGCAGGTGATGAAATTGAATTCCGTTGAAGACCAATTTGAGATATTGAAGAGACATTTCCATCCATATAACATATTTTCTTTGTGGTGGCCCAAAGAATGATAAAATGTTTTCTGAAGCTTAGGGGATGCATGCACACTATTTTTGCAGACATATGTTGCTTCATCGATGATATCTCTGAAATAAAAAAAATCATGAAATACACATTTTAGATGATGGAAGTACCATTCCAATGAATTATGGTAGAGCCTATAAGATGTTATGTGGAGTTTGTGGTACTTGTTTAAAGTTGTTGTACATGAGGCCACATTGTGTACAAACATGTGTTGCTTCAAACAAGCATATCTCACAAACCAGGAAGTCAAATGAAAAATTGTGAAATACCCATTTTAGATTACAAAAAATAATAAAATGAGGTATGGAATACCCCTTGAAACATATTGTAGAGATAACTGAATATATCTAATGCTTGCATAGGTGGGTCATCCTCCATAGATTGATGAGTGTAGGTTGCCAAGGGTTTGTATAGAAACATAGACTATTGTAGAGATCATGGAATCTTTGAATGCAACATAGTAACTAGTGTATGTACCAACAAATACATTCTGAGAGTGTGTTAACACAAAAAATTGTTCACCTATCTCTCTATGGTCTAAACCATAATCATACATCATATTCCTACCATGATTTCCTTCATTTTGACCTTCATAATTATATTTCCACTAAATATGGTCCAAAACATCATTATTCATTCCCAATAAATGAAGGGAGGATGAGCATTTATTGTGATTTATCCCCAATCTCTCCAAAAAAGGGTAAAAAACCCTAAAAATGAGAATGGGTCAAAATACCATAGATAAATACCATGGACAATAAAATACCATGGGTCAAAAACCCTTGCACCACCCTATAAATACAGTGTGAAGGACTCCCCTAAAAGCTTTTAGCAATTTTTTTGCCATTTTCTCTCTGTCACGTTGTACACTTTTCTCCAGCATTCCCATATTTTGCCATGCCAATCCCACGGTGTATGTTGATCTTGCTCCACACCCATTTGGATCCATTCCCCATCCGGAAACTAGTTTTGGAAGAGACTGGAGACCAAAACCGTGGAGCTACAGGACCATTTCCTATGACGACTACGGTGGCCCAACTTCAAAAGAAAGGTGTGTTCATTCTTATTTCTTGCATTTGTTAGTAGTATAAATTTGAAACAACCACTGTCTTGTTTCTTTTGTTATCATTGAACTCTTCCTTATGCTCTGGACGAGATAAGGTTTGTGCTTTTGCATGTAGTGGGGGATAAATCCCTACTATAGTTTTGGTGACTCCACTCGGTCGATCCATACAAATATTTATTTTTGCATGTTTTGATATTGGTTTTTCCTCCTTTGTTGCCTTTAGTTGTCATAGATCTAACCCTCTCGCAACAGATTTGAACAAGTATTTCTTCAATTCCTACCCCCGACCCTAGCCGACAGTCTGTTTTTCAAATTTTTTTCCATCCGGGCTGAGTCACACCTATCCAACCGAAAGTTGTGACCCAGTCGCACCTTTTTGCTTAATAAGCACAATCTAGTTCATGCCTTTTGGCCCGATAAGAGCAACCTAGCTCAGAAACCCATATCGCTCTTGTCTTCGTTGTCAGAGTGACTCCTATCATTACCGTGACTCGGTTTTGAGTGAATTATCATGCTTAATCCTCTTTTTTGTGCGATCTGAGTCTGTCGACTATTTTTTCTGCTCTGATCGCAACTGCTCCCTATTTCATGCGACCTTGAACACGCCTATTCCATCGACAGGTGCAACCTACAGTTTTTTAGTCTGTTTTAGTGCTTGAGATCCATGTTTCAGACCCTTTATCTATGATTAAACCCCCTCCCAACCTTTTTTTGTTTAGATATGATCCTTTGCAACCCCCTAGTATGTTTTGTGATCCCACTTACTTGGTTTGTGAGCTGTTCTAGTCGATCTTTGTGGTCAAGACCCCATGTATGTTTCCTACATTTGATTAGTTCCTTTTATTGCTCATTTACTTCAAGTATATTTTATTTTTGAATGAATAAGTTATTTTGCAGCATATTTACTGTCATTTATTGCTTTTTATCTACATTTTATTTGCATCCCGACAGTGAGATTTCTACATCTTTGTCATTGGATTGCTGGGGTTTATACACACCATTTGCAAACATCTCATACCCTAAAGATCAAAATACTTGGTTCATGACCCCAAGCCAACCTTAAAATTAACTTAATACAACCAACAATGTAACCTTATTTGAGGACAAAACAATATTGTAGCTAAGTTAGGAGATTAGGGATAGGCATCCAAACAACACCCCTCTGTCATTTACATCTTGAGACATAGTTGTTCTCCATTAGGGGACCAAAATCCTCTTGTACGGTCTAGGCCAGTTTGTTGGGGGGGGGGGATGCTCAGCAGGAGTAAGCCGCAAAGAAAGAGTTCCGAAGGTCAGGGTGGAATACTGCACTCCATCTTGCACCGAAGGATAAACCTTCACAGTCCTACCTGTATCACCCAACCGAGGGTTGGGGGCCAAAGGGCTTAAGCACTAGTAAACCAATCAAATGTGTCATGAATGAGGTAGCCTAGTTTCCATTCTTCTAGGGTTCTTTTTACCTAGAGGTCCTTCTCTGTAACGAGATTCTCTTATCCTATATTGTTCTTCCATTTCAGATTGTCTGACTGGGATTTCATCACCTTGCAGAGGATACGATTTGTGAGGGGATTCCATCTTAAATTTATAATTTTTCTTGCACTTTTATCCCATAAATTAGTGCATCATTTTATTTTATAGGTAGTGTTGCTTGTTTTCTTTTTGGCCACTTTGTTGTAGACTTGCCTTGCTATGACCCACTGTCGCAGTTCATTTTTAGAGATTGTTGTTGGCCTGTGAGCTACCATTTCATACGCTCTCCTTCTACACACTTGGTTGTAGTTGGGTTTTTGAGACTGCAATTGATACTCTTGAGTTTTCATTCATTACACAACACTCCATCATGTCATCATAGCTCCACCACACTACTCACATAGGATTAGGGGACATACCCCCCAGTTTGGTTCCTTGAACCGTTGCCGTCGGATCCATATTCGACATCTTTCACCACCTTCGAAGCCACATACGACCTTTGAGTCTGATTTATATTCATATCAGTTCGAACCCATCTTGTTCACTGCACCATCTAGCCCCATGGCCGGTGCACATCCTGATCCCTTTTAGGGAGGGATGGTTGGTAGTGGGCTTATGTCCATTCCACCCATCATTACAGGTATCCCTTCCACCGGACCTCCAGGTCTTGGTCCTAGTGGGCCATTCCCCACTACACACACTGCTACTGGTTTGTTGCCCACTATTGGTGGCCCCACTCCAGACCCCGTGTTTTTGACCATTTCACCATTTATACCTAGGGGAAGTGGCCCTTCCACTTCCATTCTGACTATTCTACCATTCCAGTGACTATTCCTACTATCAAAAGTCAACCTTACACACCCCTAGTTACACATGGGAGCTATGTTCCCGTCCCCTCCAACACCATTGCTGTCCCTTCTTGATCCATTCTTGGTTCTAGTCTACCTTTTATGGATAGTCTAAACCTACCTGATTTGGCACAATTGATCAATGACTACATTCATCATAACCCACAATGACCTCCTATGCCTACCAAAATTCCCTTATACATCCCTAAGTTTGAGGGTAAGGCGGGAGAGGACCCCCAGAATCACATTATGTCATTCCACCTATGGTGTTCATCTAACATCATAGCGGATGATTCCGTTCAGTTGAGGATATTCTAACACACACTTACTAGTGCTGCAACCAAGTGGTATATTGAACTACCTCATGCCATCTACGTTGACTTTTCCTCATTAGCCTTGATGTTCCTTCAATACTTCCAGTTACCCATCTGTCATGACGAGGGATTAGAAATATTATTATCCTGATGATAGAACACAACTACCCATATCACATATCATATCCATGAATGGTGTCGTCACCGTAGCTTGTGTAATATCCAGTTAGATGATAGGATCTTCCTAGATTGGTTCCTCAAAACCTTACTCATCCCCATAGCTAAGGACGTTGCATCTGAGTGCTCGAAAACTAAGGAAGAAGCATCCTTAAGGCTTAGCAGTTTGATCTTATATATGCCCAATCTGATTAATTATATACCATCATACCTGATGCTCCCCGTGCCCACTCCTCACTTCAAGATACAGCAGTGGCATCCCTTGCTGCTGACGGAGTCATCGGATCTGTTACACAACATCCTCACTTTTATCCGGCATCTCCTACGATGCCACACAATTTTGGTCACACCCCTAGTGTTTTCAAACCAAGTTACACCCCTGATTATTCATGCATAATGGTTCAGTTCGGAGCCCGTCCTTCCTATGCGTCTATGGAACCAACCCCTCATGTTCATGGACTGAATTCTTTGGAACACTCGTGTACTAGCCTGTTGAAGCCCCAATTGTGTATGTGGCTAATTAGGGTGTTTAAGGCTTGCAACACATGAATAAAACCCAGACAAAGGGTTCAAACAATCCCACGCAGGTATTGTTCTATCCTCGAGCTATTTGGGATGGTAATCTCCCACAGATAATTTTGTAGCCTCCACTGGCTTATGATTGGATTTGATCTGCAGAGGATTTGTTTCCCCAGTTTAGGAAACAAGGCAGATAATATAAAGAACAGGAAAACTTAAACCTAACTAGGAAAGGGAAACTGATCTAGATTTAAACTCCTCTGAAAAAGATATTGGGTTGATCTGCAGGTAAACTAGATGTGTAAACATATAAGTATTTTTCATTCAATTAACAAAAAAGTAAATCAAATTAGAAGCTCATCACTTAATTCACAGCTAATTAATGAAAATCAATTAGTTAGTGACTTAAGATTCTATCAATCTGAATAAACCTGCATAACACATGTAAGTTGAAAAACAAACATATTATGCTGCTGAATATTGCTGTTCAATTATTCACAGAAATAGATAAAGATAGTTCATAAAATAAATTGTATGAAACTTTACCAATGCATAGATAAATAACAGAGATAAATCTAAGTTAAATAAAACAAATTTAATGATTGTAAATAACTCACAACATTATCTATCCATTTGAAATAAAGAAGATTGAAATCTGTTTGAAGAAATTAATTCAGATAAAGACAAGAGATAAGAAATGACAGTACTGTATTGATCAGAAGTCCAGTAACAAATTACATGAACCGCATGAACAACCAGAGGTGTTCTCTCGATCTCCTGTATCATTCCTCCTTCTTCAAAAAGTCTAAAAGTTAGAAAAAAGTCCTTAATACATTCGAGATCACCCTCTTAAATAATTATTACAAAAGAAATGGATCTCCCCCTAAAGGGGATCAAAAGCCTAAACAAAACTACTATCCCAAGAAATCTCTCCATATCTTCCAGATATGGAGCAACTCCTCGATATTAGGGTAACTAGTTGATTCAATGCCAAGCTGGGCATTGCACTTATGATCCTCAATTTCACTCTCAGCCAGTTTATCCCAAAATCGAATAAAGATGTGGATCTTTTTATCCACCGCAAATGGTTGTCTGATCAACTGATCTACATCGTGGATTCTGATGTGTTCAATTTTCTTAATATTTTCCTCTCCCTCATCCCGTCGCTGCTCCACTTACTCAATCATCAGTGTAGGTGGACATGCCTTTTCAATTAACACCATTGCGGGGAAAGGACAAATCATCCATCAGGTTGTCAACTGCATACCATCTTTTGCTGCAAATGGCTTGTGCTTTCTTTATGGCTTTAGCCACTATCTCATGTAGGTCTTCCCAGGCTCTCAAGATAGTCCCGATCCTCTTAAACTGGAAGTTAGTGAGCAAAGTGACAGTATCTGGCTTATCTTTCATGTGCCTTTGCCAATCCACCACTTCATCATAAGCCTTCAATTCTAGCTGTCTCTTCTCAACTAAGTATTCCAGAACAATAGACATCTTGCCAAAAACCATATGAGTTTCAAAGATGTTATCTAGAGTTTTAAATAACTCAGAAACCAAATCATAATGTTCCTTGTGGGGTCGAATGGAAAGCTCTTTAAATTCCTCCTGGGAAAACTTAAAATATGAAGACGAAGCTGCACTTGCAGTTGCATCCTTACACTGTCTTTCCACCAATGCAACCTTATGAACCAAAGTGACATTAACAATCCTTTCTCTTTGCAGTTCTTCGCTGAGGGCAACATTCATCTCTTGAAGCTCATCACACCTGTTCTCATGTTGCCTTTTAAGTTGCACCAGTTCCTCTTTCACTCTAACAATTTCTGCTTTTTGTTTATCAAATTCCTGGTTCAAAGTGTTCACAGCATAAAAATTGGCTCCTGTAAAAGCCCCTAATACAAATGCAACATCAGTGGCATATGCCTGCGGATCACTTGATCGTTGGGTCCACACCACCTCATTTGCAATAGACATATCCATATCACTCTAATCCCTATTCCTCTTCCTACCTTTCTTCACCACTGATCTATCATCTTTGTTGTACCGATATTCTCCTAGGGATACCACAATGGGGGGTATAGTGATGCCTGTGGATATCAGAGAAGTGGTTTGAGTTGTGGTGTGAGAAGGCATAGTCATAGTAATAGGATAAGTGGATGGAGAAGGGTTAACCTTCTGAGCAGGAATGACTTTAGGACTTGAGGAAATGTTAGGAATTAAAGTTTCAACTGATGAAACTTGTAAAGTAGTGATCTTGAGTGGTGATGATGAAACTATTGAGGTTTTCTTAGCCACAGGGGATGGCACTGAGTTGAATGAAGGGATATGCAATGGAATCTTGAAAACTGGAGGTACATCAGATGAAGGAATGGGCATATCTACAGAAATAGGTGTAACAGATTCAGGTAAACAAGTAGCGTTTTGATAAAGCTGAGTCATTAAAGGTGTCACAGTAGAACCATCAGATAATGAAGATAATGCTATTATTGATGAGATAAGGACAACAGAAGGGGAAGGGCTAGACTGAGAAGAAAGTTGAGATTGCAAGCGAGGTGATGAAGGCTTATCATTACCATCATTGGTGTAATTTAGCAAATCATTACCATTTCCAACTTCAAGGTCATAGGCACAGGAGAAATCCTCTCATCTTCTTCTTTTGAATGAGTCAAGTCAATGGTAGAGGCAGGAACATATGAGATTAAAGATTGTAGCCATTTGAGAGGTTCCCGTTCGATTTGTGCTAGTACAGATTGAGTATTCTCATCCACAATGGTCACCTGAGCATCTTCAATTGGTTGAGAAGTTTTAACTTCCTGAGTGTCTAGTGTTGAAGTCATCTTGCTCAGTTTCTGTTTGATCTACTCTGAGGTGTGCAAATAGGCCTTAACTTGTTGTTCCACAGATAACTGGGGAACTTCTTCCATGGTATATTTTCCTATACTTGTGTTTGGACTGGGTTCTATGGATGCATTGGTGGACACCAAAGTCTCCTTTGCTGTAGCTTTAGCTTCCCTGCTTTCCCTATCTTTTATTACCTTTTCCTGAATGTTTAACTCCATGGACTTGTAATGCCGAACTCTGTCTCTGATCTCCTTTTGGTATTGCAATATATGACTTTGTTCTTCCTTGCTTTTAGCTCTTGCCAAGAATTCAGAACAAGTGTCAACTCCCTGGTATATGAAATCATCTGGAATCTATTCATGATAATATCCTGTTTTAAAATGGTTCTGCCTAAGGTGGAGGTCAACAATCCCTTTTGGATCATGCTTCCTTTTACTAAAAAAGCCAAGCTTAAGTGACACTATGTGGTCACTAAGCCCTTATGCCCAAGAAGAAGTAGGTATACTTAGAGATCCAAGGGTTATAGGAAACTTGGGCTAAACCTTCCTCTTAGGTGCAACGCATTTCTTGTAAATCCCTTCTGTGACAGTTTGAAATGAAATCTCCTCAAGGATCAACCTGTTTGGAATGACCTTTGGCAACATATGGGCAGCATTGCTACCAAAAACCATGATATAGGTGAATGATTCACCAACATACTAGTCTCCCATGGTGACTATGAGGGCTTTGACTTCAGGTGAGAATGTAGGATCTTCCTTGTTAAAAATCAGAAAGTAGACCCGACTGAGGATACTCTCACATATATCATAAAACCTAGTCACATAATTTGTATCCCATAGTTCAGAATGATAAATATACACAGACGGGGCTGGTAATTCCCAACTCCATCCCATATTGGGGAAGCGGAATTCAACACAAAAGATATCCATAATGAAGGAAGAAAGATAAAAATTGGGCTTCTTAGTGGCTTTTGGAACTTGTGTATGGCATTTTTGAGTTCAAGTGACAGGATTGAATCCCAAGGAAAAGATTCACCCGTAGTTATGACATGGTGAGCAATGGGGGCCCATTCTTCCTTGAAGTAAGAACAGTCGGGGAGACCATAAATCCTGCATAACATTGCTGCAAGCAGAGAATATAGTTCCTTGAACCACTTGATAGGGTAAAGTTGGTCTTTCCTATGGGAGAATTTGCGTGGTTTAGCCATCCAGGATTTCAGTATTTGGTCGAAATTGAACCTAGACTTAGAAACATTAATAAAGTTTGCATTGAGGAGTTGCGTGAAAGGTTTAAGGGAGTTAATTCTGGCAAAGTTTTCAGAGCGGAAATTATCCAATTGTGTTCCAATACTAGTGGTAAAGGAATGGCCTTTTAGGTTTGCATGGTCTATAATCCATCTAACTGCATCATTATAAGGGAGGATGGCTGGTCTTGCAGCAATAATATGAAGGCCAGAGTCCCTAATTCTCTCATAAATGAGTTGGTTACTCTGGAAGTTTGAAAGGTTGCTATTATCGAAGATGGAATAAACTTGAGACCAGTCCAACTGGTAGGTTTCAGACACTCGACCACTGGTGTCGGAAAAGACACCAAAATTTGGGTCTCTCAAAAACATGTCTTTCTGGAGGTTTTTACTCCTAGTAATTCAGGATGTTTTGGATGTTGCCATGTCCTATTCTAATGTTGACACCAGTAATTAAATTGAATTATACAAGAAGCACATTAAGCAATTCGAAAGTGACTTGATAACAAACCTGAAATTGTAGCGAACCCTATCGAGATTGCTCGGTAAAATCTGGATATAAATTCACGTAGGAGAGCAAATTACCATGGTAAAAACAGTGAAAACCTGGTAAATAAGACCACTATATTTATAATTCATGGGAAATAATACACACCATAGGATTAGAGTGAAAAGAACGGCCAGGATCAGATTGTGTGGGGTGTGGGACCAAGCATGAAATTCAAAAAACCTTATTATTCATTCCGTAACCCGCATTTTGCATTTTGCTGTATGCAGGATGCGGAATGAAAAAATAGTGAAAATTTATTCAATTGGCTCTGCACCCCGCATTCCGCAAGTTGTGGAATGCGGGTTGCAAGCACACGCAAACCAAACAATTAATAAATGACAACTCCGCAACCTGCATTCCGCAAAATGCGGGATGCAGATCGCGGATCGAAAAAAGCATAACTAAAAAAAACCTCTCACAGCCCGCATTTCGCATATGCGGGATGCGAGAAGAGAAAAATTGAAATATTTAACTAAAAGATCACAAGTTACGGGATGCGGGATGACAAAACAATTCCAAACAAAAACAAACTTTCTGCAACTTGAAACAATCAAATTAAGCATGAATTGTTTGGAAATTTGGTTGAGTTAGGGAATCCCATAAAAAATGTAACAGAAGCCTACAAGGTCATTAAGGATCTTACCAAGTTACCTTCATATGTGTGATTGGGATCCCATGTCAAAATAACATGGGATTTGTTGTACCTAAAACAAATGGTGACTGGCTGGAAGAACCAGTTATCTCTACAAACAATAACCCTTTTCCAATCAAACCTGTCATCAAGCAAATGATTAACTCCCAAGAAATGTTAACATATAAATGTAACCAACCAAGAATTATCAACATTATTAATGCACTTCCATCCATGGCCATTTTAAAAGATGCAACTTTGATTTAGATGTCATTGGAGGATCGGGGTCATTTGAACTTAAGCTGACATAGGAATGCAGTTTAAAGTTGAACTTGGGATCACAACTTTACCACTTTGGGATTTCACATAGGGGCATGGCAAATTGAAACCAAAGTGCACAAAAAAGTGGCAAGAGTCTAACTTTCTTTCAGCACAGATGCACTCACTAAAATTCACACTTTTTTCTTCGCGTAATTACATATAGAAATAATGGGTAATCCACCTACCCCTAAAACCAATATTTGTTCCTTCCCCTTCTTTTATTTTTTATTTATTTTTTAAGAAATGACAAGATTGTAATGACATAGGACCACTGCCCCATGTTCTGGTGATAAGTGCCATTCACCAACCTGACCTGGAAACTGAACAAGTCAGATCAGTAAGGAGACCTCTTGTCTTCCAGCTATATGGTCGAAAAAAACTACCATGGCTTGGTTACCATCTAGTGGTAGTCACAGTCCAAAATCAAGCCTATGATCATAGTGAGACTGGCCTTAGATAGGACCCCCTCGTCCTGATGCACAATGCTCTCTTGTTTGGGAAAAACTAGGTTTTATTTTGTACATGAATTACAAGACACTGCCATGGCTTGGTGTCCATATGTATGCAGCGTTACTCATTGATGCTTTGCAGATCATGAATAAGTCGACCTGTGATAGGATCTCTCGTCTCCCAGAGAACTGGAAGCCATCTCCCATTTTAAATGGAAAAGATGTCATCCCAATGAGCACCTATGAACCTAATGAGTTGGTTCGTGATGAGACCCTTCATCTTGTAATCCACATCATAAAATATATGGCCATGGTTAAATCCCAAAGAATAAAACTGACCAGGCTATGAAGATTTGCCACATTGCTCTAATAAGACCTTAGACAGGATGAACCTTTCCCTCCATAAATATCATCATCAGAGTAGGGCATGTAGAATATATTAACCTGGATGAGAGAGCATTAATACAAAATTCTGCAAATATGGTTATCATTCAGATATAACAGATCTTGATACGAGTTAGAAAAGATAGAAACTGATAAAACTGTTTTGGTTGAGAGTATTGCATAGTGAGAAAAACTGATTGCTCGTTATTGCCAAGGGTGCAGATATTACCAAAAGTTACTAAAATCAAGCAAACATTCATAAAATAAAAGGAAAATAACAAACCAAACCTATATACAGGGTTGAACCAACCTTTTCAAACAAAGTACTTCTTGAGTAGAAAAACATTCACTGGGTAGGTGTTTGAACGACCCCTTCCAGTGTTTGTAGTTGAACCATACTAGGACCAATATTTTCTATAACAATGAATGGTCCTAGCCAAAGTCTCTAAAACTTGGTGTACTCTTTGTTGTCCTTGTGTTGTTTGTCCCATCTCAACACTAAATCTTCCACTGAGAAGTCTCTGTCTAATGAAGACCTCTCATCAACCATTTCTTAACCAACTGTTGATGTTGGTAGAATTTATTCTTGGCTTTGTCTCTATCCTCTTCTAACTTGAGTAGAGAATCAATCCTTTGCTGTAATGGGGAAGAGTCACTCTCTTGGATGGATTGGGCCAATTTCAACAAAGGAATGGCGAGATTAGATGGTAGGACAACTTCCTTGCCATAAACACGACAATAAGGGGAGTTACTAAGGGCTGCCTTTGGGGTGAATCGATTTGCCCAAAGAGCATAGTAAATTTGGGTGTGCCAGTCTTTATGATGTGAAGCCACTGTCTTCTTAAGGATGCTTATCAAATTTTTGTTTGAGGATTCTGTAAGCCCATTGCCCCGAGGATAGTAATTAGCAGAAAACTTAAGCTTAATTCCCTTTTCAAGGGTGTAGCTGGTCAGGTCAATGGATTGGAAGTATGAGTCATTGTCAAAAACTAGATATTCGGGGGTGCCAAACCTGGTGATTATCTGATTTTCAAGAAAGGAAACTACCTAGTTTGTGTTACATAGTCTTAAAGGGATTGCTTCGACCCACCTCATGAAATAGTCAATGGTTGTCAAGATGTATTTATGTTGTAATGAGGATACAGGGTTGGTGGGCCCAATGAAATCCAACCCCCACTTTTGAAATGGGAATTAGACTGCTACTAGCTACAAGGGGTAAGTAGGTTTCTTAACTTTGCTAGTGCACTTCTGGCAAGGCTCACATTTTCTGACAAATGAATGGGCATCTCTGAACAGGGTAGGCCAATAGTATCATTCCCTGATAATTTTATGAGCTGTGGTATCACCTGAGAAGTGTCCACCTGCAGGTCCTGCATGAAATTGAAATAGGAAATCATCAGTCTAATCCTTTTCCAGGCATCTAAGAAACACTCCATCATAATTCTTCCTAAATAGAACATCATCAATAAGTTGATAAGGGGCTGATTTCAGCCTTAATGCTCTATGTTTTTTTGGATCTAAGGTTTCAGGAGCAAACCCATTATGAAGAAAGAATTTGATGTGATCATACCATTTAGATGTCCCAGTTTCAAGTGCATTAACAAAACCTATAGGAGTAGCTTCTTCCTGTTCCCAATCAGCTTGTTGATTTTCAGGGTCGTTTGACTGGGTGGTGAGATGACACAAACCTTGTCCTCTGACGATCTTCGTAGGCTTAATCTCCAGATCATATTCTTGAAGGGAGGTCATCCAGTGAGCTCTCTTTTCTCCCAACTCCTTTTGGATGAGGACATTGTGAATTGCCGCATAAGGGACAATCACTGTAGTACTTGACTTCAAAATATAAGGACTGTAATGTTTTACTGATTTATATATTGTGTAGGCCTATTTGTAAACTTGGGAGTAATTGAGTTCAACCCATTTGAATGTCGAACTCATGAAAGAAATAGGGATTTCGGCATCTTCGTGATTTTTCTGCGTGAGGACAGGTGCATAAGAAAATTCAATAGAAAATGTATACAATATAAAATATTTACTGAAATCTAGGGACATGAGAGTAGGTGATTCTGCTATGGTTTTCTGAATTTCAGTAAATGCGTTCTTTTGTTCATCAGACCACTTAAATGGTACATCCTTCTTGACAAGGAATTGCAGGGGTTTTACAAATTGAGCAAAATTTGGAACAAATCTACGAACAAAATTAATCTTACCCAAAAATGACTGCATTACCTTACTAGAGTTAGGAAGGCCGATCTTGGAGATTGCTTCAACGCATTTTGGATCGATGATCATACCTTCCTTTGAAACTACGAAACAAAACAACTTACCTTCTGTTACTGCAAATATGGACTTCTTGGGATTGAGGGAGATGCCAAATTTCCTGCACCTTTCGTATACCTATTTTAAAGCATACAAATGATCCTGTCATTTTTTAGAGTAAATGGTAACATCATCTAGGTACAAAACGACATAATTGTGGATTAAGCCCCTGAAATCTATGTCCATAGCTCTCTGGAACGTGGCCCCTGCGTTTATTAGTCCAAACAACATTCGTCTGTATGCAAATGTTACCCAAGGAGTCTGAAAAGAAGTTTTCAGTTGATCATTGGGTGCAACCAGGACTTGATTGTAGCCAGAAAAACCATGTAGCAGCGAAAACATCTCTGATCTGACTACTTTTTGTAGGATCTGTTCCACTGGAGGAACAGGGTAGTTGTCTTTCGCAGAGGCCTGATTGAGATTTCTGAAGTCTATGCAGAGTCTACGAACATGAACCAAATTAGCTATCCATTGTGTATGTCGCATGGGAAATATGATCCTAGCTGAGAGCAACTTGTCTAGTTCTTTCTTGACAGAATGCTCCATACTGGGGTGCATTTTCCTCAATTTCTGCTAATAGGGTTTTACATTAGGTTTCATGGGGATGTTATGATGCATGACGGTAGTATCAAAAGTCCCGAGTTCATCATATGTCTAGGCAGAAAACGTCTTTAAATTCCCTGCAGAGTTTGATAAAACCTCTTCTTTCATCACGAGAACAGTGTATTACAAGATTGATAAATTAGGGTTCGTGCTTTGTTCCTAATTTAACAGGGGTGTGATTCAAGGTTGAGCTTTGAGTCTTGCAATTGGTGGTTTGTCTGAATTTATGTTGTAAATCATAGAACTTATCCAAACTGATGACAAACTTGGGGATGATGTTGGAAGGATCAGATAGAGACTTCTCATGATCAGCTTCGTCAATAGCCATACCCTCGAAGGTATTTTGGGCTGACAGGAAGTCAAGTATTTGATGATCATCATTAAACACCTTCGAATTTGTGACATTGTCAGGTATGGAGGGTATATACATCAATTCGATAGAGAAGGTTTGTGGAGACACGCCTTTGGGGGGGATCAGTCTGGATGCAGTGTTGGCTAACAAATTTGTGTCAAAGTTCTGAGATCTAGGAACAAATCTAATATTAAATGTTGAGAAGGAATTAGTCATGTCTTTGATTAATATTTGATAATTAACTAGATGTGGAGATAGACAATGTATCTGATTCCGTACCCATTTCACAATGATTTCAGAGTCCCCTACACATTCAGTTGCTTTCGCTCCCATATCAATAGCTTTCCTGAGTCCTTGGAATAAAGCCTCGTACTCAGCCACGTTATTGGTACATTCAAATTCCAACCTGCATGCAATCATGGTTTTTATCCCTTTAGGATCAATAAGTACACATCCTGCGTCTGCCCCTTCCTTTGATATGGAGCCATAAAAAAACAAAGTCCAAACTATAGGATCAATTCTAAAATTTGTATTTACATTATATACATTATGAACAACAGTGCTAGAGAATGGGACAGATGTGAGATGAGTTATCTGAGAGTGTTTCTGCTCATTCTCCGTTGGTGCGACATCAGCAGGTAAGTATCCAAAGAAAGTATAAAATGTGAAATGTTCAATTTGATTGCTAAAGAAGGAGATAGATTCATTGGAGCTGTCGAGATCAGTTACAGTTTGTTTCATGAATGGTTCCCTGTCAACTTTGAGCTTGTTAGGCTGCCCATTAAGAGGCAACCATAAGTTGGACCAATCAGTAGCAAAGTAACCTTTAAGTTTCTTTGACCAATCTCGACTCAGCCACATACCGTAAGTCTTTGGAATATCTGCAATCACAATATCGATAGTTTGATGAATCCAAGGATCTTTGGCTAATCTGAGAAGAACATTCCTCAACCTCCCTACAACTTTAACCTTGGATCTATCTAATTGCACAATTTGAATGGGACAGGTTTCCCAGGTGGCGTTGAGTTTCTTACAGACAAAAAGGGGCATAACATTGGATGAAGCACATGAGTCTACCATACAGTTATGCACGTTCCTGTTAAAGATTTCAAAGGTAAGTAAGAAGGGAGGAGTGCCCTTGCTTCCCAGTTTTTGATGGTTTGTTCAGGGAGTGGAGTCAAAATTATTATTCTGAGCTTCTTGGGGTTGCTTTATGATCATGCTTTTGGGTAAGGAATTCCTTATAGAAGGTATTTTGAGAAGATCAAATAAATATATGTTTGCTTTGACTCTTTTAAGATCCTCAGCCAAGTTGTATTCTGGCTCAGGAATGAAGGTGTCCTTCTGAGTTTGAGTCTTATGTTTGCTAGGGGTCTGTGTTGGAGGAGATGATTCCCAGGTAGGTGTTCCTTTAGACCTGGTATTGTGTGTGTGTGTTGTAGGTTAAAAACAATGCCGGCTTCTTCTTCTTCTTCTTCTTCTTCTTCTTCTTATGAGAAGAAGCTCACAGAGCTGACCTGCTGGACGTCCTCTTCCTCTTGGGGAGCTTGTGATTCTTGGGTGGACTGATCTTCATAGGGTTCCAGAATATCTGGTGTTCCTGCAACTAAGGCTTTCAAGGTAGAGAAGATCTCTTCTGAGGTGAACCCCTCGCTGGGATTTGGAGGTGGTGTATTATGAGGAGGTTGATTTGGCCTCCTAAAAGGTGGCCTATTGAATCCTCTATTGTTTGATTGATTTTCATTTCTTTTCTTCTTGAGATCTACCATCTCGTTAGACATCCTTTGAAGGAGCTTCTTCACTTCACTCATATTGAATGGATCTTGGATGGTAGCAGCAGGTTTAAGGGAACTATCACTTTTCCTACGTGAGGTAGACGCTTGCTCAGACGTAGTGTCAGGGTTGTCTTTGAGACATAACATGTCCCTTTCGACTTGGATGGCTTCAAAAAATGCGTCTTGTAAGGACTCTTTGCGAGCCCTTTTGACCCACATGGCTATTTGGGTTGGGAGACCCTTAATATAGTATGCTACTAGTAATTACTCAACACGAAGTACCGTATTTGGGATCCTGTTTTTTAAATATGAAAACCAGTGATTGTAATGTTTGACTCTTTCTTTACCCTTAGTTTTCATGGAAGAGAGCTCTATGACTAATTCCTCCAGGGTCTTGTCATCCCCAAAATTTTGAGTGAAGATTTCAGAAAACACATCCCATGATGGGATGAAGCTAGCTTCTAAGGAAAAGTACCAAGTAGAAGCCTTTCCCTCAAATGTGTAAGGGAACAGTCTGCAAACCACGTCTTCATGGATAATGTTCCTAAGTCTAATGGCTTGCATGAAGGATTTTATGTGGTCTTCCACATGAAACTTATCATCTGGATTAAATTTCGGAAGCCACTTCTTGGGGTTTTTAGGCAATTTGTGCTGATCGTCTAAAACAGATACGTCATCCCCATCTAACCATGGCCTGTTATGTCATTCGTCAACCATCATAATAGATTCTGCTGAGGAGTCTGAAGATTCAGAATCTGACGATTCATCAGATGAAGATGAAGAAGAGGCAGGAGACGAGGGTGGCCCTCTTGCTCGGATGTTATGTCGAGGAGTTGCTGACTACTGAAACAAGGAACATATATCTAACCCAGGAGTGGATGGCTCACTGAAAAGGTCACAATGTCTTTCAATGTTTTGATCACCTGGGCTTGGACTATCTTGATTACTGATTTGAGGCAAACCCCAAGTAGGATGATCTTCAGTTAATTTTCTTCTAAACTTGGTAACGTTGTGGGAATTACCCTTCAATAGTTGTTCAACTGTGATGGGCCGTAGGATTGATGATACAAGAATTTATCTGTCTGACGAGGTAGCCTGTTCTTGTCTAGGGGTAACTGGGACGACGTTTGAACCTTGTGTTATTTGTTTCCCTGATGTAGATGCATGAGCGTGACTACGGGTGATGATCGGATCTCTTGTTGGAGGAGGTGTATGAGTATTTCATTTAGGCATGATGTGTCAGCCCTCCTTCTAGCACCATTTGTTGAATCCCCAACTATGTATGTGGCTGATTAGGGTGTTTAAGGCTTGCAACACATGAAGAAAACCCAACCAAAGGCTTCAAACAATCCCACGCAGGTATTGTTCTATCCTCGAGCTATTTGGAATGGTAATCTACCATGAATACTTTTGTAGCCTCTGCTGGCTTATGATTGGATTTGATCCACAGAGGATATGTTTCCCTAGTTTAGGAAACAAGGTAGATAATATAAAGAACATGAAAACTTAATCCTGACTAGGAAAGGGAAACTGATCTAGATTTAAACTACTCTGAAAAAGATACTGGGTTGATCTGCAGGTCAACTAGATGTGTAAGCAGACAAGTATTTTTCATTCAATTAACAAAAATTTAAATCAAATTAGAAGCTCATCACTTAATTCACAGCTAATTAATGAAAATCAATTAGTTAGTGACTTAATATTCTATTAATCTGAATAAACCTGCATAGCACATGTAAGTTGAAAAACAAACATATTATGCTACTGAATATTGCTGTTCAATTATTCACAGAAATAGATAAAGACAGTTCATAAAATAAATTGTATGAAACTTTATCAATGCATCGATAAATAACAGAGATAAATCTAAGTTAAATAAAACACATTTAATGATTGTAAATAACTCACAGCATTATCTGTCCATTTGAAATAAAGAAGATTGAAATTTGTTTGAAGAAATTCATTTAGATAAAGACAAGAGATAAGAAATGATAGTACTGTATTGATCTGAAGTCTAGTAAGAAATTACATAAACCATATGAACAACCATAGGTGTTCTCTCGATCTCTTGTATCAGTCCTCCTTCTTCCAAAAGTCCAAAAGTTTAAAAAAAAGTCCTTAATACATTCGAGATCACCCTCTTAAATAATTATTACAAAAAAATGGATATCCCCCTAGAGGGGATCAAAAGCCTAAACAAAGTTACTATCCCAAGAAATATCTCCATATCTTCTAGATATGGAGCAACTCCTCGATATTAGGGTAACTAGCTGATTCAATGCCAAGTTGGGCATTGCACTTATGATCCTCAATTTCACTCTCAGCCAGTTTATCCCAAAATCGGATACAGACGTGGATCTTTTTCTCCTCCGCAAATGGCTGTCTGATCAACTGATCTACATTGTGAATGCTAATGTGTTCAAGTTTCTTGATCTTTTCCTCTCCCTCATCTCGTTTCTGCTCCACTTGCTCAATCATCAGTCTAGATGGATAGGCCTTTTCAATCAACACCATTGTGGGAAAGGACAAATAATCCATTAGGTTGTCAACTTGATACCATATTTTGCTGCAAATGGCCCATGCTTTCTTTATGGCTTCAACCACTATCTCATATAGGGTTCTCAGGCTCTCAAGATAGTCCCGATCCTCTTAAATTGGAAGTTATTTAGCAAAGTGACATTATCCAGCATATCTTTTGTGTGCGTTTTCCAGTCCACCACTTCATCACAAGCCTTCGAGGCTAGATATCTCTTCTCAACTAAGTCTTCCAGAACAACAGATATCTTGCCAAAAACCATGTGATTTTCAAATATGTTATCTAGATTTTTTAATAACTGACAAGCCAAATCATAATTTTCCTTGTGGGTTCGAATGGTAAGCTCTTTAAATTCCTCCCGGGAAAACTTAAAATATGAAGACAAAGCTGCACTTGCAGTTGCATCTTCACACTACCTTTCTACCAATGCAACCTTCTGAACCAAAGTGACATTAACATTCTTTCTCTTTGCAGTTCTTCGCTTAGGGCAAATTTCATCTCTTGAAGTTAATCACACCTGTTCTCATGTTTCCTTTTCAGTTGCACCAGTTCCTCTTTCAGTCTAACAATTTATGCTTTTTGTTTATCAAATTCCCGGTTCAAAGTGTTCACAACATCAAAATTGGCTCCTGTAAAATCCCTTAAGACAGATGCAGCATTAGTGACATATGCCTACGGATCACTTGATCACTGGGTCCACACCACCTCATTTGCAACAGACATATCCATATCACTCTGATCCCTATTCCTCTTCCCACCTTTCTTCACCACTGATCTATTGGATTTGCTGTATCGATATTCTCCTAGGGATGCCACAAAATATTCATTGAATTCTTCCCTCATCTCATCAATGGGGGGTATACTGATGCTTGTGGATATCAAATAAGTGGTTTTAATTGTGGTGTGAGAAGGCATAGTCATAGTAATAGGAGAAGTGGATGGAGAAGGGTTAACATTTTGAGCAGGAACGACTTCAGGAGCTGAGGAAATGTTAGGAATTGAAGTTTCAATTGATGAAACTTGTAGAGTAGTGATCTTGAGCGGTGATGATAAAACTGCTGAGGTTTTCCTAGCCACAGGGGATGACATTGAGTTGAATGAAGGGATATGCAATGGAATCTTGAAAACTAGAGGTACATCAGATGAAGGAATGGGCATATCTATAAAATAGGTGTAACAGATTCAGGTAGACAAGTAGCATTTTGATAAAGCTGAGTCATGAAAAGTGTCATAGTAGAACCATTAGATAATGAAGATAATACTATTATTGATGAGATAAGGACAACAAAAGGGGAAGGGCCAGACTGAGAAGAGAGTTGAGATTGCAAGCGAGGTGATGAAGGCTTATCATTGGCATCATTGGTGGAATTTAGTAAATCATTACCATTGCAAACTTCAAGGTTCACAGGCACAGGAGAAACCCTCTCATCTTCTTCTTCTGAATTAGTCAAGTCAATGGTAAAGGCGAGAACATATGAGATTAAATATTGTATCCATTTGAGAGGTTCCCGTTCGATCTGTGCTAGTACAGATTGAGTATTCTCATCCACAGTGGTCACCTGAGCATCTTCGATTCCCTGAGAAGTTGTAACTTCCTCAGTGTCTAGTGCTGAAGTCATCTTGCTCAGTATCTATTTGATATGCTCTGAGGTGTGCAAATAGGCCTTAACCTGTTGTTCCACAGATGTCTGGGGAACTTCTTCCATGGGAGATTTTCCTTTACTTGTGTTTGGACTGGGTTCTATGGATGCATTGGTGGACACCAAAGTCTCCTTTTCTATAGCTTTAGCTTCCTTTCTTTCCCTGTCTTTTATTACCTTTTCCTGAATGTTTAACTCCATGGACTTGTAATGCCGAACTCTGTCTCTGATCTCGTTTTGGTATTGCAATATATGAATTTGTTATTCCTTGATTTTAGCTCTTGCCAAGACTTTAGAAAAAGTGTCAACTCCTTGGTATGTGAAATCATCTGGAATCTATTCATGATCATATCCCGTTTTAAAATGGTTCTGCCTGAGGTGGAGGTCAACAATCCCTTTGGGATAATGCTACCTTTTACTAGCAAAGCCAAGCTTAAGTGCCAATATGTGGTCACTAAGCTCTGATGCCCAAGTAGAAGTAGGTATACTTAGAGATCCAAGGGTTATAGGGAACTTGGGCCAAACGTTCCTCTTAAGTGCAACACATTTCTTGTAAATCCCTTTCGTGATGGTTTGAAATGAAATCTTATCAAGGACCAACCTGTCCGAAATGACCTTTGGCAACATATGGGAAGCATTGCTACCAAAAACCCTGATATGGGTGAATGATTCACCAACATACCAGTCTCCCATGGTGGCTATGAGGGCTTTGGATTCATGTGAGAATGCAGGAGCTTCCTTGTTAAAATTCAGAAAGTAGACCCAGTCGAGGATACTCTCACATATATCATAAACCTAGTCACATAATTTGTATCGCATAGCTCAGAATGATAAATATGCACAAGCAGGGCTGGTAATTCCCAACTCCATCCCATATTGGGGAAGCGGAATTCAGCACGAAAGATATCCATAATGAAGGCATAAAGATAAAAATTGGGCTTCTTGGTGGATTTCTAGAACTCATGTATGGAATTTTTGAGTTCAAGTGACAGGATTGAAGCCCAAGGAAAACGTTCACTCGTAGTTATGACATGGTGAGCAATGGGGGCCAATTCTTCCTTGAAGTAAGAAAAGTTAGGGAGACCATATAGCCTGCATAAAATTACTGCAAGCAGAGAATACGGTTCCTTGAACCACTCGATGGGGTAAAGTTGGTATTTCCTATGGGAGAATTTGCATGGTTCACCCATTGAGGATTTCACCATTTGGTCGAAATTGAACATAGACTTAGCAGCATTAATAAAGTCTGCATCGAGGAGCTGTGTGAAAGGTTTAAGGGCGTAAATTCTCTCAAAGGTTTCAGAGGGGAAATTGGCCAATTGCGTTCCAATACTGGTGTTAAAATAATGGTCTTTTAGGTTTGCATGGTCTATAATCCACCTAAATGCATCATTATAAGGGAGGATGGTTGGTCTTGCAGCAATCATATGAAGGCCAAAGTCCCTAATTCTCTCATAAACGAGTTGGTTACTCTGGAATTCTGAAAGGTCGTTATTATCGAAGATGGAATAAACTCGAGACCAGTCCAACTGGTAGGTTTTAGACACTTGGCCACTAGTGTCAGAAAATACACCAAAATTCGAGTTTGTTGAAAACATGTCTTTCTGGAGGTTTTACTCTTGGTAATTTGGGATATTTTGGATGTTTCCATGTCCTATTCTATTGCTGACACCAGTAATTAAATTGAATTATATAGGAAGTGTAGTAAACAATTCAAAAGTGACTTGATAACAAACCTGAAACTGTAGCGAACCCTGTCGAGATTGCTCGGTAGAATCTGGATGTAAATTCATGCAGGAGAGCAAATTACCATGATAAAAACAATGAAAACCTGGTAAATAAGACCACTATATTTATAATTCATGGGAAATAATACAGACTGTAGGATTAGAGTGAAAAGAATGGTCGGGATCAGATTGTGCGGGGTGCGGGACCAAGCATGAAATTAAAAAAACCTTATTATTCATTCCGTAACCCGCATTCTGCATTTTGCGGGATGCAGAATGAAAAAACAGTGAAAATTTATTCAAACAGCTCCGCACCCCCCATTCCGCAAGTTGCGGAATGCGGGCACACGCAAACCAAACAATTAATAAATGACAACTCCACAACCCACATTCCGCAAAATGCGGGATGTGGATCATGGATTGAAAAAAGTATAACTAAAAAAAACCTCCCGCATTCCGCATTTCGTATATGCGGGATGCGGTTTGCGGTAAGAGAAATATTGAAATATTTAACTAAAATATCCCGCATTCCGCAACTTGCAGGTTGCGGGATGCGGGATGACAAAACAATTCCAAGAAAAAACAAACTTACTGCAACTTGAAACAATAAAATCAAGCATGATTTTTTTGGAACTTTGGTTGAGTTAGGGAATCCCATAAAAAATGTAACAGAAGCCTACAAGGTCATGAAGGATCTTACCAAGTTACCTTCATATGTGTGATTGGGTTCCCGTGTCAAAATAACATGGGATCTGTTGTACCTACAACATGGTGAAATGGCTGGTTTTGCAGCCCCACCAACTACTACGGTCTATTATACACCACCTGTGTAACCTATTATGACTTCGACCCCAATTCCTCCTGGTCCTACAGGACAGGTCTACGCCCAACATAACCTCCCTAACCAACCCGCCCTTAATAACCAACAAGGGTAGGGAAGGAATAAGAGAGGTAGGAATCAAGGTAATAACCAGACTCAAGGAGGTGGAAAACATGCCAATGCCCCACACAATAATGACATCGAACCCACTGCATAGAATCCCCAACACCTTGCTTGACCTAGGAAGAACCCACAAATGTGGACCAACCATCTGTGTGCCATCTGTAACACTTACAACCATTACACTCATCAGTGTTGTCACTTGACTCATGTCCACCACTTAATCCAAAACGATAGTCAACGTAATCCCAACGCGACTGCTCCGGCTCAGCCAAACCCAACACCTCTAGGTCCTCCACCCATGGTACTCTAAAATCCCTTACTTACTACACCAAGGAATGGTTGCAACCTAGACCTTGGCCCCATAAACTCCCACCACCACTACTGTGGCTCAACCCACTAATCCTGGTGTCCATCACCTCATGGCATTATTGTCTGATGTCAACCTCCAAACTCGATGATTCTAGTACGGTTCCACCACAGAAACTGTTGACCCATATGCGACATATACCTCCACCACTCCTAACATGTCTTTGCATTGGCCGAGACCCCCTATGGATGGGACTGCCAAAGTACTGTGGTTCTCTATGCTTCACATCGCAAACAACACCACTTCCAGAGTTGCGCTCAACTACAATATTGTTGACGACTTGGCCCAGTCCCCCATAACCATATCTGCTCTGGAAGTGATAAAAAAATTTCTTTCACAATGTAAATCATTGTTATCCGTGCTAGGTTCGGTTGATCCCTTTGATTCTAGGTTGATCACCTTTGACCTGAATCAAGGACAACCCAGAATGCCATCATCTGTTTCCTTCCAAGTTTCGGTCATGATTCAGAATTTGGTTATTCATTGATGCATCATTGATGAAGGGGAATCCATTTGTGTTATGACTTGGCCCAGTCCCCCACAGCCATCGATGCATCATTTCTCTTCGCACCTATGATTGTCACTCTACTCAGCCCCAAGGTGCTCTCACAAATGTCCCGACTGAGTTAGCTAGAAAAATTGTGTTGATTGACATTGAGGTTGTCAACATCCAACTCGATTACAACCTCCTCCTACGACGTAGCTACATGTATGCAATGCAAACTGTTTCCTCTACTGTATTTCGACTCTTAATTCTCCCTCATGATGGAAATATTGTGAGCATCGAACAACTAATGAAGGGGCTGGCCAAACCAAAACACATCCTTCCCACTATCGACACTGCCATCAACACCATGTCCATACCATCCCCATCCACAGTTCTCCCGGGCTTGTTTTCCAATGATCATATGATAAACACCTTTTTGTCCTTCCCACCTCCTCCTTCATTGGGTTATATCAAATTTGTGCACTATCACATCCGGTAGTGTTTTGACCTCCTCGCAACCTCAGTCGCAACCCCAACCATAATCCTCGGGTAATTATTGGGGTTCATTCCCTGTCCACACAATTCCCTTCCTTTTTCCACCATCCGTCATTGTGAGAAATCCTGTCATGGCTACTCTCAATTTTTCTGGGTTCACTTTGGGTATTCCTGTATGGTATCTCATTCCAGCCACCCCACTCTCAACTCCCTAGGTTGTGTTGGCTCACGTCCAACCTATTGAGATGATGTCGCACCCACCTCTTGGTCCATTGAATACTAATCTTGTCTCTACTCCTGCCCGTCCTCCTCTAGAGAAGGTTGGGGGCAAGGTGACCAAAGAAACAATAGAACCACACTGTGCTCCTATATGTGATTTATGTGATGTCTAAGGCCATGCGACACATAATTGTCTTGATTTACCTCTCCTTCGCACCCACATGGACACTATAGTTGAGATCGACAACGCCCTAGTGGTCAATGTCCCAGATACACCAGTAGCTAAGAAAAAGTCATTGCAAACCAACCATCCTTGTGTAGTTTTCGGCCTATATGGTCATTATTCACACAATTTCCCAAACTTTCTTGAGTACCAGTCACTCCTTAGTGATCTTTGCACACATTCCCATGAGTTCAACGTGACTGTCTTTGAGGATATCCACCCTCCAGTTTCTTCCTAGGACACAACTGACACCATTTATATGCTCTCTAATTCCAGTAGTAATTCATCCTCATCGATCGCGGAAGATCCCCTTGATCTATCCTGATGCCACTTTTATGAAGACAGAGAGATACTTAAAACCACCACTAGTTTTACCCCATTTCACTTAGTCCATGATGTGGAATCGGTTCTTCCCATTGAATGCCAGATTCCATTGCTTTGCATTGTTGTCAAACTTCTACCTGATACTTCACTGTTATAACAATGCGTACTTATGATTGAACAAACCAATGAGGACCATCGTGCTACTCTCTAGATGATCGAAGCGACCAAGACTCGGTCGAAGTCCCATTATGTCTCCCACATCCATCCACGCACCTTTAGCGAGGGGGACCTCGTCCTCATCTATGACCAAGCCAATGATAATCTAGGGAAAGAGAAGTTGGATTCCATGTGGTATATCCCATATGTCATCCATCGATGTCTCGACAAGGGGGCATATATCCTTGCGGACTCTAATGGTCACCTCTTGAAGAATCCTCTCAATGGGCTCTACCTCAAGAGGTTATATTCCTGAAGTTGCTCACCATGAAGTACCTTTGTGTCATAGTTTTCTTTCTTGTTTTACATCATTTTTACCACACGTCGGTGACCCCATTTAGTATTTGCTCCATATCTAGCTGTAGTGAGTCCATTGTAGCACTCTGTCGCATCCTTTTCACATGAGAGGGTGGATATAAACCCTCCACCTTGCCCCTTCACCGTTGGTACCCCGCTAGAGGGTGTGGTCCCACGTCTACACCTGCACAAAATATGTTATCAGTATCTATCACACACATGATATAACTACCACTATGTTATTCAACTATATATGAATGCAACCATAAAAGCATCATGTATACATATTGTTAGGTTCCCAGACCTGTCCTAGAGGTTGATGCATCTTCAGATCTCCCTGGTAGTCCATGCTCACGCATGGATTGTCCTCTATGAGGATAGGACGCTGCCACCATTGTGCAGAAATCTACTGGGTGTAGAAACGACCTTCTAGGTTACCTCGCTCCCTACTTTCTTTGGACCATTTCTCGGAAGTCACCTCAATTTGTGCGCCATCACGTGAATCACCACATGCATGTACTGACATGTTCATGAGCCCTCCGCCCCATCCATACTGCACAGTTGACCTTATTTTACCGCCATCCATCATCCTGCAAGGAGGCCCCATTAGTGTTCCTTAGTTATTCTTATCAGCCATGTTCACAACATAACCTCTTTACATACAACGAACACTTCCTCCTTTCTTGAATGACCATTACAGAGTTTCTGTTCATCTCTTTTCTGACTCCCAAAAGAATGAAATGATTGTTGAGCATGATTGCATCCTTTCACGCTCATTAAAGTACTTGAAAGGGCATCTATGTGGCCTCATTTATCTCCTTTTTTGGACTGCATAGACTATCAAAAGAAAAGGACCACCATGGCACCTTCCAACCATGAACGTTTCCCTTTGTATCCTTTCATGTTTTGTCGGACACTGGGACCGTAACTTACGAAAAATCTCATTATGGGTTGTCTTTAAGCTCTTTTCCAACCTTCTCATCAAGAAAATATTGCCAAGCAAACTTGGTTTCATTCATGCTCATAAAAGTATTTGAATGATCGTCCGGTCAGTATAGGTTTAACCTTTTTCGGCCTAGTTGGACTACCTATGGTAAATACGTCTCTCTTCCCCCAAAGGTTGGTAGAGCTATCCTTTATACACTTTTATCCTTTTTTCAGTATTAGGAGACTTTTTACGAAAAATACACCATATTAGAGTCTTCTTTCGGTTTCCAGACTCTCTAAAAATGAAAACACCATCGAGCAGTTACCTTCTCAGGATCGATAAAAATCCATGAGATAGTATCATATCAAGCTTACTTCTATCCCTTATTTGTGCCCCATAAACTATGAAGAAGGCCCAAATGCTGTCTCTAGGCGCCACCACATATGATCTCACATTATGGTAGCTTTCCCCCATTGGGTCTCCTTTGTTCAAAGTAATCTACAATGAGTCTCCCTTGGATCCCATGAATATCAGTATTCCAGTTACTCCCCCAGTATTTCCCATTGTAGTTATCTTCCCGGTCTTACAACTATGATACCTTTCCCATGAGTCAGTTTCATTTAATGCCAGGTCATCCTTGTTATTATACTTTGAACAAAGGAAGTTTGAGTCCCCCATACTCCCTTTCCCTCATTCCCCATTCAGTATGTCAATCCCCTGATTGTTCCACATCTTTGGTTAGCCTCCTCGCACTTCTAATCAAGGAAACATAATTTCCTTGTTAGTTGCAGGACTTCCTCTGTCAACATCAACACATCTATTCTAGAGAATAGACCAAGAGGTCCATGTATCTTGGTTTCATACACCTCATTGATGAGTTCCTTGGACTACTTGAAATGAGTCATTAGTACCTTTCAGGTTGCTTGTGTCTCACATGATCGACTTCAGCTACATCATCGCATCATTGAGATTCATACAGTGTATTGGTCCATTCATTATTTGGTTGAAGACCCCAGTTGTCACCTGGCTCTAGAACATTGGTGAGTCTACTATGGGACCCATACAGTTTCATGTCCCTTGTGATTTTAGGGCTACATTGGTGACAATGTGCGGAAGCCCCCAATGTCATGCTTCCATATATCTCCAGTACTTGATGCTACATATTGTACCACATAGATTATGAATCTTAGTCATTGTGTCCATCCAGTTATGTACACCTCCAAATACAGCAGAGCATCAGTTGTGATGGTATTGCATTCCATGAGAGTTCCATTGTTCCTATGTATTGGTTCTTCAGATCAACATTTGTATTCAGCCTCCCATTGAGGCCATCATTATGTATCACCAGTTGTATATGTATTGATCGTATCCCATGTTTTGAGCCTTGATCCCCATTATTTATTCTTTTGACATTGTTACGAGCACGGGTATGCCCACATCGTCCATATAAATGTCAAACACTATATGTACCTCATCCATTTTTTAGAAGTAATAAAAAACCAAAATCCACCATAATTCGAACAAGGAGACTCCACTTATCCATGGTCCTCTCGAGTCTCTCCACCATTTTCACCATTTTCCCATGATCCTATGATGTCTATTGATCATACAATGAGCTCCTACCCTCACACATCAGGGGGCAACCTGTTAACACAATTTTTTTTCACCTAGCTCTCTATGGTCTAAACCATAATCATACATCATATTCCCACCATTATTTCCTCCCTTTTGACCTTCACAATTGTATTTCCACTAAATATGGTCCAAAACATCATTATTCCTTCCCCATAAATGAAGGGAGGATGAGAATTTATTGTGATTTATCCTCACTCTTTCCAGAAAAGGTTCAAAAACCCTAAAAATGAGAATGGTTCAAACTACCATAGATAAATACCATGGAAAATAAAATACCATGGGTCAAAAACCCTTGGACCATCCTATAAATACATTGTGAAGGACTCCCCCAAAACACTTTTAACAATTTTTTTTCCATTTGCTCTCAATCACATCATACACTTTTCTCCACGATTCCCATATTTTTCCATGCCATTCCCACGGTGTATGTTGAGCTTGCTCCATACCCATTTGGATCCATCCCCCATCCGGCAACTAGCTGTGGAAGAGTCTGGATACCAAAACCGTGGAGCTGCAACACCATTTACTAGGATGTCTATGGTGGCCCAACTTCAAAAGAAAGGTTTGTTCATTGTTATTTCTTGCATTAGTTAGTAGTATAAATTTGAAAATACCCTAAAAATATTATTGTTGTTGTCTTTTTTCTTTTTTATCATTGAACTCTTCCATATGCTATGGATGAGCTAAGGTTGGTGCTTTTGCACGTAGTAGGGGAGAAATCCCCACTACATAGTGCCAAAAGTAGGTTGAAAATTCTTGCAGATCTTTGAATCTGAACTATGCTCAAACCCTCATTCCCATGGAGTAGTTACGTGCTTTGATACCACTGATCCAGATCTTGGGGGTTGAGACCCAGGAGGCTTGAATGCCGAAAGAGGAGGAGATTAAAGATGTAAAATTGTTAACAATTGATCCATAGAGTAACATATAAAAACATAGAGTAAATAGGCCACATGGAGGGGTGAGGCCCAAAGAGGGTTCTTTGAGCCCCACCTCTCAAACTATAATAAGAAAGACACTCAAAACCAATAAATAAAAAATAACTTAATAGAGTAAGAGAAAGGTTGAATTCCAAAAATCCTTGAATGCTTTATTGAGAAGGCATAGAGCCTTTTTATAACATTATTACAATGTTCCTTGGGGCCATATCATGGACCAAAACCATGGGTTGTCAAATACCATGGATGAGAGATGTACAATGTGTCTTGAAGCCATACCATGGAAGAAAAACATGGATTGTGTAATACCATGGATGGGAGAGGGTGGCCTCTCCATTTAATGCTTTTATGTCTTACACATTTGAATTTAGACCACATGTCCCTTGAAATTCAGATTAGTTCAACCCAATGCATGCATTCAAAGAGTGTATGAAAACCAAGGGTTGGATTCAAGCCTCAAGGATTATCCATATTCAATAAACCATAAACAAGTATGAGGGTTATAGAATGATGCACAAATCACTATGGAAAACCACTGACAGGTTAGAAAGGGTGCTACTATAAATAATGGTGAGAATGGATCAAACCTAGGTCAAGAATACAAGACATAGTTTTATAAACAAGGGTGGACATGGAATATAGTAACCTTAATTGCACCTTAACACACTACCATGCAAAAAACATAATGACAGTTACATGTTGGTTAAACCATAGGCAAAGATCCTACCTCTTATCCAGTGCTGGAGTTTGAAGCCAACTTGGTTACAAGTAATATCTCCATGGTCTAATTTAGAGCACTAACAATTAATGAGGTCAATAATTCCTTCAAGTAAGTCACCACATACTAGACAAGCTCTGATTATTAAGTGGAGCCTGGATTTTACTCGCCACTTTATGAGCTGAAGAGAGGAGGTCCAAACTCAAGCAAACCAACTAAGCCTCCAAACAAGAGCCAGATGAGTAGGGATATGCCGTAGTTTGACCTTGAAACCTTGCACAAAATGCCAAGGAAAGGATCTTTATCTCACCCTTAGAAGAGCTAAATAAAAGACCCAACGAGAGATCAAAATGAACCAAACCTATTTCAAATGCATATGTGAGAATGCTATCGAATCTCCACCATTCAATTTGAATGAAGGTTTGTGTTTTCTCCACACACACAAACAAACATACTAGAAATGGCTTTTAATTCAAGTGTTAACTTGGTGTATTTCAAGATAGGTTGCATACTTTTTTCATGTATTTTATTGCCAAATATATTTGCAAATGAAACCATCATGCTACATTGTATTAACAAAGTATATAGTTGGAACTATTGCCACTTGTGCTAGTAATTGAGGCAATTATGAGACTCCATTAGTTTTATTAATGAATATTAGTTTGTAATCACTTATGCTATGGACTCTTAAAAATCTACAATATAGCTTTAAAATAGGCATTGGCACACCATTCACTACTAACACTTGTTTACATGTTTATCATAAACAAGAGGTGAGGAACAAAACCAAAAATAATTGTTGAGCAACTATGCCATTACCCCTATTTACACTAAAAATGCTCACATGTATTTTATTTTTGTAGGTGACCTATACAAATTTTAATAAACTTCACAACTATGTGTTTCCATCAAAATAAACATGTCATGATATCATCATAAGAACAAAGCCATTACAACATTATGACTATATAAGGAGCATGGATAATATGAAATAAGTATTGAACACAATATCATAATGGAGAAACTGTCATAATCAATCATCCTCATCACTCGATTTCTCACTGGGAGGTGGACCCATTAGTATCATAATAGGAGGTGATTAGTGATCAAATTCAAAATCCTGGTGAGGTCAAACTAGAATATACAATTAATTAATAAACCATAAACAAGTATGAGAGTGTTAGAACGATGCACAAATATCTTCAGAAAACCACCAACAGGTTAGAAAGAATACCACTATAAATAATGGTGAGAATGGCTCATATACAGGTCAAGAATACAAGAGATAGTTTTATAAACAAGGGTGGACATGGAAAATAGTAACCTTAACTACACCTTAACGCACTACCATGCATAAAACATAATGGCAATTACATGTTGGTTAAACCATATATAGAGAGCCTACTTCTTTGTAGGTAACCTGCCGAAATTTTAATAAACATCACAACTATGTGTTTCCATCAAAATAAACATGTCATAATATCCTCATAAGCAAGAATCCATCACAACATTATTACCATATAAGAATCATGGATAAACTAAAATAAGTATTGAGTACAATATCATAATGGACAAATTGTCATAATCAATCATCCTAATTACTCGATTACACACTATGAGGTGGGTCCATTAGTAGCATATTAGGATATGATTGGCATGAAATTCAAAACCATGGTAAGGTATAACTAGAACAAACAATTAAAGAATAAAAGCTAAAACATACAAAGAATGGTTATTAAATTTTTTTCCCCTCATATCTCTTAAGATGAAGAAGTAAGAAACAATTGTAACAAATTAAGGTGCAAGCTAACAAGTTAAGATGGAAATCTAGTTCAGGTGACAAATCATCATCATAAGCATTTGCATGGCCATTAGGATCAAAATCGTGATCACTCGTTTCTGCATCTTCTTGATTTTCTTCCTCATCCTCATCTATCACATGCAATACATCCTCTCTCCCAATCTCTTCATTTGGAATGAAAGTCACTTCTTCAAACACCCTATCATCATAGTCAACCTCTTCTTCCAATGTTTCATTTAAATTATCATATTTCCCACTAGGCACTATATCGACAACTTCCATGAATTTTTGGTTCAAATGTGACTCTATTTGAATGACATATGACCACCCTGGGCTTCTTGCATCATCAATTATACATGATTGGTTAATTTGAAGAGGGGAAACATATGACTCATTAGTCTCTAATAAAAATTGGTGTGTATTTGCATGTACAAATTCATGCTCATAATGTTCTACCACAAATGGTTTGATCCACTTACATTTTAATAATATCGGATTATTTTCTACCACAAATGGTTCTTCTTAGTTTCTTGATGAAATTCAACACTGACAACTCAATCACGGTTTGCTTGTCCTTTGCCTTTTACTTCCACTCTCAAATGACTACCATAGGCCCTTATTCCATTAAAATGCCAAGCCCATATATGTGGAGATTATGAAAGATCAATTTCCTATGTTGTTAAATCTTGACCTTGTTCTTTTGCATCACTGGCTGCATCAACAATCCATTCTTCAAATTTTGGAAAATAATTATCTCCTATAAAATCTTGACGTCGACACTTTTGAGCTCGATGTCGCAATGTTTGGTTCTCTTCTTCGTATTTAATACATAGAATATGGACATCCAAGATAGTAAAACTAATAACATAAATGTGTAAATGCAAATAAATAAATAAATTATTGTCTAAAAATATTTTCACCTATGGCACTTATCGAACAAATATGTGTTTTAAATAACATAGGCATGCATTGCAATTCTTTATTCATGTGATATCTTGAAGTGACATCTATTTCCCTCTAATAATTCACTTACAACTCTCTCATCTTCATCATCATCCCATACACGATGATCGACATTTTAAAAATCCTTCATATATTATGTGCAAAATCCCATGACCTGTTGCATTGAATATCCATCAGACATGTTGCCTTTCGGTTTTCCCTAGTATGAACTATTTTTTTCAAAACCTTCATATATTGTTCTACATGATACATCCATCTCATTTGTACTGGGACGCAATGCTCTCCTTTCATATTTTAGAAGTATCAAAAGATGCATATAAATGTTAAATATTGTCAGTGGAAACTCCTATTCCAATAGACAAAGGAATTCAATAACCTCTTCCATCAAACTATCAATGTTCGAAGGATCTAATACATGTAAACTTATTCTCTTAGTATCAGGCCCAACCTTATAATTGCCAATCTTGGCCCCTTTTTCCAAACTTGATATATTGACAACAAGAAGTAAAATATTATTGATTATGACATGATAGTCATGAGTGTCGAGGCCTGTTAATCTATTAATTCCGGTTTGGATTCTAATACTACTACTTACATATCTAATGGGAAAGCGAGTCTCACATGTCAACTTTAAGAATTTTGCACATTGTTCCTTTGTCCATACATAAGGAGAACTAGGTTTTCTATATTTTTCATCATCATATTTTTCAACCCAAACATTTTGGTGAATCTTTAGTTGTTTAAAGTATTGACACGATCAAATAGTATCAAAAGCACCAAAATGAGTTTCTATATATCATAATCTATATTTTCCTCAGTATGCATGAATTCAACAGTATGCCTAATGGATATCTCCTTAAAGTATGGAAACTTATAGAAAATGCACATTTGTTTTACACCTCTTTCATTACATGAGTAATCTCAACTTCCACAAATCCCACCACTTTCAATAAACAACATTATTTTGTGTCCATTCTCAATAATGTATTCACTTGTTATTGGAAATGGTGCTTCATTATTCTCTTCTTGGCCATTGATAGGTGTTTTTTTTCGATGATATAGATGATCCATTTTAAGGTAAGCATGATGTCCACAGTAAATAAACTTATGAAATTTTTTTGGGCGTCTCACACCATCCTTAAAGTTGCAACAAGGACATCCATGGTATCCATGAACTGTGAGACCAGTCAATATGCCATATGCTGGAAGACCATGAATTGTAAGGAAGATCTTAAATTGAATTTGACTAAACGACCATCCCTTAAAAAATGAATTGCTTCAATTCCTGTCCACAATTCCATTAGGTCATCATATAATTGCTTTAAATAAACATCAATTGTATATGATGTCATACTTTTCTTTCCTGGCATAATCAATGATAGCATTCAGAAAAAAATGGTTTAGTTGCTAACCATTATAATTTATTATAAAGAATGACGAAATTTATCATTTAGTAATTTGATCTAAGAATGGACTCACCCCATCTAGAGCCAAACCCAAGCTTATATTATGAGGATCTTGGGTAAAATTAGGCCATATGTTGTCAAATTCCATCCACATCTTAGAATCAGGAACATGCCATTGTTTTCCATCAGTGCTCTTATTTTGGGCATGCCATTGCATAAGTTCAGTAATGTATCGACACCAATACATTTGAAGTAATTGCGGGATTAGCGGGAAGTGGCGAAGAACATTTCTAGGAACCATAGTTGATTTAATCTCTGGTTTATTCCTCCCTTCGTGACATTTTAGACATTGGGTCTCACTTGTTATATTTTTGCAAAATAATACACAAACCTAACTTAGAGATTTGTGTTTTACATTGACTTCATTTTGTTGTCAATGTGGATTTAGGTGGTAACAATTGATGTAAGAATGTCGATAACTCATCTACACTCTCATTTGTCCAACCATGCACCACTTGCAAGCTTATAATTTGAAGGATTGTTTTCAAATGACTTAACTTGCGAGTACCATACAAAGGTTTTAAGACATCCTCCATCAACTTGTTATGATCATTGTTTAGACCCTCATTTAACATTATATAAACTTCAATTGATTCGTCTAATATTGTTGCCTCTTCATCTATGTTCGATGCCTCTTCATCTATGTTTGGTGCCTCTTCATCTCTCATACTATGGAATTCTATCATATCTTCATAATAATTGTCATCCCAAGGGCTTATACCATTATTCCCACATATGATAATATGTCAATTTATCAAATCCATTTTTCTCACCTTTCCACCAAGACAATCATTACATGGACATGGATATTTGTCCACAACCTTCTGATTGGCAATTCTCTCATCATATTCATGGTAATCGTCTGTTGTTAACATTCGAAATTGACTCATCTCTTATGTTCTGCATTCCAATATTGATCCTAAGTGTTAATTAACAAATATCAAATAATTTAGATAGTACAAGGTCACAAAATCAGCCACATTGATGTTAACTATAGCCAGTGGGAGTAGAGTTAGACACTATATTTCTAGTGTACCTATTACATTAAAAAAAGAAAACATGAACAAATAGATATATATATATATATATATA
>LPNX010786689.1:267574-329659 GCA_001517045.1 Pseudotsuga menziesii
CCACCCAACAAATACATGCTAATAGAGGAAGGAAAAGTAACAAGAAAGGAATGCTTCGAAAGGTCAAGAATAACAAGAGTTTCTTAGATACAAAGTTAATAGATTACAATGGTATCTACTAGTAAACATATTTGTTACAATGAATTTCCATCAATATCAGTTTTTATTTCCTCCACAACTTACCAAGGACTTCAAAATTAGCTTAGAGAGGCTCCTTGGGGCCTCAAATAATGATTTTTGGAAGACAAGATTTCAATCCAATACTACTTGACCCTAAGTAGGAAATAATTTATCATCGATGCATACAAGGGGAATTCAAATATCTCTTTGGTGATTGCCCTTCAAGCTAAGAGATTGATCAACTCAAGCAATAAGTGAGTACTTCTCTTCTTGAGGTGGAACCATAAAGACATTGAATTAGTGGGTGTGAAGACATGCTTTGAAGGATTTAAGAAACAAATGTCATCTAGAAGACCATTTATGGTGTACAAAGAAGTATTAAATGATCCCAAAGAAATGCTACCTATAGGCTCGAGTTATGACGACTTGATAGAGAACCACAAAATAATAAAACCAAGGAATGCTCGACAAATGAAGGATACAACCTTAATTCATCTATAAATAAAATAAGATTAGTGGCCCAAAGCGGTAATAATGGAGCTCGTCCTACAACTTTAGTTTCCATCATACCAATACAAAGGCAATTATCTTCTATGAATTGAAAAATATCCCACCACCCTCTCATTATAAAATATGTCATCATATAAAAAATCCTGGTTTGAAGGGACGAAGATGACTATAGGAACATATGTTAATAGTTAGGCATAGTGGGAGGACCTTACATGTCCTTAACTTGTTGTGGAGGGCCTTGGGTTTGTCTCTTCTCAGAGAATAGGCCACACCACAGGTTGGTTTGGGTCTCTAATAAATGCCTTGTCGCTGGCCAAGCACCCCAATCAAGGAGGCATACAACTAAACTGTGACCTTGAAAATATTATTATAATTAAAGTACAAATTTAAAGTGAATAGATAATTACATTGAAGAAGTTCTTTCATTGAGATATTGTCTCAGGATAAGGATACTGTTGCATATTCCTTGTCATTTGAGATAGTTAAAATGCGACATGTGTCTACTCCTTTTATTGTGTGCCAATTAAAATTTGTCATGCGTCTTGCCACCGTCGCCCCTGTACATTAAAATCAAAGGTTGTGTCCCTGTATATTTGTGCTACAACTTACCCAAATTAATCAACGTTTCCATCTTGTGGGTGGAAAGAAAGAATGCGTGAGAGGTCTCATTTTTTAGATCCTACGAGTTATTGAACGAGAGGAAAATAAACTGGCTCATGCGGAACTATGTCTAGGCTTCCCAAAATTTCCTCTTCGACCATAAGCAAACTATTGGGTGACTTTTTAAGGGAATTCAACCGAAAAGTTCTCGACAACTTGGTTAAAATTAGAGATATGAGGGATTTCCTGCCATATATGTTCCATGGTATGTCTATGTTCCAACCATCACTTTTCTATTGATATAATTTTTTGTTCAGTGCTTTGTGTTTGACTCAATGTGAAGGATTCAAATCATGGGGAATTATTCTGGCCTTTATTGGCCTTTGTTTATCTAACTAAATGGTTTATTCATGGTTTCCAATTATTATGATTATGAAATTTCCTGGATTTTTATCTTTGATTACACACTGGACAAAGTTTACCTCATTATCCCATGTTCCCCTTTCTCTTGTTACACTTCCAATGTTTCCACAAGGCCCGGGCCTAGAGACCCAACTTGATAACTATAAAATTGGATTTAGGTCTTTAGCTTTTGGATTTTTTTAGGATTTTTAAATATCTCCGTAGTCATTGCTAACTTGTTGTCTCTTGAAAATTTGGGGAAACTTTTAACTGACTTACAAACAATACTCATTTACCCCCTATATCCTTGTTCTTTTGGAAACTTGTAGAGAAAAGATGGTTCAACATTTCATGGATAAAGCCGCATGTTTTATTCCTTTGAGCATTTTTCCTTATGTTTGTTTTATGTTTCCCAAAATGTGCTTTCCATCATTTTCAGTTGAAAAGGTGTTGGTCTTTTGCTAGATTTGGAAAATAAGGAATAGGTTCTAAAAAAACATTTGTTTTGATTGGTCAATTTATTTAAAGAGTTCTCAAATAGAACCCAAAATGTACTAGTAGTTTATTGGATGGGCATGGTTTTGGAAAATCAATGGGAGTTAGTGGTGATAATCAATCCTTACCACACAATATTTGGGCAACTTGTCAAATGGAAAGGTAAGCTTTGTTTTCTTTTCAAATAATATAAACATGGAATGTTGGAATTTGAAAGTTGTTTGTTTGATTGAGAAATTGACACAAGTTATAAACAAATTCATTTTCTACCCACATGACAATTCCTTCTCTTATGCCACAATCATCTATAAATATTCCCCAAATTACCAGGAAAAAAAATGTCTTAATTATTTGAGCATGACTCCATAGTATCTGAACTAGAGAAGATAAAAATACCTCACACAACTTGATTGCTGGAAATGCCCAAACGAGATTTTTTTTATTAGGTAGGGGAAAGTATTGCGTTGAAGGTGTTTGACTTCGAAGAGGGATAAAAGGAAAAAATGGAAAGAAACAAGAAGGATATGATTCCATTGGAATCATATCCTCAACCTATTACGACTATGATCTAATACTAAAATATGTTCTTTATTTACTATTGAGGTATAACTACCTTCAATATCTACAAGTTTTGTGTTTTAATTATGATTGTTATTGTAGCACAATCTCCATGGTAGCATGAACTCATTTGTTGAAATCCATGTCATATTTTGTATACTCTTGTTTCTGTGTTTTTTCATTTATCAACATTGTTGGGGTTTATGAAATACTTTGTGAATTAATTTTATAGAGATAAAGGGGCATAGTTCTTCCCAATTATATAGTTATATTGAGTTGGTGGAATTTACAAATTCCAAATGGCTATGAAGATCAAATATATATTTTCTCTAATTTCTTTCATGCCTCACACACACTTTCTTCCATATGGTCTGAACTAGGAACACTAGTGGTTGGCATGTGGAAAAACCAGGGTGGATTGGTACATGATTTAGGATTTCTTCTACAAGCAATTAAATACCAACTTAGTGCAATTTGTAAACTCATGACGATGCTCCAGATCAAGTTGTAATATACTATGCTTGCAATCCTTATAATTCTATTGTTTAATCTACATTGAATGAAAATTAGATGGGTATATTATTCTGTAGCATGCAATTTTTGTTGGTCAAGTTTTTACTGAATTCAAAGTCTATTATAACTACTAAGTAGTTGAGTTGGAGAAACCATGCGAGCTATGTCAATGTAGTAATTAAAGTATATGGTGATGAAATATGGTTTCTATGGATCACAAGGATTAATAACAAGTCTCTTAGTGATTACAGTAGTTGCATTTGCATCTTCCTACCATTCCTACCCTTATCAAGTTGGTTGACACCATATTACTAAAGGACAAGCTCACCTCAGCTTCATTGGAGTTTCTCACCCTACATAGTTGTTGGTGTTGTTTGTTGGAAAAACTTTTACATAGCAAAGAGTGAAGCCATACACATCACATACAACCATATATACATTCAAGAGTATAGAACGTTATAGTTTAGTATTAACTACTAAGGTAGTGACATTCTGATTGGATATCTTACTGCATGTCTATAAAATAGTATCCCTCTTCACTTATTGGAACCAAACCCTTACATGGCTGAGAAGAGACTTAGTTTGGTCTCATGTCTAGGGTTTTGATGAATTGTAGTAGCAAAAGGACTATTTGTGCATTACCCGCTTCATCTCCAAAGACGCAGGTTGATGTGTCTCACAACCACCCTTCTTGATGGGATTATATACATTTGATAAAGTACCTTGGAATGTGGTTAGAACAGATTTGTTTAAGGCATACAAATTATATACAAGGAACAAATAAGTTAGCGTATCAAACTTTATGCGGGCTACGAATATTAGCAATATCTCATAATTTATGAACTAAAGTAATTGTAATTGATGTCCATACAAGGTCGACGACTATTTAAAAACCTTAACTCTACATTCAGAGATGCAATTTTTCAATTGGTATATACTGATACATACATTTATACCCCCCAAGGGTAAAAAATACATCTTGGACTTAATCTTTTGAGTCTATTAAAACATTTATCCCAAGATCTTAATATATTTTTACAAAGAAGGTGGGCCTATTTAACTCATGGAAACAAACCCTTCGTGGCCTTTATAATCATATTATTACAATTTTATGAAACTTGATCTCAGTAGTCACATTTGTAACTATACATAATGATGTTGTTTGGAATAAAAAACTATGAATTACATTACCTATATTCTACAAGAATTTGTTAGGATTATTAATCCTCCCTTGTCCAATTTGGTCATATGTCTAAATCAGGAGTCATGTCTAAATCGAGAGTCCTTCCAGTCTATTTTTAGTCACTAGCACCATTGGGTCCACTTGGCCTAATGGGGGCACATGTTCTAGTTACTAAAGTGTGGGGAACACTAATTGAGGCCTCCTGCCACTGATTGCACTTGCAGGCACTAGTTTAGGATCCTCCAAGATCAATCCCTACAATTTAGGAGAAATTGGGAGTGTCGATACCAACCTTCATTAGTTGAGTTCAGTTAGTGACTAGTCAAGCTGAGTTAGGAGTCAGTTACATTCAGTTCTAGTCCTCTACATTTAGTTAGCACTAGGTTTGCATGGCTGCATGTAGGAGAGGCGCATTCCTCACCTACCACAATCAATTAGCCTTAGTTAACACTGAATTAGACACTTGAGTTGTGTTTTAGAACTTCGATGAACTCCGATAATGATTTAGACAAGGCTAATTAACTATTGAGTCCTCCAATAATGATTTAGACAAGGTCTTAGTTACCTATAGTCAAGTAGAGTCTAATCAATTCGAATTTCCTCATGTGGATTTGAATTGCATGTGGCTATTTAGCCATTGTATTACAT
This sequence comes from Pseudotsuga menziesii, assembly GCA_001517045.1. Taxonomy (NCBI): domain Eukaryota; kingdom Viridiplantae; phylum Streptophyta; class Pinopsida; order Pinales; family Pinaceae; genus Pseudotsuga; species Pseudotsuga menziesii. The sequence goes on from LPNX010786689.1 coordinate 272,604, forward strand.
TGTAATTAATCATCTAATTAATTTTTGATTAATGAAGCATTCACAGTTGCAAGCCATTTTTGCACTGTTTCATTCTTCAATTGCTGCGTAAATTGTGTGATCTATCTTGTGAGTTGTGTGTTTGTCCATAGATTTGTGTGCTCAATTTAATATGGTAGCAGAGCCTCAACGGACAAGGCACTTCTCCTCCTCAGATCTCCAGCTGGATCATTTTTTTTTAGCAATTTGCTCCATTCCTACTCTGCACCAGAAGTAGAAGGTTTACCACTTAATACCCCAAGTTAAGGAATTTTTGATCAAGCTTGCTTGATCAATTATGCTAGGTGTGATGAAAACCTGAAATGTGCAGGTAGTCGACCTTATTTTGTTTGTTTGATTGTGTGATTTACATGTTATTAGTTCTTCTCACTACATTTGCTACAAACAGCTCATTCTCCTCATTGCATTCACTACAGCAGCTAAATGTTCTTCATTGCATTCAAAATGGCCCATCCAATGGAGCAGCTCACTTCTTTCAACTACCACCAGTGGAAGGAGGACATGGAGTCACTACTTCACACCAAGAAGCTCTACAGACTCACAATGGAGTTAGAGGTAGAGCCAATTCTTAAGCATGACAAAGAAAAGTACTGGAATAGGCTTGATGAAGCCTATGGATGCTTGTCTCTCTCAATCTCTCAAGATCTTCTCTTCCACATCAAGGGATTGAAGACTCCAAAGGAAATTTGGAACAAGCTTGCCTCCTTATTTGATAAGCAAGTTGAGATGAGGGTCTATTAGCTAGAGAATGAGCTCATCTCTCTTCATCCATCCAACTTTGGAACACTAAATGAATTCTTCACAAAATTCAAGAACTTGAGATTCTAGTTGAAGCTATGCAAGGTTGAGAAGGAGGATGATCAACTCATCCTTTCCATTATCTCAAAACTCAGTGCAGACTACTCAGTATTTGTATCAAATTTTCAAACAATGAAGCTCACCACTCCAAATTGGAAGATGCCCACTCTTGATGCTTTCATTGAATCCCTCTCTCATGAGCATGACAAGTTGATAAAAATGGGGATCATTCAATCTTCTATAGATCAAGCACTAGTTGTAGGAGGACCTAAGGTAGCGAATGATAAAGGGAAGTAAAGAGATAAGTCTCCTGTGAAGGAAGAGAAGTCAACTGAGCCTTCAGGTTTGAAGAGAAGCAAGAAGAATTCCAAAGGAAAGAATCTTTGTTCCTACTGTGGAAGGGGCTTTCATCCAGAAATCTCTTGTATGAGAAGACAACTTGATGAAATGACTCTTCTTCTGAAGAAACATAAAATTACTACACTTGATAGTGCAAGGAAGGATGACCACATAGATGATACATAAGACATTGAAGATTACTTCGAAAGAGGTCATGCACTGAAGGCCAGTTGCTCAATAACACATGTCTTCCTCATTGATTCTGGAGCTTCCAATCATATGGTTGCATCCAGAGAATCATTCTCTTCTTTACAGTCTTTTGATTGTCCTAGTATTCAGATAGGCAATAACAGTAAAGTTCAAACAAAAGGGAAGGGATCTATCAAGCTTGAACATTGAAGGTCCAAAGATGTGCTCTATGTTCCCTCCCTAGCTTCAAACATGTTATCTGTATACCATATGACTCATACTGGCTCTCCAAAACGAGTGATATTTGGTCCTGACTCAGTGAAGATAACATATATCTCTACTGGGAAAATCATAGCGAAGGGTGTTGCAAATCATGCCTCCAAGGCATATGAGTTCTCACACTTCATGCCTTTTCTAGAACTAGTGCACTCTCAAAGGGAAGGTAAGAACATTTCATCTCCTTCTTTTGCAATTTCCAGTAGTATTGCAAAACCAGTTGTATCGGTTCATGAGATTAAGATTCATTCAAATTCAGATTCAGATTCAGTCCCTACTTCCAAGCAGGAAGCTAGGAAGATGACTTGAAATCCATCTGACATTTAGAAGACAGAGAAGCTTGCGCTATGTCATGCAATCTTACCTCCTTCAAAGAGATGCAACAAATTGCCTGTAAGATGTCACATGGCAAGGTATGATCACTCACACTGCCTTTAGAAGAATAGAGTGGATCATACACCTCTTCATCCATAAAGAGGAAAAGGTTACATTACTCCTTCCTTTCATCAACATTTTGGGAGAAGAAGGAGAAGTCTACATGCTAGGCCCCATAATACCTGTGCACAAAACACTATTCATACTGCTTTTGTACATCACAGAGACGAAGGTTGCAACAACTTATTTCCAAGTTTTTCAGACTTGAATCTAGATTCTATCTGCTTAGATAGAGGGGGGGATTTTTTCCAATGTGGTTTTTTCCCCTGCTCCTTGTATTGAGCAGTTACTTTACTTTACTTGATGTAATGGGTGACCTATGGTCTTAGTTACCAGGGCCCACAGATTGTCTAAGCTAGCATTTGAGTGGGGGGGGGGGGGGGTTAGGATTATTAATCCTCCCTTGTCCAATTTGGTCATATGTCAAAATCATGAGTCATGTCTAAATCAGGAGTCCTTCCAGTCTATTTTTAGTCACTAGCACCATTGGGTCCAATTGGCCTAATTGGGGCACATGTTCCAGTTACTAAAGTGTGGGGAACACTAATTGAGGCCTATTTCCACTGATTGCACTTTCATGCATCAGTTTAGGAGCCTCCTAGATTAATCCCTATAATTTAGGAGGCTCCTGCAACAACTTCCCAAAATTCTGAAAATTTTTGGGACCCTCCTTTGTCTTGGATTAGCCTGTTTTTCTTCCTTCCTTTGATGCAATGATTTCTCAGAATGTTTGTTTTAGTGCTTGGATTGCTCTGCTTGCTTCCTTGGAGAGCCATTGGAAACCAGCCGGATTGCAACTGTTGAACGTACTTGAAGCCTTATTGAAATCAGAAGTTGTTTTGTTTTTGTTTTCCGCCGTTGCGGCTGTTTTCAAGTTTCCCCCCCCGATTGAAGAACCTTCCGATTGCCGATCTTTTTATTTATGGCGGGCGCTTTTCTAATTAGGAATCGGACAATCTTTCCATCTTTCATCCCGCCGTTGCGGATGCTTTTGAGCTTTCTCCATCCGATGTGAAATCCTCCCGACGTCCGACGTAGGTAACAAAAGCGGAAGCTTTCACCATCGTCTATCCCGCCGTTGCGGCTGATTATGAGCTTTCACCTCCCGATTGGAAATCCGTCCGACGGCCGATCATCCGATTATTGCCCACCATACGTGCATACCCGGCTTGGTAGACGTTGTGCCCTTCCGCCGTTGTGGAGGGAAGGCCACTCTTGGCCGCTGAATGGAAATCCCTCCGACGCCTGATTTCTTGTCTCCTCGCACATGTGAGAGTTTATATATACGGGGATGACGGTTTGGTTTTTTTATTGTTATTTTTCACTGCCGAGCACTGTCGTGTTGAGCACTATTACACTGAGTTGGCGTTCTATGGAGAGAATAAGGCCCCGCTGTCGCTGTACCAGCTTCCAGGTGGCATAGGTAAAATTCCGACCGTCTTTGACTCACCGTATTCGCCGGGTTACCAGGTAGGTTTTTTTTTTTTTTTTTTGATCGTTTTCCCGTTACACTTAAGATGTTCATGGTTTTATCCCATGGTTTGGATGTTCCCGGTGGTTTTCCTCATTCATCTAGGTTATAAGCTTGTATGAGTGGTTTTTTATCTTTTGACCTTGGGGGAGGGCGTGTTAACCTTTAGAGCAGTTTTGCTTTTCGCCGATTTCTTTGCTGCCTCGCGCGCATAGGGGTTGAGGGGTTTTCGGCGCGGATGGTCGTTACACCGTCTGCACCGAACCTCCCTGCTCAATCATGTTAGGCAGAAGATAGACAGGTTTGAGGATTGTTTTGCGGATTTGGTAGGCTGTTGTTTCCGTGGTGCATTCCCGGGACTTTGAGCCAAATCCGTTTCACCTCCGCGTTTCTGCTCGGCCTCGCTGAAGCTTGAAGTTGAACCCGTAGTTTTCCGGAGGGGGTCTGCTTTTGAGAGGATTTCCTGGTTACTTTTGAGCCCAGCCCGTGTTGCTCGCACCATCATGCGTAGCCCTTTTGTTCGGTCGCCTAAAACCCTAGTGGGGTAGAAGGGATGTGTCACCGTTATAGTTCGTTAATTGAAAGCAGCATGGGTAGTGTTCCTGATGGGAGTACCCTGTGCAGAGAAGTTCATACACTCCCCGCGGAGAGCGAAATGTATATTCAAATTAACGTAACTTTTCCGCTGCAGGTCGCATAAGTCTTCATTAGTTATGTGTCTACTGGGATTTATGGTTAAAGTATTGACTAGCGCGATCTTGATGCATTCAATCCTTCTCTATGTTTGATTTGCAATAGAATAACAGCTGGATGCTGCACCTTGCATATGACTTCCATATTTTTGCTTCAATGGATTGCTATCTTGGGAAAATGGCATGTCACATAATAGCATAGATTTAGTGCTGGCTCAAGCATAGTTGATAAGTTTGGTATTATGCAGCAGTAGTATATTGTTCATTTTATTACCCAGAAATGAGTATGCTTCATATAGATCAGGTCATAAAATATTGCAACCTAGTTTCAGGGCATTATAGGGTTGTACAATGCATGCGTTTGTTGCACGGATCATTATCATACTAGACATAGGATAATAACACATTGCACAGTATTGCATACTAGTTTGATTATTCAGCCCAAAGGGCTTATGTCTTAATTTCCATTGACTGGTTACTATCATGATACACTTGAGAAGGAATAAACTGCTACACAATGTCTAAAATTCGAATTGCTCAATGTCACAATGTTATACATGGCAGGAAGAACTTACAATGTCCAAAAGGCAGAAGAAGAAGGCCCCTATGGTCGAAGAACAACCAGATGTAGAGGTCGTCACAAAGACCGAATACACATATGAAGACACCCAATGTGTGTCTGGTGTCGAGCCCGAATACAAATGGGGTGAGATCTATAGATTAATTTCCCGCATGGAGATTCCCGACATGGGTCTCGAAGAAGAACCCATCTATGCGAACATAGAAAAATCCGCCATCATGAAGGTGGCTACAAGACCAGAGCTGTTCCCTTGCTCTGAGGTGATTAGATGGATTCAGCCCCATACAAATACAACCACCATGCTCACAGGAAATGTGGAAGGCTAGGGCTATGCTGCATTTAGCCCAGGATATGTGGCGTTGGCCTATCATCTGCCAGAACCTCAAATCTTTCTATCTGATGACTGGCTGGCTAACATTAGAATGGACCTGGTGGAAACCCTGAAGAAGATGCTCTTACTAAGAAAGCTTTATCGGTACAGAGCAACTGGTGAGTATGATACAACGAGCTTGAGGGTTCCTTACAGATTTGTAGCCCTGATGCTTAACAGGATCTTTGGGAGAGCTCATGGCCGACTCTTAAAATTCGAATGGATACCCATCATGTTCCATGTGGCAACCCAAGGGACAGTCTTCAATTGGGCCAGCCTGGTATCAAGCAGTCTGTTTTCTTGCGTGGCCGTCGCCTTAGGAGGAGAATCCAAGAAAAAGTCTGAATTCTACATGAGTTCGATATTGATAGATTGCATACTGTGCAACCAGCCTTTCCCTGGTGTCAAGTGTGCCTGGGACAGGGAAAGGATGCCTGTGTATGCCGCCTATAGACCATTGTGGGCTCAGCAGTACCATAGCCACTACAGGGAGGTCTGCGAGCAGTTCATTATGCCACTCTACGCACTCATCTTCCGGAAGGAATGTGACTGTATGTCAGAGGAGGCTATGCAGGTAATAGAAGAGCATGCTGACTATTTCCTGACTGAGAATGGCATGTACATCAGAATGTTTGGTGGCACTAAATGCCCCTTGATGCTGCCCAAATATGCAACAGATTATATTATTCATAAAGAGGTAGTCAGGCAGGTATTCATTGATGGAATAGGGAATTACCTTTTTGAACAAAAGAAGGCTACATATCCTCCGCTGCCATTCAAACTAGGTAGCTATAGATTTGCCAAGGTAAAACAAGCTGCGGAGTTCATAGAAGAATTGGGGAAGTTCCATTTTGGTCAGATGCCTTTCCGAAGGAATGATACTCACGGTAGAATGGCAGAGCACTGTAAAGAACATAAAGTACATTTTGAGTACACTCACCACTTTGACAAGGAAGAATCTGTCTTCCGAAGTGCCCCTAACTTGACAGCTCTGAGAAGGAGGTTTAAGCCTAAGAACCCCACCAAGGGTGGAAAAGGGGCTGAGCAGGCCAGAGCTGAAGAAGAGGCCAGGAGGAGACAGGAAGAGGCCCAGAAGCTAGAATAGGAAGCTGCAGAATGGCTACAGAAAGGAGAAGAAGAAAAAAGAAAAGCTGCCCAAGAAGCAGCTGAAAAAGCACAAGAGGCAGCCAAAGAAACAGAGGAGGCATCTAGACAGGAAGCCAAAGAAACAGAGGAGGCAGCTAGACAGGCGGCTGAAGAAGCAAAGAGAAATCTATATGAAGAGCTCCAAAAGCAGGAGGCTGAAAGAATGAAGTCAACACAACAGTCAATTTCTGAAACACCAGCAGGACAGACCCAGGGGGAGGAAAACCCCGAGATGCAGACCTTTCAAATACCTGCTGCCAGCACCCTTGTGACTCCTACGCTCCAGCTAATGCCTTTCATCCAGAAAAAGGGAGAGGAAGTCCTCGAATTTAATACTGTCTATTATGACATGGCCACCAAAAGAATAATGAGGAGGACAGAAAAGAAAGTTGAAGCGAAGGACCTATCAGGAAGGATGGTAACAGATACAACGGTCATGCTAGGGACAGACAAGGATCCTAGGCTCATGATAAGAGACGGGGCTGCACTAATCGATGCTTCCGCAGATAACATAAACAAGGTGATGATTGAATTAGAGTCAGCTAAGAATACCTCTGCTCAGCTAAAAGACACACTGAGATAAGAAAGAGATGAGGGTAACAGACTCAAGAGGAAATATGAACACATGCAAAGGGAACTGGAATCCTCTAAAGGTGAAGTCCATGCCCTTCAAGTGGAGATGCAAGCCAAGGGAACAGCACAAGAGTCCTTAGAAAACGTACAACAGGAAGCCCAAAGTCTAAAGAAGGAGAAGGAGCAGTTACTGTCAAAGGTGATAGAGCTGGAAGAGTAGCATAAGATCATCTATGAATCCAATGATTCATACACCAAAGAACTGAAAGAGAAGCTAGCTTCTCTGACTGCTGATCTGGAGGTGGCTAAGGAACAGCAGGTAAATTTGCAGCCATTTAAAGAATATATCCTGGCTCAAAAGGCTCGAATGCTACAACTGCAGACTGCTCTGGAAGAAGAGAGGTGCAAAGTCCTTCAGATTGACAGCAGGCTAGAAGAGATCCTGGAAACTTCCTCATACTTCGTTGATCGATCTCAGGAGGTTCTTGAGGTTTTGAGTGCCAGAATGGCAAGGCCAGAAGATGATGCTGAGACTCCAGAAGGGCTACCAGCAAAATACCATCAAGCCCTCAAGAGAGATCACAACCTGGTAGAGTTCGCCATCAGTACTGCAGAAGACTTCAAGAAGGCTGTAAAAAAGATGCAGGGAGCATGCTCAGAGTATTTCAGAAGGCTCCTGAATACATACAATCGATGTCAAACAGAGGCTGAGCATAGGCTTGAAGAGTTCCCGGACCATGAGGCCTTTATGGAAATATTACAGAAAAGATATCAAGATGCAGAGGCCAGAACTCAGCAGATTAGAGCCATTGATGACCTAGTACTGAAGAACGAGGCAGGCCATGTAGCTGTTAGCATCCAGTTTCTAGAAGATCAGCTTCGGTTGAGCCCAGCAAGGATTGAGGCCATCAAGAACCAAGTTGAAAAGTTCAAAATCAACATTCAGTTCCTGGAGCCATGCGCATTTGAAGGCATTGCTGCTGAAGCAACAACGTGGAAGAAGTTCTTATATGGTCAGGCGGGACCCTCCCCATAAAGGACCGGTCGAGTTTGTAATAATTTAATAATTTTTGTAAAAGCTTTTTGAAAATGAGGCGTTGGGAAAACTAAAGGTTGGGAATCCCAAAGGTCACTTTGGGCAGCCCAACCATTTTGCCTTTTTCTATAAAAGTAGGAAGCGTAGAGAGAAAAGGGGATTTTTCCCCCAGTAAGACTGGTGATGACGTATTGTAAGAAGAACTATTTCCTTTTGCAATAAAAATTTACAGTTTGCCTGTTGAAAGAAGATTGGCGGGGTTTCAATGTTTTGCCATGGATATTCGGAAGATGAACTATTTTTTTTTCCAGCATTGTATCCATGAATCGTGAGATCCTTCTAACTTTACGACCTATGTCTTTGTTTATATGATTTCTGATTTATTTTATGAAATAACCACCATGAGTAATGTAAGCTGATCATAAACAATTAGCTATCTGGTTGTTGAAATATCTTTCATTTGTCCATACTTGTAAAAGTAAATGTCAGCTATCTGTAATTGCTTTTATCATGTGTGCACACTCGCATTACTCAGATATGAGTTACAAGTTGGCTCCCCGGGGATAGATAGGTAGATAGATAGGTAGATAGATAGGTAGTTAGCCCATATCATTGCTGCATGTGTGACTCAGATGCTAGTGAGCCTAAGACGAGAGGTAAGAACCTGCGCATCACTTTGTGAATGCTCCTTGCATCCTTCACCACCCTGCATAATTAGGTAGACACTTGCATCCCACTCTTAAGTCAAAAAATACAAATTCCGGTGGACCGGGCCGCAACCGGTAAACCCTTTTGTTACTTTGACCTACGGTAGCCGGACCGCTAACCGGACGGATTCCCTATACCAAACAGGAAACGGGCTAGTTGGGAACATTGATTGGGGAGAATCCCTTACTGTTGCGGCCTGCGAATTTCCAGGCCTCAACAGTTTTGGCGTTAGAAGGAGGGTAGCCAGTAAATGGCTAGCCGTGGAATTTAATTTCCCGAGACTACCCTACCAGCAGATGTTTGAAAGTCTCAACCTAACCCAAGTATTTACAGATTCCGGTGCTATCCTTGAAGGACTGTTTTTCCCAGCATCTTATTCGGTTATTTTTACTCATGGCTGGTAATCAACCCAACCCTCTGCCAGCATGGAGAGCTAAGTCTCCCTTAAACCTAACTCCTCCTTTGCATAATCTACCTCAAGCCTTTGACAAGCTCCTGCCTAAGTTTGACCCTGAGAGAATGTTTTCTGTAGATGATCACCTTCAAAGCTTCTACCTAGCATTAGAAGGGCTAAGGGCTGGAGAGTATGAAGACGTGGTCTGTAGACTGTTCCCTCACACTCTGAAAGGAGCAGCATCATCTTAGTATTTCAGTTTGCCTGCAAACTCCATTCCTGATTGGGACACTTTTGAAAGAGTTTTCAGAAATAAATATACAACCCAAAAAACGCACGCCTCATTGATGAAAGGTCTTGGTCAGCTAAGAAAAGAGAAGAATGAAAAGGTGCGTAGTTTCACTTAGAAATTTTCACTATACCTAAAAAACTTTTCTGCAGTTGACAGACCTTCAGACAAGGTTTTGATTGAGTATTACACCTCAGCCCTAGGGCCTGAGCTGGCCATGTTTTCCAAGATGAAACTCAAGCCTACCCTGGTAGAAACTTATGAAGAGGCTGAAAGGGTAGAAGCTGAAAGTGAGAGTGTAGAAGATTATCCGGATCCACCTGAAGACAAGATTACTGCCAGAAGAATCTCACTATTGTCTAAACCTAGAGAAGATCAATCACATGATTATTAGGGAATGATGAAAATGCTCCAGAAATTATCCAACCGAATAATAGATCTGGAAAGGGAAAGGGACATTCAGAAATCCTATATGCCTCACTATCCGAAAAGAGAAAACAATGACCAATGGCAAGTCCCTCCTCCCAATTCGGCATCAATAAACATAACAGAAGTAGGAGGGGATAATTTCTGTACCTTTCACCAACAACCTCATTCTGAGAAGAAGTGTCCTCAATGGTTACATTCAATGATATTGGTGATGGATAAGTTGTTGGATCCTAAATTGATTAAGGACAGTGGTGAGGAGGAAAAGGAGAAACAGATCATGAGAAAACCGGAGGATGATACTATGTTCTCATGGAATGGTATTTCACTTTTTGACATGGAAAATGAAACTCCTAAATCTGAATGCACATCTACTACTATGAAGGACATGAGAGTCGTAGGCCAAGACAATGTAATGGTTTCTAAAATTAACAAGTGGCAGGAGAATGTTAAGAAACTGGATGAGGGCAAAACGAATAAGAACAATACCCTCACCCAAAGGACTGAGCCGATCACTGAGAATGTCAAACTTGTAGAAGAACAGACAGGTGTTAGTGGGGAAAACTTTAATGAAACTCAAGAGCTAGCAAAGGATATACCTACTCAAAACCAACTAGGGGAAGAAGACCAAGAACCAGGTTGGAAAGAAAACCTTGACACCCCACCTTTTCTTTTGACTTTAGAAATACTGAATTATAATGTGCATAACTGCTTGGTGGACTCTGGAGCAGCAGTGAATGTGATGCCCCTTGAGATTTGTAAAAAGATTAACGGACAGCTAGAGTCCACACCTCGTGAAGTAACACAATTAGATCGCACATGTGTCAAGGTGGTGGGAGAAATGAAGAATGTCCTCATTCGTTTGGCTGCAAACAATAAGATATGTCAATTTATTGATATTATGGTGGCTGACATACCGAGGGGATATGGGATCATTCTCAACCGAGATTGGGTTGCCAAGTTGAAAGGTTAGTTTGCCTCAGATTGGTCTCACCTGTTGTTGCCTCTCAAGGGTACCCCTAATCCAATAAAAATTCTGAGAGAACCATACATGAAGTATACTGTCACTAAGTTAGGAGAAGGCAATGAGTCTGCTGATTCTATCCTGGGAAACTATCTGACTGAGCGTAAGCTGAGACATCACACTTCAAGAAAGGCCAGTTCCACGATTGACACCCAGCCTGAACTCCTTCAACTTCCTCAGGCTGTGAGAGATGATTATGGAATTGTGGACATGTGTTCAGTTTCAAAAACAACACAGATAGACCATGGTTAGGTATCTCATGTCTATGATTCAGCCCATCCTTTAACTCATTATGATTAAAGATTTTCAGGGGTGGGCAATAATTTGGTTTTTTTTTTTCGTTTCTGGTGCTTTGTACATAAATAAATTGTTTGTGGCTTTGATACTTTTCTTTTGATCATTTGATTTAATGCTGTTTTATTTTATTTTATAGTTTTGCTAGTTTTCCTTTCGGTTTTGAATAAGAGGCAAACTTTTGGTTGCAATGGAAACATCAGGGTTCTGTATTAACTAAAGTCTTGATCTAAAGACCGTGCTCCAAAGTATGGAATGTCTTCTAGTAGTAGTGTTCCTAGCTAGCAACGCATTCATTGAAGCCTTAATTAACCCCTGTAAATAACTCAGAAGTGAAAGGGGTCTGAGGTACTATTTCGAGGCTCCATCCATTTCACATCTTAAATACCCAAGGGAGGGACAACAAAAGACCCTCGGAAAGGAAGTAGAGTGAAACAGTATATCATATATAAATGATCCTATGCCATAAATTAAGAAAAGGCTAAAGGCTATCAAGAGTCAAGACTCATGAAATAAACAAGATATATCAAAGCAGAGCTTGAAAAAGTCTTAATATCTAAGCGTAAAGTACTAGATGGCCATGAGATCCTCTCCGTCTGTGAACTGAAATATGAAGTATACTGTTCACACAAAAGGACACTATGGGATAGAGGATCCTGAATGAAAATTCAGTAAGGAAAGGCCTGAAGGAGGACTCATATCAAAAGAACTAAGGTTCAAAAGGCACGAAAGTGCAGTTGGCATGGGAATGAGGAACAAAAGGATGACACTGTTTCCCTCTGTTAAAATCCTGTGGTGTCTAAGCTATAACTAAAAAAGGGCAGGTAAAATAAACCTCATTTATTTGGCCTCAAAAGAGTTATTCAGACCTAAAACACTGCTGATGTTACCTTCTCCCGAAAGATTGGGATTCTTCTGAGTAATTTAATGCATAATATGGGCTGGCTTAGGAATGCAAACATCTAGAAGATTTCGATTTTAGTTAGACAGTCTTGAGCTAGGGAAAGGTTAATTCATAGATCTGGAGTTCACCAGGTAGTCACCAATTGTTGCACCTGCAACAACTTCGCAAAATTCTGAAAAATTTTGGGACCCTCCTTTGTCTTGGATTAGCCTGTTTTTCTTCCTTCCTTTGATGCAATGATTTCTCAGAATGTTTGTTTTAGTGCTTGGATTGCTCTGCTTGCTGGCTTGGAGAGCCATTGGAAACCAGGCGAATTGCTGCTGTTGAACGTACTTGAAGCCTTATTGAAATCGGAAGTTGTTTTGTTTTTGTTTTCCGCCGTTGCGGCTGTTTTCAAGTTCCCCCCCCGATTGAAGAACCTTCTGACTGCCGATCTGTTTATTTATGGTGGGTGCTTTTCTAATTAGGAATCGGACAATATTTCAATATTTCATCCCGCCGTTGCAGATGATTTTGAGCTTTCGCCATCCGATGTGAAATCCTCCCGACGTCCGACACAGGTAACAAAAGCGGAAGCTTTCACCATCGTCTATCCCGCCGTTGCGGATGATTCTGAGCTTTCACCTCCCGATTGGAAATCCGTCCGATGGCCGATCGTCCGATTATTGCCCGCCATACGTGCATACCCGGCATGGTAGATGTTGTGCCCTTCCGCCATTGCGGAGGGAAGGCCACTCTTGGCCACCGATTGGAAATCCCTCCGACGCCCGATTTCTTGTCTCCTCGCACGTGTGAGAGTTTATATATACGGGGACGATGGTTTGGTTTTTTTATTGTTATTTTTCGTTGCCGAGCACTGTCGTGTTGAGCACTATTGCGCTGAGTTGTCGTTCTTTGGAGAGAAGAAGGCCCCGCTGTCGCTGTACCAACTTCTAGGTGGCATAGGTAGAATTCCGACCGTCTTCGACTCACCATATTCGCTCGGTTACCAGGCAGGTTTTTTTTTTTTGATCATTTTCCCATTACACTTAAGCTGTTCATGGTTTTCTCCCGTGGTTTGGATGTTCCCGGCAGTTTTCCTCATTCAGCTAGGTTATAAGCTTGTATGAGTGGGTTTTTATCTTTTGACCTTGGGGGAGGGCGTGTTAACCTTTAGAGCAGTTTTGCTTTTCATCGATTTCTTTGCTGCCTCGCGCGGATTGGGGTTGAGGGGTTTTCAGCGCGGACGACCGTTACACCGTCTGCGCCGAACCTCCCTACTCAATCATGTTAGGCAGAAGATAGACAGGTTTGAGGATTGTTTTGGGGGTTTGGTAGGCTGTTGTTTCCGTGGTGCATTCCCGAGACTTTGAGCCAAAGCCGTTTCACCTGTGCGTTTCTGCTCGGCCTCACCGAAGCTTGAAGTTGAACCCGTAGTTTTTCGGAGGGGGTCTGCTTTTGAGATGATTTCCTGGTTACTTTTGAGCCCAGCCTGTGTTGCTCGTGCCATCATGCGCAGCCCTTTTGTTCGGCCGCATAAAACCCTAGCGTGGTAGAAGGGATGTGTCACCGTTATAGTTCGTTAATTGAAAGCAGCATGGGTAGTGTTCTTGATGGGAGTACCCTGTGCAGAGAAATTCATACACTCCCCGCGGAGAGCGAAATGTATATTCAAATTAACGTAACTTTTCCGCCGCAGGTCACATAAGTCTTCATTAGTTATGTGTCTGCTGGGCTTTATGGTTAAAGTATTGACTGGCGCGAGCTTGATGCATTCAATCCTTCTCTATGTTTGCTTTGCAATAGAATAATAGTTGGATGCTGCACCTTGCATATGACATCCATATTTTTGCTTCAATGGATTGCTATCTTGGGAAAATGGCATGTCACATATTAGCGTAGATTTAGTGCTAGCTCAAGCATAGTTGATAAGTTTGGTATTATGCAGCAGTAGTAGATTGTTCATTTTATTACCCAGAAATGAGTATGCTTCATATAGATTAGGTCATAAAATACTGCATCCTAGTTTTAGGGCATTATAGGGTTGTACAATGCATGCGTTTGTTGCACGGATCATTATCATACTAGACATAGGATAATAACACATTGCACAGTATTGCATACTAGTTTAATTATTCAGCCCAAAGGGCTTATGTCTTAATTTCCATTGACTGGTTACTATCATGATACACTTGAGAAGGAATAAACTGCTACACAATGTCTGAAATTTGAATTGCTCAATGTCACAATGTTATACATGGCAGGAAGAACTTACAATGTCCAAAAGGAAGAAGAAGAAGGCCCCTATGGTCGAAGAACAACCAGATGTAGAGGTCATCACAAAGACCGAATACACAAATGAAGACACCCAATGTGTCTCTGGTGTCGAGCCCGAATACAAATGGGGTGAGATTTATAGATTAATTTCCTGCAGGGAGATTCCCGACATGGGTCTCGAAGAAGAACCCATCTATGCGAACATAGAAAAATCCGCCATCATGAAGGTGGCTACCAGACCAGAGCTGTTCCCTTGCTCTGAGGTGATTAGATGGATTCTACCCCATACAAATACAGCCACCATGCTCATAGGAAATGTGGAAGGCCAGGGCTATGCTGCATTTAGCCCAGGATATGTGGCATTGGCCTATCATCTGCCAGAACCTCAACTCTTTCTATCTGATGACTGGCTGGCTAACATCAGAATGGACCTGGTGGAAACCCTGAAGAAGATGCTCTTGTTGGGAAAGCTTTATCGGTATAGAGCAACTGGTGAGTATGATACAGTGAGCTTGAGGGCTCCTTACAGATTTGTAGCCCTGATGCTTAACAGGATCTTTGGGAGAGCTCATGGATGACTCTTCAAATTCGAATGGATACCCATCATGTTCCATGTGGAAACCCAAGGGACAGTATTCAATTGGGCTAGCCTGGTATCAAGCAGTCTGTCTTCTTGCGTGGCCGCTGCCTTAGGAGGAGAATCCAAGAAAAAGTCTGAATTCTACATGAGCTCGATATTGATAGATTGCATACTGTGCAGCCAACCTTTCCTTGGTCTCAAGTGTGCCAGGGACAGGGAGAGGATGCCTGTGTATGCCGCCGTAGACCATTGTGGGCTCAGCAGTACCATAGCCACTACAGGGAGGTCTGCGAGCAGTTCATTATGCCCCTCTACACACTCATCATCCTGAAGGAATGTGACTGTATGTCAGAGGAGGCTATGTAGGTAATAGAAGAGCATGCAGACTATTTCCTGACTGAGAATGGCATGTACATCAGAATGTTTGGTGGCACGAAATGCCCCTTGCTGCTGCCCAAATACGCAACAGATTATATTATTCATAAAGAGGCAGTTAGGCAGGTATTCATTGATGGAATAGGGAATTACCTTTTTGAACAAAAGAAGGCTACATATCCTCTGCTGCCATTCAAACTAGGTAGCTACAGATTTGCCAAGGTAAAACAAGCTGCAGAGTGCATAGAAGAATTGGGGAAGTTCCATTTTGGTGAGATGCCTTTCCGAAGGAATGATACTCACAGTAGAATGGCAGAGCACTGTAAAGAACATAAAGTACATTTTGAGTACACTTACCACATTGACAAGGAAGAATCTGTCTTCCGAAGTGCCCCTAACTTGACAGCTCTGAGAAGGAGGTTTAAGGCTAAGAACCCCAGCAAGGGTGGAAAAGGGGCTGAGTAGGCCAGAGCTGAAGAAGAGGGTAGGAGGAGACAAGAAGAGGCTCAGAAGCTAGAACAGGAAGCTGCAGAATGGCTGCAGAAAGGAGAAGAAGATAAAAGAAAAGCTGCCCAAGAAGCAGCTGAAAAAGCACAAAAGGCAGCAAAAGAAACAGAGGAGGCAGCTAGACAGGAAGCCAAAGAAACAGAGGAGGCAGCTAGACAGGCAGCTGAGGAAGCAAAGAGAAAGCTAGATGAAGAGCTCCAAAAGCAGGAGGCTGAAAGAATGAAGTCAACACAACAGTCAATTTCTGAAACACCAGCAGGACAGACCCAGGGGGAGGAAAACCCCGAGATGTAGACCTTTCAAATACCTGCTTCCAGCACCCTTGTGACTCCTACGCTCCAGCTAATGCCTTTCATCCAGAAAAAGGGAGAGGAAGTCCTCGACTTTAATACTGTCTATTATGACAGGGCCACCAAAAGAATAATGAGGAGGACAGAAAATAAAGTTGAAGCGAAGGACCTATCAGGAAGGATGGTAACAGATACAGTGGTCATGCTAGGGACAGACAAGGATCCTAGGCTCATGATAAGAGTCGGGGCTGCACTAATCGATGCTTCCACAGATAACATAAACAAGGTGATGATTGAATTAGAGTCAGCTAAGAAGACCTCTGCTCAGCTAAAATACACACTGAGACAAGAAAGAGATGAGGGTAACAGACTCAAGAGGAAATATGAACACATGCAAAGGGAACTGGAATCCTCTAAAGGTGAAGTCCATGCCCTTCAAGTGGAGATGCAAGCCAAGGGAACAACACAGGAGTCCCTAGAAAATGTACAACAGGAAGCCCAAAGTCTAAAGAAGGAGGAGTAGTAGTTACTGTCAAAGGTGATAGAGATGGAAGAGCAGCAGAAGATCATCTATGAATCCAATGATTCATACACCAAAGAACTGAAAGAGCAGCTAGCTTCTCTTACTGCTGATCTAGAGGCGGCCAAGGAACAACAGTTAAATCTGCAGCCATTTAAAGAATATATCCTAGCTCAAAAGGCTCGAATGCTACAACTGCAGACTGCTCTGGAAGAAGAGAGGTGCAAAGTCCTTCAGATTGACAGCAGGCTAGAAGAGATCCTGGAAACTTCCTCATACTTCATTGATCGATCTCAGGAGGTTCTTGAGGTTTTGAGGGCCAGAAGATGATGCCGAGACTCCAGAAGGGCTACCAGCAAAAGACCATCAATCCCTCAAGAGAGATCACAACCTGGTAGAGTTCGCCATCAGTACTGCAGGAGAGTTCAAGAAGGCTGTAAAAAGGACGCAGGGAGCATGCTCAGAGTATTTCAGAAGGCTCCTGAATACGTACAATCGATGTCAAACAGAGGATGAGCATAGGCTTGAAGAGTTCCCAGACCATGAGGCCTTTATGGAAATATTACAGAAAAGATATCAAGATGCAGAGGCCAGAACTCAGCAGATTAGAGCCATTGATGACCTAGTACTGAAGAACGAGGTAGGCCACGTAGCCATTAGAATGTAGTTTCTAGAAGATCAGCTTCGGTTGAGCCCAACAAGGATCGAGGCCATCAAGAACCAAGTTGAAAAGTTTGAAATCAACATTCAGTTCCTGGAGCCATGCGCATTCGAAGGCATTGCTGCTGAAGCAACAACGTGGAAGAAGTTCTTAGATGGTCAGGCGGGACCCTCCCCATAAAGGACCGGTTGACTTTGTAATAATTTTATAATTTTTGTAAAATCTTTTTGAAAATGAGGTGTTGGGAAAACTAAAGGTTGGGAAGCCCAAAGGTCACTTTGGGCAGCCCAACCATTTTGCCTTTTTGTATAAAAGTAGGAAGCGTAGAGAGAAAAGGGGCTTTTTTCCCCAGTAAGACAGGTGATGACGTATTGTAAGAAGAACTATTTCCTTTTGCAATAAAAATTTACAGTTTTCCTGTTGAAAGAAGATTGGTGGGGTTTCAATGTTTTTCCATGGATAGTCGGAAGATGAACTATTTTGTTTTCCAGCATTGTATCCATGAATCGTGAGATCATTCTAACTTTACGACCTATGTCTTTGTTTATATGATTTCTGATTTATTTTATGAAATAACCACCATGAGTAATGTAAGCTGATCATAAACAATTAGCTATCTGGTTGTTGAAATATATTTTATTTGTCCATGCTTGTAAAAGTAAATGTCAGCTATCTGTAATTGCTTTTATCATGTGTGCACACTCACATTCCTTAGATATGAGTTACAAGTTGGCTCCCCGGGGATAGATAGGTAGATAGATAGGTAGATAGATAGGTAGTTATCCCATCTCATTGCTGCATGTGTGACTCAGATGCTAGTGAGCCTAAGACGAGAGGTAAGAACCTGCGCATCACTTTGTGAATGCTCCTTGCATCCTTCACCACCCTGCATAATTAGGTAGACACTTGCATCCCACTCTTAAGTCAAAAAATTCAAATTCCGGTGGACCGGGCCGCAACCGGTAAACCCTTTTGTTACTTTGACCTACGGTAGCAGGACCGCTAACCGGACAGATTCCCTATACCAAACAGGAAACGGGCTAGTTGGGAACATTGATTGGGGAGAATCCCTTACTGTTGCGGCCTGCGAATTTCCAGGCCTCAACAGTTTTGGCGCTAGAAGGAGGGCATCCAGTAAATGGCTAGCCGTGGAATTTAATTTCCCGAGACTACCCTACCAATAGATGTTTGAAAGTCTCAACCTAACCCAAGTATTTACAGATTCCAGTGCTATCCTTGAAGGACTGTTTTTCCCAGCATCTTATTCGGTTATTTTTACTCATGGCTGGTAATCAACCCAACCCTCTGCCAGCATGGAGAGCTAAGTCTCCCTTAAACCTAACTCCTTCTTTGCATAATCTACCTCAAGCCTTTGACAAGCTCCTGCCTAAGTTTGACCCTGAGGGAATGTTTTCTGTAGATGATCACCTTCAAAGCTTCTACCTAGCATTAGAAGGGCTAAGGGCTGGAGAGTATGAAGATGTGGTCTGTAGACTGTTCCCTCACACTCTGAAAGGAGCAGCAGCATCTTGGTATTTCAGTCTGCCTGCAAACTCCATTCGTGATTGGGACACTTTTGAAAGAGTTTTCAGAAGTAAATATACAACCCAAAAAATGTACGCCTCATTGATGAAAGGTCTTGGTCAGCTAAGAAAAGAGAAGAATGAAAAGGTGCGTAGTTTCACTCAGAAATTTTCACTGTACCTAAAAAACTTTTCTGCAGTTGACAGACCTTCAGACAAGGTTTTGATTGAGTATTACACCTCAGCCCTAGGGCCTGAGTTGGCCATGTTTTCCAAGATGAAACTCAAGCCTACCCTGGTAGAAACTTATGAAGAGGCTGAAAGGGTAGAAGCTGAAAGTGAGAGTGTAGAAGATTATCCGGATCCACCTGAAGACAAGATTACTGCCAGAAGAATTTCACTATTGTCTAAACCTAGAGAAGATCAATCACATGATTATCAGGGAATGATGAAAATGCTCCAGAAATTATCCAACCGAATAATAGATCTGGAAAGGGAAAGGGACATTCAGAAATCCTATATGCCTCACTATCCGAAAAGAGAAAACAATGACCAATGGCAAGTCCCTCCTCCCAATTCGGCATCAATAAACATAACAGAAGTAGGAGGGGATAATTTCTGTACCTTTCACCAACAACCTCATTCTGAGAAGAAGTGTCCTCAATGGTTACATTCAATGATATTGGTGATGAATAAGTTGTTGGATCCTAAATTGATTAAGGACAGTGGTGAGGAGGAAAAGGAGAAACAGATCATGAGAAAACCGGAGGATGATACTATGTTCTCATGGAATGGTATTTCACTTTTTGACATGGAAAATGACACTCCTAAATCTGAATGCACATCTACAACTACGAAGGACATGAGAGTCGTAGGCCAAGACAATGCAATGGTTTCTAAAATTAACAAGTGGCAGGAGAATGTTAAGAAGATGGACGAGGGAAAAACGCATAAGAACAATACCCTCACCCAAAGGACTGAGCCGATCACTGAGACTGTCAAACCTGTAGAAGAACAGATAGGTGTTAGTGGGGAAAACTTTAATGAAACTCAAGAGCTAGAAAAGGATATACCTACTCAAAACCAACTAGGGAAAGAAGACCAAGAACCAGGTTGGAAAGAAAACCTTGACACCCCACCTTTTCTTTTGACTTTAGAAATACTGAATTATAATGTGCATAACTTCTTGGTGGACTCTGGAGTAGTAGTGAATGTGATGCCCCTTGAGATTTGTAAAAATATTAACGGACAGCTAGAGTCCACACCTCGTGAAGTAACGCAATTAGATCGCACAGGTGTCAAGGTGGTGGGAGAAATGAAGAATGTCCTCATTCGTTTGGCTACAAACAACAAGATATGTCAATTTATTGATATTATGGTGGTTGACATACCGAGGGGATATGGGCTCATTCTCAACCGAGATTGGGCTGCCAGGTTGAAAGGTTATTTTGCCTCAGATTGGTCTCACCTGTTGTTGCCTCTCAAGGGTACCCCTAATCCAATAAAAATTCTGAGAGAACCATACATGAAGTATACTGTCACTAAGTTAGGAGAAGGCAATGAGTCTGCTGATTCTATCCTGGGAAACTATCTGACTGAGCGTAAGCTGAGACATCACACTTCAAGAAAGGCCAGTTCCACGATTGAAACCCAGCCTGAACTCCTTCAACTTCCTCAGGCTGTGAGAGATGATTATAGAATTGTAGACATGTGTTCAGTTTCAAAAACAAAACAGATAGACCATGGTTAGGTATCTCATGTCTATGATTCATCCCATCCTTTAACTCATTATGATTAAAGATTTTCACGGGTGGGCAATAATTTGTTTTTTTTTTTCGTTTCTGGTGCTTTGTACATAAATAAATTGTTTGTGGCTTTGATACTTTTCTTTTGATCATTTGATTTAATGCTATTTTATTTTATTTTATAGTTTTGCTAGTTTTCCTTTTGGTTTTGAATAAGAGGCAAACTTTTGGTTGCAATGGAAACATCAGGGTTCTGTATTAACTAAAGTCCTGAGCTAAAGACCATGCTCCAAAGTATGGAATGTATTCTAGTAGTAGTGTTCCTAGATGGCAACGCATTCATTGAAGTCTTAATTAACCCCTGTAAATAACTCAGAAGTGAAAGGGGTCTGAGGTACTATTTCGAGGCTCCATCCATTTCACATCTTAAATACACAAGGGAGGGACAGCAAAAGACCCTCGGAAAGGAAGCAGAGTGAAACAATATATCATATATAAATGATCCTATGCCATAAATTAAGAAAAGGATAAAGGCTATCAAGAGTCAAGACTCCTGAACGAAACAAGATATATCAAAGCAGAGCTTGAAAAAGCCTTAATATCTAAGCATAAAGTACTAGATGGCCATGAGATCCTCTCCGTTCGTGAACTGAAATATGAAGTATACTGTTCACACAAAAGGACACTATGGGATAGAGGATCCTGAATGAAAATTCAGTAAGGAAAGGCTTGAAGGAGGACTCATATCAAAAGAACTAAGTTTCAAAAGGCACGAAAGTGCAGTTGGCATGGGAATGAGGAACAAAAAAATGACACTGTTTCCCTCTGTTACAATCCTGTGGTGTCTAAGATGTAACTACCAAAGGGCAGGTAAAATAAACCTCATTTATTTGGCCTCAAAAGAGTTATTCAGACCTAAAACACTGCTGATGTTACCTTCTCCCTATATATTGGGCTTCTTCTGAGTAATTTAATGCATAATATGGGCTGGCTTAGGAATGCAAACTTCTAGAAGATTTCAATTTTAGTCAGACAGTCTTGAGCTGGGGAAAGGTTAATTCAGAGATCTGGATTTCACCAGGTAGTCTCCAATTGTTGCACATGCAACAACTTCCCAAAATTCTGAAAATTTTTGGGACCCTCCTTTGTCTTGGATTATCCTGTTTTTCTTCCTTCCTTTGATGCAATGATTTCTCAGAATGTTTGTTTTAGTGCTTGGATTGCTCTACTTGCTGCCTTGGAGAGCCATTGGAAACCAGCCGGATTGCTGCTGTTGAACGTACTTGAAGCCTTATTGAAATCGGAAGTTGTTTTCTTTTTGTTTTCCGCCGTTGCGGCTGTTTTCAAGTTTTCCCCCCCGATTGAAGAACCTTCCGACTGCCGATCTTTTTATTTACGGCGGGCGCTTTTCTAATTAGGAATCGGACAATATTTCGATCTTTCATCCTGCCGTTGCGGATGCTTTTGAGCTTTCGCCATCCGATGTGAAATCCTCTCGACGTCCGACACAGGTAACAAAAGCAGAAGCTTTCACCATCGTCTATCCCGCCGTTGCGGCTGATTCTGAGCTTTCACCTCCTGATTGGAAATCCGTCCGATGACCGATCGTCCGGTTATTGCCCGCCATACGTGCATACCCGGCTTGGTAGACGTTGTGCCCTTCCGCTGTTGCAGAGGGAAGGCGACTCTTGGCCGCTGATTGGAAATCCGTCCGACGCCCGATTTCTTGTCTCCTCACATGTGTGAGAGTTTATATATACGGGGACGACGGTTTGGTTTTTTTATTGTTATTTTTCGCTGCCGAGCACTGTCGCGTTGAGCACTATTGGGATGAGTTGTCGTTCTCTGGAGAGAAGAGGGCCCCGCTGTCGCTGTACCAGCTTCCAGGTGGCATAGGTAGAATTTCGACCGTCTTCGACTCACCGTATTCACCAGGTTACCAGGTAGGTTTTTTTATTTTTGGATCGTTTTCCCGTTACACTTAAGCTGTTCATGGTTTTCTCCCGTGGTTTGGATGTTCCTAGCGGTTTTCCTCATTCAGCTAGGTTATAAGCTTGTATGAGTGGGTTTTTATCTTTTGACCTTGGGGGAGGGCGTGTTAACCTTTAGAGCAGTTTTGCTTTTCGTCGATTTCTTTGCTGCCTCGCGCGCACAGGGGTTGAGGGGTTTTCGACGCGGATGGCCGTTACGCCGTTTGCGCCGAACCTCCCTACTCAATCATGTTAGGCAGAAGATAGACAGGTTTGAGGATTGTTTTGGGGGTTTGGTAGGCTGTTGTTTCCGTGGTGCATTCCCGGGACTTTGAGCCAAAGCCGTTTCACCTGCGCGTTTCTGCTCGGCCTCGTCGAAGCTTGAAGTTGAACTCGTAGTTTGCCGGAGGGGGTCTGCTTTTGAGAGGATTTCCTGGTTACTTTTGAGCCCAGCCTGTGTTGCTCGTGCCATCATGCGCAGCCCTTTTGTTCGGTCACCTAAAACCCTAGCGGGGTAGAAGGGATGTGTCACCGTTATAGTTCGTTAATTGAAAGCAGCATGGGTAGTGTTCTTGATGGGAGTACCCTGTGCAGAGAAGTTCATACACTCCCCGCAGAGAGCGAAATGTATATTCAGATTAATGTAACTTTTCCACCGTAGGTCGCATAAGTCTTCATTAGTTATGTGTCTGCTGGGCTTTATGGTTAAAGTATTGACTGGCGCGAGCTTGATGCATTCAATCCTTCTCTATGTTTGCTTTGCAATAGAATAACAGCTGGATGCTGCACCTTGCATATGAATTCCATATTTTTGCTTCAATGGATTGCTATCTTGGGAAAATGGCATGTCACATAATAGCGTAGATTTAGTGCTGGCTCAAGCATAGTTGATAAGCATAATAGCGTAGATTTAGTGCTGGCTCAAGCATAGTTGATAAGTTTGGTATTATGCAGCAGTAGTAGATTGTTTATTTTATTACCCAGAAATGAGTATGCTTCATATAGATCAGGTCATAAAATACTGCATCCTAGTTTCAGGGCATTATAGGGTTGTACAATGCATGCGTTTGTTGCACGGATCATTATCATACTAGACATAGGATAATAACACATTGCACAGTATTGCATACTAGTTTGATTATTCAACCCAAAGGGCTTATGTCTTAATTTCCATTGACTGGTTACTATCATGATACACTTGAGAAGGAATAAATTGCTACACAATGTCTGAAATTCGAATTGCTCAATGTCACAATGTTATACATGGCAGGAAGAACTTACAATGTCCAAAAGGCAGAAGAAGAAGGCCCCTATGGTAGAAGAACAACCAGATGTAGAGGTCGTCACAAAGACTGAATACACATATGAAGACACCCAATGTGTCTCTGGTGTCGAGCCTGAATACAAATGGGGTGAGATTTATAGATTAATTTGCCGCAGGGAGATTCTCAAAATGGGTCTCGAAGAAGAACCCATCTATGCGGACATAGAAAAATCCGCCATCATGAAGGTGGCTACCAGACCAGAGCTGTTCCCTTGCTTTGAGGTGATTAGATGGATTCTGCCCCATACAAATACAACCACCATGCTCATAGGAAATGTGGAAGGCTAGGGCTATGCTGCATTTAGCCCAGGATATGTGGCGTTGGCCTATCATTTGCTAGAACCTCAAATATTTCTATCTGATGACTGGATGGCTAACATCAGAATGGACCTGGTGGAAACCCTGAAGAAGATGCTCTTGTGAGGAAAGCTTTATCGGTACAGAGCAACTGGTGAGTATGATACAGCGAGCTTGAGGGCTCCTTACAGATTTGTAGCCCTGATGCTTAATTGGATCTTTGGGAGAGCTCATGGCCGACTCTTCAAATTCGAATGGATACCCATCATGTTCCATGTGGAAACCCAAGGGACAGTCTTCAATTGGGCTAGCCTGGTATCAAGCAGTCTGTCTTCTTGCGTGGCCGCTGCCTTAGGAGGAGAATCCAAGAAAAATACTGAATTCTACATGAGTTCGATATTGATAGATTGCATACTATGCAACCAGCCTTTCCCTGGTCTCAAGTGTACCTGGGACAGGGCAAGGATGCCTGTGTATGCCGCCTATAGACCATTGTGGGCTCAGCAGTACCATAGCCACTACAGGGAGGTCTGCGAGCAGTTCATTATGCCACTCTACACACTCATCTTCCGGAAGGAATGTGACTGTATGTCATAGGAGGCTATGCAGGTAATAGAAGAGCATGCAGACTATTTCCTGACTGAGAATGGCATGTACATCAGAATGTTTGGTGGCACGAAATGCCCATTGCTGCTGCCCAAATACGCAACAGATTATATTATTCATAAAGAGGCAGTTAGGCAGGTATTCATTGATGGAATAGGGAATTACCTTTTTGAACAAAAGAAGACTACATATCCTCTGCTGCCATTCAAACTAGGTAGCTACAGATTTTCCAAGGTAAAACAAGCTGCGGAGTTCATAGAAGAATTGGGGAAGTTCCATTTTGGTGAGATGCCTTTCTGAAGGAATGATACTCACGGTAGAATGGCAGAGCACTGTAAAGAACATAAAGTACATTTTGAGTACACTCACCACTTTGAAAAGGAAGAATCTGTCTTCCGAAGTGCCCCTAACTTGACAGCTCTAAGAAGGAGGTTTAATCCTAAGAACCCCACCAAGGGTGGAAAAGGGGCTGAGCAAGCCAGAGCTGAGCAGGCCAGAGCTGAAGAAGAGGCCAGGAGGAGAGAGGAAGAGGCCCAGAAGCTAGAACAGGAAGCTGCAGAAAGGAGAAGAAGAAAAAAGAAAAGCTGCCCAAGAAGCAGCTGAAAAAGCACAAGAGGCATCCAAAGAAACAGAGGAGGCAGCTAGATAGGCAGCCAAAGAAATAGAGGAGGAAGCTAGATAGGTAGCTGAAGAAGCAAAGAGAAAGCTACATGAAGAGCTCCAAAAGCAGGAGGCTGAAAGAATGAAGTCAACACAACAGTCAATTTCTGAAACACCAGCAGGACAGATCCAGGGGGAGGAAAACCCCGAGATGCAGACCTTTCAAATACCTGCTGCCAGCACCCTTGTGACTCCTACGCTCCAGCTAATTCCTTTCATCCAGAAAAAGGAAGAGGAAGTCCCCGACTTTAATACTGTCTATTATGACAGGGCCACCAAAAGAATAATGAGGAGGACAGAAAATAAAGTTGAAGCGAAGGACCTATCAGGAAGGATGGTAACAGATACAGCGGTCATGCTAGGGACAGACAAGGATACTAGGCTCACGATAAGATCCGGGGCTGCACTAATCGATGCTTCAGCAGATAACATAAACAATGTGATGATTGAATTAGAGTCAGCTAAGAAGACCTCTGCTCAGCTAAAAGACACACTGAGACAAGAAAGAGATGAGGGTAACAGACTCAAGAGGAAATATGAACACATGCAAATGGAACTGGAATCCTCTAAAGGTGAAGTCCATGCCCTTCAAGTGGAGATGCAAGCCAAGGGAACAACACAGGAGTCCCTAGAAAACGTACAACAGGAAGCCCAAATTCTAAAGAAGGAGAAGGAGCAGTTACTGTCAAAGGTGATAGAGCTGAAAGAGCAGCAGAAGATCATCTATGAATCCAATGATTCATACACCAAAGAACTGAAAGAGAAGCTAGCTTCTCTGACTGCTGATCTGGAGGCGGCTAAGGAACAGCAGGTAAATCTGCAGCCATTTAAAGAATATATCATGTCTCAAAAGGCTCGAATGCTACAACTGCAGACTGCTCTGGAAGAAGAGAGGTGCAAAGTCCTTCAGATTGACAGCAGGCTAGAAGAGATCCTGGAAACTTCCTTATACTTCATTGATCGATCTCAGGAGGTTCTTGAGGTTTTGAGTGCCAGAATGGCAAGGCCAGAAGATGATGCTGAGACTCCAGAAGGGCTACCAGCAAAAGACCATCAAGCTCTCAGGAGAGATCACAACCTGGTAGAGTTTGCCATCAGTACTGCAGAAGACTTCAAGAAGGATGGCAGGGAGCATGCTCAGAGTATTTCAGAAGGCTCCTGAATATGTACAATCAATGTCAAACAGAGGCTGAGCATAGGCTTGAAGAGTTCCCGGACCATGAGGCCTTTATGGAAATATTACAGAAAAGATATCAAGATGCAGAGGCCAGAACTCAGCAGATTAGAGCCATTGATGACCTAGTACTGAAGAACGAGGTAGGCCATGCAGCCGTTAGCATGCAGTTTCTAGAAGATCAGCTTCGGTTGAGCCCATCAATGATCGAGGCCATCAAGAACCAAGTTGAAAAGTTTGAAATCAACATTCAGTTCCTGGATCCATGCGCATTCGAAGGCATTGCTGCTGAAGCAACAACGTGGAAGAAGTTCTTAGATGGTCAGGCAGGACCCTCCCCATAAAGGACCGGTTGAATTTGTAATAATTTAATAATTTTTGTAAAAGCTTTTTGAAAATTAGGCATTGGGAAAACTAAAGGTTGGGAAGCCCAAAGGTCACTTTGGGCAGCCCAACCATTTTGCCTTTTTGTATAAAATAGGAAGCGTAGAGAGAAAAGGGGCTTTTTTCCCCAGTAAGACTGGTGATGACGTATTGTAAGAAGAACTATTTCCTTTTGCAATAAAAATTTACAATTTTCCTGTTGAAAGAAGATTGGTGGGGTTTCAATGTTTTGCCATGGATAGTCGGAAGATGAACTATTTTGTTTTCCAGCATTGTATGCATGAATCGTGAGATCGTTCTAACTTTACGACCTATGTCTTTGTTTATATGATTTCTGATTTATTTTATGAAATAACCACCATGAGTAATGTAAGCTGATCATAAACAATTAGCTATCTGGTTGTTGAAATATCTTTCATTTGTCCATGCTTGTAAAAGTAAATGTCAGCTATCTGTAATTGCTTTTATCATGTGTGCACACTCACATTACTCAGATATGAGTTACAAGTTGGCTCCCCGGGGATAGATAGGTAGATAGATAGGTAGTTATCCCATCTCATTGCTGCATGTGTGAATCAGATTCTAGTGAGCCTAAGACGAGAGGTAAGAACCTGCGCATCACTTTGTGAATGCTCCTTGCATCCTTCACCACCATGCATAATTAGGTAGACACTTGCATCCCACTCTTAAGTCAAAAAATACAAATTCCGGTGGACCGAGCCGCAACCGGTAAACCTTTTTGTTACTTTGACCTACGGTAGCCGGACCGCTAACCGGACGGATTCCCTATACCAAACAGTCAACGGGATAGTTGGGAACGTTGATTGGGGAGAATCCCTTACTGTTGCGGCCTTCGAATTTCCAGGCCTCAACACCTTCATCGGTTGAGTTCAGTTAGTGACTAGTCAAGCTAAGTTAGGAGTTAGTTACATTCAATTCTAGTCCTCTACATTTAGTTAGCGCTAGGTTTGCATGGCTGCATGCAGGAGAGGCGCATTTCTCACCTACCATAGTTAGTTAGCCTTAGTTAACACTGAATTACACACTTGAGTTGTGTTTTATAACTCCAATGAACTCCGATAATGATTTAGACAAGGTCTTAGTTACCTACAGTCAAGTAGAGTCTAATAAATTCGAATTTCCTCATGTGGATTCGAATTACATGTGGCTATTTAGCCATTGTATTACATTGTAATTAATCATCTAATTACTTTTTGATTAATGAAAGCATTCACAGTTGCAAGCCATTTTTGCATTGTTTCATTCTTCAATTGTTGAGTAAATTGTGTGATCTATCTTGTGAGTTGTGTGTTTGTCCACAAATCTGTGTGCTCAATTTAATAGAATTTACCCAAATAAAATCTTGTTAATATGGAAAAGGGAAACATTTGGACTCTTTCTATTAAAATTGTTAACTTCATCTTTATTTAAAGATTAATGTGTGTTATGAAGAAAATCTTCCCATGGCTTGGGGTAGACCACAACAGATGGAGTGACATAGAAAATCAACTCTAATATCAAATATGCCACATAGATGTAAAATGTCAACAACAAAGGATAGGGCCTATACCTCAATCGAATGTTCAGAAAAGATCATCGTTGATATTTTGTTCTAATGCTAGTGACTTACAACTTGTCCTTATCAACAAATGGATCGAAGCATATAATATATACATGAAATGTTAGCATAAACTCTATCATAATCCATTCAACATGTACAAAGAAAATATAACCATGGAAATTAACATCAACATTTGTACATGAATTTGGACGAGAAAAGAGTATTTCTATTGATATAAATAAAATAAGTACATAGTGACAACCTTGGTCAACAACTCATTAGAACTGAGAAACTAAGTTCCTCCACTTAGGCCTCCACTACTTCAATCCTCCATGCAATGGCAAGCTCACAAGTACAAGGAGTAATTGGGTTTCTCCTTCACAAGATAAAGAGAGATTGGGAGATGAACATAAAAGGTTCAATCCAACCAAGACCAAGGGATGCAGACTCAAGGCAATGGAAATTGGGTAAAAATGCGCTATAGTTCGCTTACTATCAAAGTTTCTCCTCATCCAATGCTACACAATGGCTCAATATATAACCCTCAAATGGGGGATGGAGGGTCAAATCGAAGCATTTTCTAGCATATGGAAGGTCAAGACTCATAACCACTATGTCTTGGAATGGAAAACATGAAATATTTTTCATTTTGAGCACAAAACCCAATATACACGGGATGTAATGGAGTAAGCTATGTGTATGCAGCTTGTACAACTGGTTATTTGCATGTATCATCAAAAATGTGTTTTTAGGGTTTCTATTGAGCATCATGTTAGATTTTATCATTAAGCTAGCATAACATTAGGATCTTTAACTGAGAGAATAACAGGCACAACAATCAAACACAAGAGACAATGAACATAGTGCTTATCCTCGAGGAAACCATAGATGGTGAAAACCCCGCAACTTCCTCAAAGATAGAATCAACCCAAAAAGTAAAACCGGAAAACAATAAGATGATATCCGACAACAACAGTCTCTCTATCTCGCACTGAGAGAGCTTCTCCTCTCTCACTCATGTGCCCCAATGAGTGTGTGTGTGTGTATGAGTATGATAAATAGAGAGGCTCTCACTCTCTATTTATATTCTTCCGTTCACTTGGAACCCACTCCAACATGTTGGCCTCACTTAATAATTACTTACTAGAGCCAACATCTCTAGGAGTGTCTAATAACCCTAGTGCCCCACCACTTGTGGGGACTTTGCCTCCTCCGACCAATAGGAGGGTAACACAATGGTGGGGACTATTTCCCTGACTTACAATGACTCACCTAGGGTCGACTTCACTAGGATAGTCTAATAACCCAAGGGCCCCATAATTGTGGGGACTTTAACCCTTGACCAATAGGAGGGTTACCCACAATAACTTGACATGACTTTCTCATTATAGAAACTTCCTGAAATAAACATCGGGGTATGACATGACTCAAATACATTACAAAACATCCCGGAATAAACATCAGGTTACAATACATAAGAAATATGGATGAATACATTCTGAAGTTACAAATACATCAACACTCCCTCTTAACTAGGAAGGTATTCTCTCGACACAATATATTAGCACAAGTCTTCTTCGCTGTATCATCTGTATCAACATCAAGTCATCTTCGTCTTCAAGTCATCTTCATCTTTAAGTCATCTTTATTTTCAAGTCATATTTTTCCTCAAGTCATCTTCATCTTCGGATCTGGATCATCACTTGATTTGGATCATCAATAGACATCATCACTGGATCTGGATCATCACTGGATCTGGATCATCACTTGATCTGGATCATCACTCCTGGATCATCATCACTGGATCTAGATCATCATCACTCAATTTGGATCATCATTGGGTCATCATCATGGGTGCTATCTGTTGATTCTTCTCATCATCGAAACCTATACAGAGCCGGTCCTTTTTCATAATGGATGTATCATCACAGGGCTAGTCCTTTTTCATACTAGATGAGGCATCATAGAGCTGGTCCTTTTTCATACCAGATGTGGCAGCTACGTAGAGCTAGTCCTTTTTCATACTAGATGAGTCTTCACAGAGATGGTCCTTTTTCATACTAGATGAGGCATCACAAAGCTAGTCCTTTTTCATACCAGATGAGGCATCACAGAGTTGGTCCTTTTTCATATCAGATGTGGCAGCTACTCAGAGCTAGTCCTTTTTCATACTAGATGAGTCTTCACAGAGCTGGTCCTTTTTCATACCAGACGTGGTAGCTACTCAGAGCTAGTCCTTTTTCATACTAGATGAGTCTTCACAGAGCTGGTCCTTTTTCATACTAGATGTGGAACCTACACAAAGCTAGTCCTTTTTCATACTAGATGTGTCTTCACAGAGCCAGCCCTTTTTCATGATGGATGTGGCATCCACACAGAGCTAGTCCTTTTTCATAGTAGATGTGTATTCACAGAGCCAACCCTTTTTCATGCTGGGTGTGGCATCCACATAGAGCTAGTCCTTTTTCATACTAGATGTGTCTTCACAGAGCTAGCCCTTTTTCATGCTAGATGTGGCATCCACATAGAGCTAGTCCTTTTTATTACTAGATGTGTCTTCACAGAGCCAACCCTTTTTCATGCTAGATGTGGCATCATCACATACATCTGACAATGGAAGGAACCAATCCTCTCACCATGTCACAGCTCTTACATCTGACAATGGAAGGAACCAATCCTCTCACCATGTCAGAAGGGCACAACACTTACATTTGACCATGGAAGGAACCAATCCTCTCACCATGTCAGAAAGGCAGACAAAATCATCACTTCCATTTGGAGGGAACACCAAGCTTCTCCCTGAAGTACTCAAACTTCACTCTGGCCATTTCTAGCATAGAATCACATCGGGGCTGATTACGTCCAAGGATAACCTGCGAGCTTCGCCAGGACCAATTACATCCGAGGAAAACCTACATGACCGTTTATGTTTGAGCAACCTACGAGCTTCACCAGGATTTATGCTCAGACAACCTGTCTCCCAGCTATGCTAGAACTCCCTCTTTCGAGAGATCTCGATCTGTATCACAAACTGGAGCTTCACTGCTCCTCTCTGTATCATACCAAAAATGCAAGTCAGATCAATAAAATCAAATAGTAGTTTTCAAAAGAAACATACTACCTCTCGAAGAGAAAGTGACAACATCTTTTGCCTCGAATGTACTCAGCACCATGTAGGACTCCATCCTACCAACCAAGAGATCACACATGATCTCACACTGAAGAAGCACCCCAAAGTGCTCTTCCTATCAATGGCACTGCCCAATATTAATCCGTATAACCTTCCAGGTTAATCTTCTAATTTGTATCATACTTGCAGCCATCAAGTGAACATGTCTCAATGTGTTCTCAACAAAGCAAGTATCTGGTCTCATATTTGTCAGGTACATCAAGGAACAAATCATTTGATGATACATCATGGCATCAATCGACTATGATGAAGCAACACTCAATAGCTTCAAGTTCGATGCCATAGGTGTGGTCATGCATTCTATCATCCTGAACCTCTTCAGGATCTCTACTACATACTTCCCTTGTCCACACCTCCATGCCTAAAACGTAGTGCATCGACACATAACAGGAGCATCACTAGTATTCCGGCTTCAACCTTGAAGCAAAGGTTGGAATCCACTTTACTCTCAGTAAAGCCTAGAGTCATAAGTAATCTATCCATCCTACCGTACCATGTCGAACCTCAGGATCTTCTGCAGTCACTCCCTCTGTCTTCCGTACTCTATGCACTGAAACATTCTGTACTGGAGTGACAAGTAGCGTCCTATGATACTAATCTTCTATGCATCCATCTAGGATCACTGGATACCAAGATCCTCTATCCTAAACCTTTTCAAAAATTCCTCTTGCACCCATCTGTGAGCTTGTCATCCTTTATCCACCTTGTAGCCAAGGTTCAGATCTTCATCAAGCTCCTCATGTATGTGTTATCCCATGGGTGTCTTCTGAGCACATACAAGGCCTTCTTTCATTTGTACACATGATTCTGCCTGTCATGTGTCTTCACTTGCAATGGCTGCAAATGTATCTTCATAGTCTATGCCTTCTTTTCGTGAAAAGCCTCGTGCTACGAATCTTGCCTTGTATCCCACGATGTTTCAATCTTCTGCATGATGGAACTACGAACTTTCCTTCATGTATCGATACTGGATTCTAGACATCATTCTTCCTGAACTGATCTTCCCTTTGTTCTTGGAAGGTTCTGCATCAATGATGTCACTGCATTCATCAGATTATTTTTATTTTGAAATGTCATCACTTGTTCTTTGGAACAAGTCTCATCCTTCTTTGCTTGTAGATGATTATGTATGCGATCTTTCCTACAAGTCAAATGCATTTGTATGGTTAGAAACATTTCATAAGGAATATTCATACTGGAAAATTCTTATGCATAAATATATGATCATGTAACTATAGCCAATACAACATTCATCCATATCTCACAAAAAATTTTCTAGATGCTTTCCATCTTCACCAAGACAACATTGGGATTGTGCACTAATCCAATATGTCAGCAAAGAGGTTTCATTCTAGATAAGTAGCAATGGAGAGTTGTATAGCACCATGAGCTACTTACCCATCTCATGCATATTAGTAGTATATTGTCGTTGATGCAAACATTCTATCATGCATAATACATCAATTGAATATAAACAAATGCATAACAAAAACAAT
Organism: Pseudotsuga menziesii; assembly: GCA_001517045.1. Taxonomy (NCBI): domain Eukaryota; kingdom Viridiplantae; phylum Streptophyta; class Pinopsida; order Pinales; family Pinaceae; genus Pseudotsuga; species Pseudotsuga menziesii. The sequence goes on from LPNX010786689.1 coordinate 305,706, forward strand.
ATCATGAAATGACAATTGAATACTTATCTTTATTTGTTTCGTGGGTAGACTCCTTCTTGAGCCTTCAGCTTCATCGTCTTCTTCATTCATAATAGCATCGTTTCTTATCCAAATGCTGAGATGGATAAGAGGTTCTTCAAGAGTTGAGTTCTTCATATTCCTCATCACTTGAGGGATATTCTTTCGATGGTGAGAGCTAGATATTCAGTTTCTCACATCTTCTCTTCTCTTATTATGAGTCGAGCTTCTTCTTCTTCCTAGAGTCTACTGAAAGTAGTCACTTCCTTCTAGCACAAATTCCTTGCATGAATGAATCCCATGATATTGGGAGGCCATTCAAGGTGGACATCACCACTACTGCATTCTTCACTTCTTCTTTTACCGCTACAAGTTGTTCTTTGATTTGAGATACCCTTGTAAAGTATGACTGCATGGTCGCTGCATTCTGGATCTTCACATTCTTCAACTGGTTTCTTAAGGTCATATTCCGATTTCTGTTCTTCCCTTCAAATAGCTTGGTCAAGGAATCAAACATCTTCGATGTCTTTAAGGAAGACACTTGTAGTACAAGTTGATTTGTGATTGAATCAGCAATGATCTTCTTGGCCTTGACCAATTTCTTCTTGTGTAAGGCTTCTAGCCTCGTCTCCCTATGGAACTGAAACCTCTATACTCATGTAGGTGTCCAATCCATTTTCTTCAGAGAGATCATATACTTCCAGGCTTGGAATTTGTCAACTTCCCCAAGCTTGTCATCAAGTTGATGTCATATATCACTTTGAAATGAGAACCTCAAATTAAAATAGGGAAAGATTAGATCTTACCGTTTTGAGGTGTCCGTCCTGGTTCTGGAGCTGGTTGATCTAGGGTTTGTCACAGAAACCCTAATTTTCAAAACTTGGAATCTTCCAGATATGATTGTATATAAATATATATCTCTTAAAATGGAGCTGTCCAATATATTCCTTTTATGAAAATAGTGGAGGGAAGCTCCCGGAACAGGAAGCCCTAGTTTTCCAATTTCTCCTGCAGAAATTCCTGTTACTGTTTCTGTGATATCTCTAAAGTTACTACTCCATTGTGTCTCAAAATTTTTACTGAGGTATCCTCACATGTCCCTGCTCCAACACCATAGGTTTCATCAGAATTTATTTCACCAATTGGGACATATGATTGTTTTCCCAAGGTGACGTGTTATAGGACTGTTCAGAACAACAAAGTTGTATAGAATGCCACGTGTCACTAGTTCATCTTCTGAGTCTGAATCTTGGACCACAGAAAGTAAATCCCATTCCCTTTATGTAACATCTTCAGAAATTTCATTTTGACCTTTTTATCCCAATATATATCAATTCTCCCCAGGTGTCTTGTTTATGGATGGATTCTGGAAGAGGCTAGAACCCTAACTTGGAGGGATCATGTCTCCCAGAATATAGCAAATCTAAGGATGAATGTTGGAAACAGGTTTCATCAGGATTTTATATTTTTCCCCTGCAATTTTCAGCTCCTGAAAATTTTCCAATCTTGGGATATAACGAATGTACCAAAACTTAGCAGTTTTAGTATTTAGGGTTTTTCTAGCTCGTGGTCAAACTAGGGTTTGAATTTCCCAGAGTTTCAAACAACCAAATTTCTTGATCCAGGTCTCTAAAATTCTATTTTGATGAGGAGAACAATCCTATGCTGGGATCACTCAAAAATTCCTCTTCTATAGAAATCCCTAATTTCCGCATCGAAAACTGAAAATGCTCGAAATCGAATTCCGCTTCGATAGAAAGACACACCCTTCAAAGGAGAGTCAGCCTAGCATACTTTTGTTGATGGATTATGGAGAGAGACCCAAAAATTAAGAAGCCCTAGCTTCTATAGCTGCACAATGTCTTCTTCTCAGGTTAGCTCTAATTCCATGTTAGATTTTATCATTAAGCTAGCATAACATTAGGATTTTTAATTGAGAGAATAACAAGCACAACAATCACACACAAGAGACAATGAACACAGTGTTTATCCTCGGGGAAACCATAAATGGTGAAAACCATGTAACTTCCTTAGAGATAGAATCAGCACTAAAAGTAAAACCGGAAAACAGTAAGATGATCTCCGATAGCAGCAGTCTCTCTCTCTCGCACTGAGAGAACTTCTCCTCCCTCACTCATGCGCCCCAATGAGTGAGTGTGTGTGAATGAGTATGATAAATAGAGAGGATATCACTCTCTATTTATATTCTTCTATTCACTTAGAACCCACTCCAACATGTCGGCCTCACTTAACAATTACTTACTAGAGCCGACATCTCTAGGAGTGTCTAATAACCCTAGTGCCTCACCACTTGTGGGGACTTTGCCTCCTCTGACCAATAGGAGGGTAACACAATGGTGGGGACTATTGCCCCGACTTACAATGACTCACCTGGGGTCGACTTCACTAGGATAGTCTAATAACCCAAGGGCCCCACAACTGTGGGGACTTTAACCCTTGACCAATAGGAGGGTTACCCACAATGACTTGACATGACTTTCTCATTATAGAAAATTCCCAGAATAAACATCGGGGTAGGACATGACTCGACTACATTACAATACATCCCAGAATAAAAATCGGGTTACAATACATAAGAAATACGAATGAATACATTCCAAAGTTACAAATACATCAACACATCAAGGATACACTGAGAAAGGGGGATGTAATGAATCTATAGAGGGATAGGGTAGGCCACCAAGACATGATGCATAAGATGTGGGAAATCATGCTATAATAGATTCCCCCTAATGTGTGAGGTCAGAGGGATAACCACAATTGTCAAAATACATTATCAATCCCAAAAGTGGAGTCATGAAGGCCCAGCTGAAAGAACTAGCCACTTATCAACATATTACAATATTGACTTTGAATACTTGGTCGTGGATATGAAGTATATATAGAAGTACCAGGTACATATACATACAATGTTCATGAATAGGAATAATGGACATATGTCATAAGTGATCACAACCACTTATAATATACAATTGAGTCTGGTATCCACACTAAGTGAATACATCTGGTACATAGTGGAGTACGCACTACTCTAGCATGATACCTGGGGTTCCCATAGATATTGTCACGATAACTATAGTAGCATATATGAGAATTCCACCATAGTTTGGGGTATTCTCTGTAAACTGCTGATGGTAAATGTCTCATCATGTGAATAAAGGTATTGGAGTCAAACATGATGAAACATCATCAAATTACTGGTCATTAAGGTATGCTGTTAATAGACGTGAGACAAACCACCGATGATGAAAATGGGTGTCAAGGTACTTCGTAAAATCAACAAGTGTGAATAAAGGTGTTGAGGTCAACACTTCGATAATCCATCGTTCAGGAGACATTGATGTATTCCCAACTGTCAATGGTGATAGAACTTGCTAGTGATGACTACAAGTCTCAAGGTACTCAACTATCTCTAGATACTAATTCTAGAATAGATGATATGAAGTTGATGGAATAGAATTTGCTGGAAGGATAGAATTAAGGCATACCCCATCAACCAACATGAGATACACAACTAGGATGAATGATTTGGAAGAACTTAGATGAAAAAGATGTGCATGAACTTGTAATCATGTGCATCTCCTATGCATACCAGATGCAAGTAGCATGTGAAAGAGACCCTCTAAATAGAATTTGATGATGAAAAGTGCTAACAAAGGTGAGGAATCCACCAATAAGGTCTAATGGAATCCAAGACATGGCATGAATCCCAATGTGCAAATAGATTTCTTCCCGTCGAACACAAGGGAAACCACTAAGTCATGGACCAATGATGAGGTGTTATGTGTTGAGTTTAAGATCAACTACCAATAATCAAAAGTAGGCCTAGGGTGTGAGGTAGGAAAACAACTCCATGTGATGCCAGGATGGCCAAAATGCAAATTCAAGAGATATGAGGAATGGAAAACTGAGTTTAAATACTTCCTTTGAAAAAGAGAATAAGGAAAATGGATAAACTTAGGAAACATAGACTCAACTGCGAATAGTGATTTGATTTTTTAATGCAAGAGGCATCAACAAAGGCTCCATAGGGATTAAAAGCTTAACTAGTTGGTGTAAGCTCTGAGTAATAAGTGAAGCTTCCTAAGGCTGTACTATAACCCGACCCATGATGGATGGACTAAAAAATGTGCTCTGTTAGAGCGGCAACACGACAAATGCCAACATAAGATAACATCATTTTCTCGTATGGATTTTTATGTTTTTTTATTTTTTTTGGTATTTTTCATATTATGAAATATTGAAAAAGAATAAAATATGATTATAGTACAACAGAGAGTAAACGAGTGTCACTGGAAAGCAAACTAGTTTCAAGCAACGGAACATACCTATGCCTAATGAAAGGAAGCGTGTGCAGGATAAGGACACCTTGGGGGATGTTTTTTATAGGTTAAAGGGCAATCAAGCTGCAAAGGATCAATAATTGACTCTACTTGGATAGGATTTAGATGTGATCAAGCAATTTGGATTATAGCAATGAAGTGAGGATCTATCATTAGGCTCAATAAGGAAAGTATATTGAGGATATGCATTTACAACTTGACATAAAAAGGGAGCCCTTGGGGATGATAAATAACATAAAAGATGAGAAGAAACATGAGGTTTTGATGCAAAGGCATGGCGAGACTATAAGGGACTCCCATACCTAAGGAGAAGCTTCGACATGGGCATCAAACGATAAGATGTGTTCTAACTAGGGTACCCATGGCCAGGAGCGTCCCATTGCTTAAATAATGACACTTTAGAAGAAGATGGAAGGTTTTGTGTCATTAAAAGGTCCATACCTAAGGTTTATGAATCGTGGTCATAGGACAATGCAATAGTGTAGGTGGAGTGAAATCCTATCCTACATGACAATAACGATATATACCTGCCAGAGGCATGAACAAGATCAGAAATGGTAAAATACACTAAGTCTCAACGAAACTACATCAAAAAAGACCTTTACACCATGATATTATCCCATAAGGTTTGTAAAATATTAAAAACATGGTGAAAACTATATAAAAGTGGGTTAGTATTTCTATAAATAGTAAAAATATGAATTTTTAACAAATCATTTCATTTTAAAACAAAAGAGTGCTTGGAATCCCTTTTCATCCTCAATCTTCAAACGTCCATTTTGGGAGCTACGAGAGATGAAATCACAAACTTTCTAGACCAAGTAAGTGCTCTCACCATTCTCTACCATTTCAATGGTCAAATTTTTGGTTTTCCTATACATAAATTGGGTAAATCAGTCCATGCGGGTTACATATCACCAGGACACATAGAAGGGTAGGTCCATGCAGGAAAAGCAAAGCCTGCTCGTGTGGCCATGCTACAGTTTAAAATATGACTAACGTGGCCCATTGGAGATGGATTTTTTACATGTTTTGACTGATAAATATCCTTCTCCTTCATAGGATGGTGATCTGGTGGACAGAATGAGAGCATGATGATGTGGATAGACAAGTGCAAGGAAATCTACTTGCCTAAAAATATTTGAAAATATGTGGCATATATAAATTTTGGAGTCTTGGGAGCATGAGGGAATGACTAACATTGCTCCATATGCTCATCAAATAATGTGACCTTGATAGAGAGGATTTCAATCTCGATGGGAAGCCATTTAGGATCGAGGTGGATTACATTTACTTTATCACCAGATTATCTCATCAAGGTGAGGTTTCTATCCTTAGAGACCATGGAGGCGAAGGGTGAATGACCATAGATGAGTACATTGCCATAAATTGTATTCACAACACAGAGAAAGTTGGAAGTCAAGTCCCAATCTAGGCCATCCAAAGTCTAAGTCTGAAGGTCATCATCATAGTCTTAATGAGTATATCTGGTTCATCTACTTTACATCACGCTTCAAGGATTCTATGAGTTTGAGTGCTTGAGGCCCACCATCTATGACTAAATTACATATTGGTTGGGGAATATTAAACATTAACTGACTGAGTGTAAACTTGTATGATCCAATAACTTTGGGTTTTCCAGTATATTGCATAGTTTCGTTTTCAAGAGGGTACCAAGCCTAAGCCCTAGAGTAGAGGTTCCTCTCCATGGTCTATGAGATCCATCCTAGACACCCTGGATTGAGGTGATGAGGTAGTTAGGAGGTGGCAGAGTTCCCTCTCCATATTCAAATGAGTTCTTCCACTAGTTTTAGTGGTAGGTGATTTCCATAGATGACTACCCCTATGAGGGGATAAACTTCCGTGGAGATAGGGTCATACTGTTACCACCAGGTTCCGCCTTCAGGGACATTGGTAAGGTCAATTTGTTTTTGCAATAATTATTATTATTTTTTTATATTTTTTGACTTAAGGAAATAAAAAAATGTTTTTGGGTGGTGTCATGTTCTAACGTTAGAAATATTATCGCAGACATTAGTTTGCAAAAACTAGAAAGATACCCATGACACCAATGTAGAGTTCAAGGAGCAGAGTTAGCTGGAAAGGATGCCGAGAATACACTATAGAATGTGTAGGGAATTTTAGAATATTCATTCCATCTAGACATTAAAAATAATCATTATTTGATCTCCCTAAGTTCCTAGACCTTGTTATTTACCCCTAGTCAGTTTCCTAGTGCTAGTCCTCATTATTTTTATCATTCAGACTATCTAATTGTCATTCTAGCCTTCATTATACATACATGCATGAATATTTGGACCTAATGCACCTATTCTCCTTAATTTTAGGGATTAGGGCGCCTTCCTTGATTCATGTAACTACAGAATACTCACAGGCAGTTATGACGTCAGTTCTTAACTAGTTAACTAATTTATGAACCCTCCACAACTGTCACTGCTATTTTTGGAACAAAAAATATCTAATGCGCCCTACCTACCTACCTACCATCAATTATCTACCACTCACACTCAGTTAATTGAAGTCATTAGGTGTTACAACTAGTTATGTGTCTAGTAGGTAGTTTAAGTCTACATAATCCTGCCACATGTGTGGAGTTCTACTGCCTCTTTAGGCTCTCAAATTTTCCTTTGGTGTTGTATTATATATTTATACATAATGATGAATTATATGGTAAGGAACATTTTTCCAATTGTTCTTCATTTATTTGTGTCATAGCACATTATTCTTCTCTATTTTACTTGTACAATCTATGTGAAGATTATTTTTATCACAAGATTTTTTTGTCAAAATATAATATGGTATCAGAGCCTGGTCATGCCATTTCAATCCTCAAATACTTCCATTGATGCACCAGAAGCAATTGGGTTCAGCATAAATCCTAGTATCTTTGCATTTATCCCTATGGATTTATCAAGAGAAGTCTATCCAAGAGTGAAGCAGCTTGATAATGTGCTCATTGTTGAAGTAGAGTGTGATTGAGATTACACAAATTTTCTTTCAGGTTGTGTGTAGGTATCTAGTTCTTTCATCAGTAGCGCAACAACAAAACATGGATCTATCTAATATAGTAACATTGAATTCCTTCAATTACCATGAATGAAAATCCAATATTGAGATACTATTGCGCAACAAAGGTCTCTACAGAGTTACTATGTCTTTAGAAACCAAGCCAAATGTAGTTGTTAGAAAGGAAAGTGGCATAACAGGAAGAATGAATCTTATGTATTGATTTGTCACTCTCTTTCTATGGAACTTATTTTTCATCTTGATGGCTTGACAAGTGTGAATGGAGTGTGGATGAAACTGGAATCCCTCTTTGGAAAGCATGATGATCTCAAAGGACATCAATTGGAGAATGAGTCGATCTCATTAAGACTAAGTGAATTTGAAACCATTGAGGAATTCATCACCAAGTTCAAGTCACTAGTGATTTTTCTCAAGCAGTGTGGGATTAATAAGAAATAATAACAATTAGTTCTTTCCTTCCTATCCAAGTTCGATCCAAAATGCTCATTTTTTGCATCAACATTATATGCTACTAGACTTGCAGTTCGAAATTGAACGAATGCATCCATGGATGCATTCATAGATTCTCTCACCCAAGACAAATTCAAGTTGATTTGATTGGGGACTCTCAAAACCTCCAAGGATCATGTATTTGCATATATTGAAAGCAATAATTCCAAGTTGAAAGGGAAGAAAAAATTGAAGGACAAGAAGCCAATGTCAGATTCTGAAGATGAAGGTTCTTATTCCATTGATGAAGGTTCATAATACAAGAAGAAGAGAAACAAGAAAGGTAGATTGAATTGTACCTATTGTAGAAAAATTTATCACACTATAAAATATTATTTTAATAATAATATGCAAATCATGACTCATTTTCTTGAAAGGCACAACATTGATGTTCCAAATTTTGCAAGAAAGAAAGGAACACAAAACTCTACTTTTCCACGAGAGCACTGCCACAATGCACAATTCAAAGGTGATGATTGCAATGATTTGATTTATAATGTTAAATATTTTCCCATGTCTCTGATTTTGATACATTTTCTGATATATCATAATCATAAATCTCATTTTCTCCTTTGGATAATACACCTATCAGTTCTCCAGATCCATCCCCTCTCAATACTAGTTTTTTGTCGCTAGTTTCTGACTTGCCTCCATCCAAATATTTCAAAATAATTTCATATTATTCTTTATATGATTTATAATATAATTTTCATGCTCATATGTAGGTTATTACACCTTTATCCCATCCATTTAATGCACAAAATACCCTACAACTGCCAAATTCTCCAGTTGGTAAACCACACAATTTCATGGTTTTTGATACTATGTCACTGGTACAAGTTGTTATTATGTCTTTGTTTTCCTTCATTGGTTGGTTTTCCATGTTATTGGATATATTTGGTCTAATTTTACATATGTTTGGATATGATATAACCTCCATTAGGTCTAATTTAAGATCCTTATACTCTCCATATTTTCCCAACGATCAATGTAGTTTAGTTGCACCTAGTTTTCCTACTGTGACTCTACCTGATTTTTGAGCTACTATACCTTGGTTGTTTTCTGATACATATGAATTATATTATGATATTTAATATCCTCACAATATCCATTATATAATCAGAAATTTTTTACATTAGTTTGGAAGGAAGGTTTATGGTTTGGTTCACCATTATGTAGCTACACAAGAAATTGGGCCTGCTGATTTCATTGATGTTCTTTGGTTAGGAGATGATTGCACATATATATTTTCCATCTATGATTTTATATTCATATCTGATAATTTATGTTGTCACATAAATAAGCATCCATATTATTCTCCTTCATCAATAGAAGATGAGTTTCAAGGGGTTTCTCCACATGATTTTTGTCTTCACAACATTGGAAAACTGATACATGATCAACACATCTACAACAACTCCACCAAGTTTTTCACCCAAAAGAAGTAAATTCAACTTATTCAAGTGAATAAAAAGATAGAGTGAATACATTCATTTAATTTCTTTACCATTTCCATTCTTGAGGGAGGATTTTCCCCATGAGGTTTTGCCTCTTTCCCCATTTTACATGGACACATAAATTTGTAAAGGGTGACCTTAGCCTTTGTTACTGGGCCCTAATATATTTTTATTTTTCAGATAATTTAGGATTAAGTGGGGGTGTTAGAATATTCAACCCATATAGACTTATGACTAATCATTATTTGATTTCCCTATGTTCATAGACCTTTTTATTTACCCCTGGTCAGTTTCCTAGTGCTAGTCCTCATTATTTTTATCATCCAGACTATCTAATTGTCATTATAGCATTCTTTATCCATCCATGCATGACTATTTGGACCTAATGTGCTTATTCCTATTAATTTTATGGATCAAGGGTGCCTTCCTTAATTCATGCAACTCTGTATTACTCACAGGCAGTTATGACATCGGTTCTTAACTAGTTAACCGATTTATGCGCCCTCCTTGAATGTCACTGCTATTTTTGGAACTGAAACTCTCTAATTCTCCCTACCTACCTACCTACAATCAATTAACTGCCATTGACACTTATATAACTGATCTCATTAGTTGTTACAACTAGTTCTATGTCTAGTGGGTATTTTAAGTCTATCTAAGATTTCCACATGTGTGGTGTTCAACTGCCTCTTTAGGATCTCAAATTTATCCTTTGGTGTTGTATTATATATTTACACATAATGATGAATTATATGGTATGGAATGTTTTTCCAAGTGTTATTCATTTCTTTGTGTCAAAGCACATTATTCTTCTTCTCTATTTTTCTTGTATAATCTATGTGAAGATTATTATTATCATAAGATCTTCCTATTAGAATCTAATAGGGAAACTTGGCCTAGTTGACTCATAGGATTCCCTTGCTGTAGATAGAAAAGCTACTAGATGCTATGTAGAGAGAGGTGGTCGGGGTACCTTGTGTGTGGGTGAGGTTGTTTAGGAATCCAACCAACGCCATAATGTGTTACCATGATACTCATCCAGGACCTCATGCATAGATGCTATGGCTCTATTTTGTATTGGTCCTGTATATTTTGAGGGATAGAAGCCCAGTTTTGTACTTATGACACCGCATTTTTTTATTGGAAATGAAAAAATTATGGTTATCGGTTTGATAAATATATGTGTCTAATTGAATGAATGTGTGAATGCTTCTTCTCTTTAGTCATGTGACAAATTCCAATCTAAAATTTAATTTGCATATGCATCAAAAAATTGATTATAATTCCTAGGTATATGAATGTACGTAATGAAATCAAAATGATGCTCTGACAATCTTACCCTTCATAATCTTCTCAGCAACATAGGATCTCTAACATGGTACTGGTCATTCAACCGAGAAAGAACCAAATGTGAATCCAAGCAAAACTCTAAAGATACAATGACATTATAAATGGCATAAGAAATAGCTCAATGATGCCGCTATACTTGGCCACATTATTCAACGACAGCTAAAGTTATATGCCTCCTAAAGACACCAGTTGACCCTCGTGTGAAGAAATGACCCAAGCGACAGAAGCTAAGTTCTGTATATGTTTGTTGGAACCATCGAAGACTCTGTTGACATCGAAGAGTTCATTGACATTGAAGATTTCGCTGACATATGCAAACCAAGAGGAAGCATATAATCAAACTAGTGACACCAAAAGAAAAACAAAAAACTATGCAAAAATGTACACTAGTATATAGGGTACCAACCGAAGCTGGTGATTTAGGCATAGTACTTCTTGAGGTAGAGCCCATTTATAATATCCTTTAGAACATTCCCATCATAGTATTCTAACTCGTAATCTCGTTTATCTAGGACACTCCTCATAATGTAAGGACCATGCCACATAGGGTTGAACTTGCCTGCCCCTAGTGGTTTGTTAGCTTGGTCATACAAAAGGAACAATTCACCCCTAACATATTTCCAAGAATAAATAGACTTATTATATTAAGTATTAACATGATGTTTATTAACTTCTATGGCCATGACAACATCTAGAAACTGCTCATCTAGATACTTGAGGTAGACTAAGTATTGTTCTATTTCTAAAGTGTGAGGAAGGAACTCGAGGAATAGCTTCAACAAAGGGATTTCAAATTCAATGGGAAGAACCGACTCCACCCCATGAACTAATTGGAACGATGAGAAATCAATGAAAGTATTAACTACGGTTCTGTAATCCCACAAAGCAATATATATCATAATATGCCAGTTAGACTTGCTTTGTCAGACATTTTTTTGTAGAATGGCCTTAAGAGATTTATTGACTGCCTTGACTTAGCCATTTTCCTAGGGATAATAGGATGAATAAATATCTTGTTTAAAATCTAGTTTTAAGGCTTACAGTGTCATCATTTTCTTTTGGAAGTGACTCTGGCAATCTCTTTTGGAATTCCAAACTGAGTGATAATATGGTTGAATACGAAATGGGTGGAAGTCTCACCATCAGATTTAACTATCAGCATGGCCTCTTCCCACTTCGTAAATTAATCTATGGCCATGATGATATGGTGATTCCCCCCAGCCAAAGCTGGGTTGTAATCCATGAAATACACCCCCCACTTGGTGAAGGGATTGACAGTGATGATAGGATGCAATGAAGTAGGATGTGAGCACATATTTCTAGAAAATAATTGGAAAGGGTGACATCTATTGACCGTGTTAACACAATATTTGAAGATAAATGCCCAATAATAACCCACTTAAAAATATTCTATGATGTAGCAAGCCCAACCTTTGTAAATCATTAAGCACAACCCCCCTTTGGAAATCATTAAGCACAACCTCAACTTCTTTGTGGGTCAAACAATGACGCAAGATATAATCCATGCCACGACGATACAAAGTGTCACCGATAATGAGGTAGTTTTTAGCTTGGTGATGTATATGTCATCATTCATCTTGAGAAATATGAAGAGGGAACTTCAGAGTCCTAAAATAAATGATAATATCACCATACCAGGGATCTGTAGATGAGATGAGGACAATACGCACATCCACGAATGAGTCTTCATAAATTGTATCCTCATCAAGTCCAAGGAAGTCATACATAAAATCCATGAATACTAAAGATTTTTTGGATTTTGAAGATACAAAATCGAGATCAAATTCCTGCAAAATCACAATCCATTTATTGTATTTCCCCCCATCATTAATCTTGTTGGGACAAACTAAAACAGATTTATATATGCTACAATAGTAGTCTAGGGAAGTAAAATGTAATGTCATGATCTTTGGACTACTTAAACATTCGCTAAGGACAATATTTACACATGAGTATATATTCTGACTAAGATAGTAGATAACATGGTCACAGAGCTCACCATCCTCTTGAAATAGGACCATGCTAACCGTTTCTTGAGACGCGACAACATAAAGCAAGAAATCTCTACTATAGTCTAGAGGACGAAGGAGAGGTGTTGATGCCAAGGCTCTCTTAAAATCATCGAGGTCTCTTGGGCTCACTCATACCATAGAAATAAAGTGTCCTTCTTCAACAAGCACATGAAATCCTTGGTAATGTTGGCATAGTTCACTATGAACCGACATAGAAAATTGGCCTCCCCCTAAAGACACTAAAGATAACCAATAATACACGGGGGAGTTAACCAAAATATTTCCTCAAATTTCAATGGATCGACCATAATCCCTTGTTTCAACACAATGGATCCCAAAAGGAAACCATGACTAACATAAAAGATGCAATTTTTAAGGGTTTAAATGAATTTGATAACATTGGAATAATTCAAATACTAGTCGAAGGTGTGCTAGATGACCCACTCTCTAACGAGAGTGAGCAACAAGTTCATATAGATATACTTCTATTATAAATTTAATATCCTGAAAGGAAAAGGTCATTACTCCCTAAAAGGTTGCTTCATCATTTTTAAGGCTGAAGGGCATCTTTCGGTATGAGAAAGTCCCCCAAGGACAAATAAATGCAGTCTCGTGTTGGTCCTTGAGTTTGGTTTGGATCAGATTATAGCTAGAAAAACCATCCATGAATGAGAAAATTTCACTTCCCATGCACTCGTAAAGAATATTACCAATAAATGGAGAGGGGAAGTTATATTTTTGATAAGATTTATCCATATCTCTAAAGTTGATGTACATTTGGATGGTTCCCTGCTTTGTGTTTATAAGAACAGAGTTGGACAGCCATTTAGTTAAGGGAACTGGGTAAATGTGTTAGAGTTTTCACTTTGAATTCATTTATGTTAGACCTTTAAACTGCAATATAGAAAAACACAACAATACATAAGTATACAAAGATTTTCCTCGAAAAACCATAAAGGAGAAAACCCTGCAACTTATTCAGAATAGTTTTGTCACTTAGTACAATGTCAAACCCACGGGGGCTTCACTTGTTGACCAATATCCTATCATGTTAGTTCATATTGTGGGTTTTAAAATTATCAAAAATTGAACCAATATATTGCAGGTATGGGGGGGGAGGGGGGGTTAAGGGGGGGGGGGGGTGGGGGGGTTTAGGGGGGGGGGGGGTAGGGGGGTTTATAAGGATGGAGGTATAAAAAGGGGCGGGGAGGAGGTTTTAAGTATTGGGAGGGGGGTTCAACAAAAAGAGTTTGGGTCAATATCTCTGGAAATTAAGGGTATTCTTTAATATCCCATGATCGCATGTGCTATGTGAGAGGTTCACTAAGTGAAGTCCCCGTGGTCAAACCAAGATAGAATACCCAAAGATAAGATGTATTCAAAAACTTATTCTTATTCTTCACCAGTGCACTTGTCTTTCTCTCTCTTGAGAGAAATTGCTTGTGTGTTGTGTGTCCAAATGAGGGAGGGCGCCTCCCTATTTATACTTTACATGTGACTAACCCAAAACCCTAACTGGGACAACTTCTTAGCCTAATAGGGTCCCACTTGGGAGACTCAAAATACATTTTACAATATTTCTTATGTGGACTATTTCCCGGACTTACAACATAGGTTTTACCTAGATATTATAGTATGACCAAATACAAAAATAACATCTACAAACTAAGGAAACACATATATGATGGAGGTACAATAAAATACAATAATAATATATAAAAAAGAATATCTTTTGAAGTTAAATTTTCCACAACACTCCCTCTTAAGTAGGAAGGTATTATTTCGACCTAATCATCATCACAAATGGACATAGTCTCTGGACATCGTCATCATCACTGAATCATCAATGCTGGATTATCATCGTCGCTAGATCATCATTGTTGGATCATCGTCATCGCTAGATCATCATTTTTGGATCATCAAAGTCACTATATCATCATTATTGGATCATCATCATCACAGTTGCATCAATTCTCATCTTGTTGACCATTTACTAGTGACATCTCTCAAATCTATCTATCCTAAAAATTTCTAGAGAGACATCCTTTTTTCATGCTAGATGTACATATCTACAGTGCCATTCCTTTTTTATACTGGATTCTTTCGTAGGGTCAGTCTTGTTTCATACTGAATGTAGATCTCTGTAGTGGTAGTCCTTTTTCATACTAGATGCCTTCATAGGGTCATTCCTGTTTCATATGGAATGCATATCTATGTAGTGCCAATCCTTTTTCATAATAGACGCCTTCACAATGTCAGCCCTAGTTCATATTGAATGCGGATCTTTGTTGTGCCAGTCCTTTTTTGTATTGGATGCCTTTGCAGGGCTAGTCTCGTTTCATACTGAATGTGGATCTTTGCAGTGCAAGTCCTTTTTCATACTGGATTCCTTCGTAGGGTCAGTCATGTTTTTTACTATATGCATATATCTGGATTCCTTCACAAGGTCAGTTTCGTTTCATATTGAATGCAAATCTCTGTAGTGTTAGTCCTGTTTTAGTTTGGATGCAGGCCTAGAGCCACTAAGACTTCACAGATCCAGTCATGTTTCATACTAGATGTGTCTCTCTATAGGGTTAGTCCCGTTTCATACTAAATGCAGGCCTAGATCCATCTAGGACTTCACAGAGCCAGTCCTGTTTCATACTAGATGTTCCTTTCTACAGGGTCAATCCTTTTCCATATTGAATGTAGGCCTAGAGCCATCTAGGACTTGACACAACTAGTCTTGTTTCATACTAGATGTGTCTTTCTATAGGGTTGGTCCTATTCCATATTGAATGCAGGCCTAACACCATCTAGGACTTTCTTCTTGTGATGGACATCGATCTGCATAACTCCAAGATTGTCCCTGAAGTACTCAAAATTCACTCTTTCCTGATGATTTTTTAGAACATCGATTTTCTTCTCATTCGTCGCCACATACTAGAGCTTCACTACTCCTCTCTACACCATATCCAGGATATAGTGATACTTAATCTCAATGTGCTACGACTTGTCATGGAACACTGGGTTCTCAGATAAATTCACACAAGTATGGTTGTCACATAAGATACAAGTCACCTCTAACTCAAGATCAAACAAATTTGACAGTATATTATGAAGCCATACTTCCTCAAAACTAGCCAAACAAGCTACAATGTACTCTTCTTTGACTATACTTAGTGCCACACTTGATTGCTTCCTGATAAACCAAGAGATCACCCCAGATCCCAAACTGAAGCAACACCTTGAATTTCTCTTCATGTCTATGGCATTTCCTTCCCAATCCGAATCAACATAACCATGTAGGTTAATATTATGATTTGTCTCATACTTGAGCCCATACTCGATTATACCTTTCAGGTACCTCAATATGTGCTTTACAACAACTAGGTGAACATGTCTCAGATTTTTCAGAAAATAGCTCTATGTGTTCACAATAAAGCATATGTATGCCCTTGTGTTCGTCAAGTACATCAACGAACCAATAATCTTCCTATACATCGTGGCATCAACTGTCCCAGAAAAATCATCACTCAGTAGCTTCAAGGTTGATTCCATACGTGTGGAAATAGCCTTGTAGTCCATCATTCTGAACCTCTTCATAATCTTTACTACTTAATTTCCTTGTCCAAGGAGTATCCCATCTTAATTATACCACATATCCAGACCTAAGAAGTAGTGCATCATCCCTATATCCTTCATCTTGAACTCTGCATAAATACTTGTCTTTGTATATGTAATGATCTTATCCTCTCTTGTCAGGAACAGGTCATCTACATACACTAGGAGAATCACTGGTCTTCCACCCTCAACCTTGATGTAGAGGTTGGAATCTTCTTTACTCTTGGTAAATCCTAAGCTCATTACAAAGATATCTATCTTTCCATGCCGCATCATGGGTACCTACTTCAAACCGTACAAGGCCTTCTTTAACTTGAACACACGAGTTTGTCTGTCATGTGTCTTGAATCCTAGTGGCTACTCCACATACACTTCCTCTTCAACTACACCATTCAAGAATGTTGTCTTGATGTCCATCTGGTGTATCTTTCATTTCATTACTACAACTAAGGATATTACTGATATGATGGAAGTGTATCTTGCTACTGTAGCAAATGTCTCCTCATAATCGATGCCTTCTTTCTGGGAGAATCCAAGTGCTACAAATATTGCCTCATATTTTTCTATGCTTCAGTCTATTGCATGCTTGATCTTGTAGATCCATTTGGAAGACACTACAGACTTTTGTTATGTTCTTGGGATTATCGCACAGACATCATTCTTCATAAATGATTGATACTCTTCAATCATGGATTCCTTCCACTCCTTTTCAACAACTTCGTCATAGTTGGAAGGTTAATTATTAATGATGTCGCATAATAGGGATACATAGTTGGAGTATGGTATTGTTATTTTACATTATGTAAGTGTTACATCTAGAGCGCAATACCTATATGCATCTTGAATAGCTTCATGTGCCCATGCCGGTATTCTCTTGTAGGAATTATTCTCATGAGGTGGATCTACAGGTTCATGAGGTTCCATCATGTCATGATATTCATAGTTTTCTTGAGTCATTTCTTCCATAACAATATCTTTGGTTCTGGGAACTTCGGGTTTTTCAACATCTTCAATTTGGAATTGTTTTGACTTATTGTAAGTCGAGAATTCATCAAAAGTAACATCTCGACTGGTCTTGATCTTCCTGAATCTTGGGAAGTATATCTGGTATGATTTTGATTCATCACTATATGGCATGAATATGCCCTTATTTCCTGGAGGTTCTATCTTTGTCCTATTTTCTTTGGGGACATGTATGTGCACAAGATAGCCAAATATTCAGAGATGACCAACTTTTGGTTTCTTTCTTGAGAAAGCTTCTTCTGGAGTCTTGTTATTAAAAACATGATGAAGTGTTCTGTTTTGTACATACACGACTGTTCTTGTTGCTTCTACCCATAGGTGTATTGGAAGGTATTGGTCATGAAGCATCGACTTTGTTGCTTCCGTTATCGTTATGTTCTTCCTTTTTGCAATGGTATTTTTCTAAGGATGGTAGGGAGTTCTCATCTCCCTCTTAATCCTAGATTGTGTGCATAGGTGTTTGAACTCATATGAAGTGAATTCACTACCATTGTCTGATCGTAAGGTCTTGATCTTATTTTTAGTGTGATTCTATACCAAAGATTTGAATTCTCTGAACTTCCTAAAAAATTCATCTTTACATTTCAAGAAGTAAATCCAAGCTTTACGAGAATAATCATCTATGAAAGAGACATAGTATGCATAATCACTTAAGGAATGGGATGACATGGGGACACATACATCTCAGTGGATTATTTCCAAGATTTCTTTCACCTTGCTTTCATTGTTTGGAAATGGTTTGTTTACATTCTTCCCTTGTGCACATCCTTTGCAAGTGCCTTCATGTTTTGTTTGGAATTTAGGAAGTCCATATCCTTCTTTTATTGCAATTGGTAGTGCCCTTTAGTGTACATGTGCAATCCTTCAGTTCCATAGTTCATTTGGTTCTATAGAGTCATGAAACAAGGATTGTTCTTCTTGTCCTTTGAAATTGTACATACCTCCCTCTTGCTCTCCAATTATTGTTGCATCATCTATTAATTTGCCTCTTGGCCACATGAGTACTTAGCCATCAACAATGAAATTACACATAATCCTTTAACATCTAAAGATGAAATGGAGAGGATATTTTTCTTCAAACCTGGTATGTAGAGAACTTCCTGCATCTTCATTTACTTTCATGAGTCCAAATTGTAATAGGCTTCTCCACTCCATTTTACAGGATATTTATATTCATCTTCAAGTTTCACCTTGTGATGTGACTCATGTGCTGATAGGTTGATGCAAGATTCTTTGTATCCTGCCATATGCTTGGAAGCTCCACTGTCCATCGGACAATCATTTCTTCCATGGGTAATGGTACCTATAAGAGTTGAGATCAAAATATATTCTTCATCACTTGAATAATATTCTCTTGTTCTCTTGCTTGTGGTTTCATCATCTTCTGCAGTATGTGCATGATGCCTCTTCATTTTGTTTTCCTTGGAGGATCCTTTGTTTATGGGACAATCTCTTGAGAAGTGGTCTTTCTCATCACATGTGTAGCATCTAATATTTGTGTAATCCCTTCTTGATCTATGATTCTTTTGGAATTTCTTGGGTATTTTGTGGGATTGATCCTCCCTATTGCCTTCATTCTTCTTTCCCCGAGCTGTTAGAGCTTGATAATCACTTACTCTCATCTTATTTTCTCTTGATACTAATCGAGATTCTTCTTGAATGAATTTTTCCCACAATTTGCTGAACATGATTACTTTCTTTCTGGAGCATTCCCTTGAATGAATGAGTCCCATGACCTTGGAATACCATTCAAGGTAGTCATCACAATCACTCCTTATTCAAAATTTTGTTCAATGGTTTCTAGTTGATCCTTGATTTGAGAAACCCTTGTGAAGTAAGACTAAATGGTTCCTGAATGTTGGATCTGCACATTCTTGAGTTGATTCCTCAAGGACTTCTTTCGATTGATGTTATTTCCTTCAAATAGCTTGGTCAAAGCATCAAACATCTTCTTAGGAGTATTCAATAATGATACATGGGGGATGAGGTTATCCTTGATGGAGTATGTAATAATCCTTTTATCTCTTATCATGTTATTCTTATGGTTTTCCTTTTCCTCTTATCCCTTTAGTTATGGAACCTCCTCATTGACATATTTTTCCAAGTCATTCTCTTCTAGGATAACATAGATTCTATACTTCCATGCTAGGAAGTTATCTTCTCCTTCAAGCTTATCCTCAAACTTGGTGTCATTCATCATCTTGATATGAGAAACTCAAATGGAAATATCAAGGAAATAAATCTTACCAATTTGAGATGCCCAAGTAGCTCCCTAATTTGGTTGATCTAGGGTTCCATAGATAAACCCTAATTTTTCAACTTTGGGATCTTGAAAATCTATTTGGATAGAAATATGCGCCTCCTTGAGGCAAGTTGTCTAGTGAGGTCCTTTTCCAAATTCTATGGATGGAAACTCCAAAAACTTAATGCCTAGTTCCTTCCCACAGTAAAAAACTAAAACTTCTATGATCTGGAATCTTTCTCCACCAAAAGATGCACCTCCTTGAGGTGAGATAGCCTAGCCCTATTTTATGGAAATTTTATGGAGAAAATTACTATAACTTTGAAGCCCTAGTTTCCATAGCTACATAGTTCCTTTTTTCAGGGTGGCTTTGATACCATGTTAGAGTTTGCACTTTAATTCAATTATGTTAGATCTTTAAATTGAGACATAGAAAAGCACAACAATACACAAGTACACACAAATTTTCCTCTCGAAAACAATAAAGGAGAAAACCTCGCAACTTCTTCAAAATTGTTCTGTCACTTAGTACAATGTCAAACCAAGATAAAATACCCAAAGATAAGATGTCTTCAACAAGTTCTTCTTCTTCTTCACCATCACACTTGTATTTCTCTCTCTTGACCGAACTTGTTTGTGTGTTGTGTGTCCAAATGAGGGAGGGATCCTCCCTATTTATACTTTACATGTGACTAACTCAAAAACCCAGCTAGGCAACCTTCCTAACCTAACCGATTTGACTTCCCACTTGGGCGACTCAAAATACATTTTAGAATATTTCTTCTAGGGACTATTTCCTTGAATTACAATGGAGGTTTTACCTTGATATTCAAGTATGAACAAATACAATAATAACATCCCCGGACGGAGGAAAACCATCTCCGACAGAGGTACAATAAAACAAAATAATTATATATAAAAGAATATCTTCCAAAGTTACATTTTCAACAACAAAATGAAGCCGAATTCGAGAAGCTTCTATACTTTTGCCTTAATAACGGGTGCCTTGCGAGGATCACTGCTTTTAAGCATTGCCGAGCATGCTTAGCATTGGGATAAGTTTTAATGTGGAGAACCTCCTGCAATAAACAATGAGAATGCACGATATAACATAAATTATGGATCACAGAAGACATTTTATTAATTGTAGGCCACTTTGAGAGGGAAACCTCCTTTGAGCAAGCTCAATACAAAATAACTCTTCGATGCTTTCATTAGCATCAACACATACTTATATACTAAGTCTAATATAAACAACTATTATTCCCCGTGAATGTGGGATAATGCAACATATTAACTGGATGACTTAACAACTATTACTTACTCCCCATGAATGTGGGATAATACAACATACTAATGGGATTACTTACAAAGCATATGCGTCCGACAAAATATACTAACAAAATAAAGAGGGGGGTTGACATGGGTTCTTAAAATCCCCTCCCTCTTAGAAAAAGCTTTGTCCTCAAAGCTTTAGATGTGGAAACTGCTGCTGAATCTGAAGGAGCAGTTCCCATGTAGCATCCTTTGTTTGCATGCCATGCCACTGAATTAAGACCTCTGTTGTGGACCGAGAGTGAAGCTGATGAGTGCACTTATTGAGGATGGCCTCTAGTTCCAAAATGACGGATCCTTCTATATCCAGCTCTGGTAAAACAGTTTTTGCTCTAATGTTGGTGCCAATCACTTTCTTGAGATAAGAGACATGAAAGACCGGGTGAATGCGAGAAGAAGGAGGAAGTTCCAATTTATAAGCAACAGACCTAATATTCTGAAGAACTCTATATGGCCCATAGAACTTTGGAGCTAGCTTCTGATGCCCTTTCAGTTTTAGGGAGGATTTCTTGTAAGGTTGCAGACGAAGAAAAACCATATCACTGACTTGAAAGGTGCGCTCAGAACAGTGTTGATCGGCTTGTTGCTTCATGCAATTTCTTGCCATGTGAAGATTCTATTGCAGAATGTGGAGAATCTAATCACGATTTCGAAGAACAATGTCAACTGCCTGAACTGGTGAACTATGGAGGGTGTATGGAAGGAGCATTGGGGGTGGCTTCCCATAAACATCTTCATATGGAATCATTTTAGATCCAGTATGGTAGGATGTATTGTACCACCATTCAGCGAGAGGGAGCCACTTTTCCCATTGATGTTGTTGTTCAGAGGTGAATCAATGAAGATAAGTTTCCAGGCATTTGTTGGTGACTTTAGCTTGACCATCTGTTTGTGGGTGATATCCTGAACTATTTTTTAGCTTGGTTCCAATGAGGTGAAAGAGTTCGGTCCAAAAATGACTTGTGAAAGTTGCATCGCGGTCTGAGACAATGGAAGAAGGGATGCCATGAAGACGAAATATCTGGTCCATGAAAATTTGTGCGACTGAGGAGGAAGTATATGGATGGCTGAGAGAAAAAAAATGACTATAGTTGGAGAGCCGATCAACCACAACCAATATTACAGTCTTCCCTCCATATTTAGGGAGCCCTTCGATGAAATCCATCGAAATATCTGTCCAAATCCTTGTAGGGATGGGAAATGGTTTGAGAAAGCTGGGGAGGAGTGTAGTTTCACCCTTGTGGCACTGGAAGGTATCACATTTTGTGGAAATTGAACCAGGTGATAGATTAATTTTACTCACAACAATTAACAATTGATCATGCAAAATCACTCACAAGAGACTGAAAATTGGAGCTGAACACTAAACTGTATTAAATCAGTGTAAAATAGCCAACCCTATAATAACATAGGTTGCTGAATAAATAACATACATCAGGGATTCAAATGCATGAGTAGCAATTCGAATCTAGCATAAAGCAAGCTTACCAAAAATAAGCAAATCCCCCATAGGTGTAAAAAGCTGATCCCAAATCTGTCATGGAGCTCACGAATTGGAAAAAAGGCTTAGGCAAGCTAAAGAGTGGTGGAATGGAAGCTCATACATGCTTTTTCATGGAGAAAAGAGAGGAGGATGTGTAGGACAAAAAACTAGTCAACCTCACCTAGTCTAGCTTTTCCTTTTGCCTTAAAACACTGAAAAAGCAGGCAATAAAGTAGAAAAAACAGAAGGGCACCTAGGAGGCTAGGAATAAAGCATATTTGATTCCTTGGGCTTTCCCATGCGCTACATGAGTCAAATGAGGCAAGTTTGACCACTATGGATAGGTAAAAGACAACTTGCACAAGGTGGGACACATGAACTAGGCTAATAAGACAGAAATAATTAAATTAATGTCTAAATGGGTAAACTATGGGTTGATTATTATAAAAACCCCCCTTAAGCCTGACTTATGAGTAATATATCAGAAAATTATAGGGCCTAGCAACAAGGCTTAGTCACCCTTTACATACTGCATGTCCATTTAAACAAGGAAAGAGGCAAAACCAACTTGGGAAAATCCTCCCTTAAACATGGATTGTAAAACAAAATTGTAGAATCTTGTCTTCACGCATGCTTTCACAGCATGATCAGCAATCCCCAGCAGTGATTTGAGATTGCTGAAGGTCTTCTCACAAAATTCTTTGGTGAAGATATCAGCTACTTGTTCTGAAGATGAACAGAAGAGTAGGTGAATGGTGCCATCATGCACAAGTTCTCTGATGTAGTGCATATGGATCTCAATGTGTCTGGTTCTCTGATTCTGAACTGGATCTTTGCAGATTTGAATGGTACTCTGATTATCATAGTAGATGGTAGTTGAGTACTCTGGTTCGAAGCCACACTCTCCAAGTAAACCCTGCAACCATAAACATTGAGTTGCTGCATTAACAACTCCTCTGTACTATGCTTCTGTAGATGGGAGTGCAATAGCACTCTGTTTCTTGCTTGACCAGCTGATTGGCCCTTTTGCAAGAATGAACACATATCCTGATGTGGACTTTCTGTCTGTGCTATCACCTGCCCAATCGCTGTCAGTAAATCCAATCAAATCAAGATCAAATTTTGCTTTATAGAAGATCCCATGTGTCCTTGTTCCCTGAACAAAGTTAAGGATCCTTTTGGTTGCTTTCCAATGGATCTCTTGAGGCTGATCCATGTATCTAGAAGCCACACTTACTGCATAACAAATATCAGGTCTAGTATGTGTCAGATACAACAAACATCCAATCAATTTCCTATACAGTGTATTGTTTACCATCGGTGAAGAATCAGCTTCTTCCAGCTTCACTCCTGAAAGGAAAGGAGTTTTGCTTGCTTTGCAATCCTTCATTCTGAATTTGTTCATTAAGTCCAAGGCATATTTGGACTGGTGCACCTTGATTCCAGCTTTGGTTTGAGAGATCTCAAGCCCCAAAAATTGACTTAAGAGCCCCAAATCTGTCATGG
>LPNX010786689.1:332135-407790 GCA_001517045.1 Pseudotsuga menziesii
AGTAACCTTGTAGAGGCCTTTCCCTCTCAACAGTATCTCCATCTTTGATTTCCATTCAAATAAATTGAAAGGAGTCAAGATAGTTTTCTGTGATTGATCCATAGCTTAGAAAATTTGTTCCGGCTGTCAGTAGAATGCTCCCAGTCACTGATGTCGAACCTGCAAAACAATTTTTGAAGGAGAGAAACAATCTACAATGGCTCTGATACCATGTGGAAATTGAACCAGGTGATAGATTAATTTTACTCACAACAATTAACAATTGATCATGCAAAATCACTCACAAGAGACTGAAAATTGGAGCTGAACACTAAACTATATTAAATCAGTGTACAATAGCCAACCTTGTAATAAAATAGGTTGCTGAATAAATAACATACATCAGGGATTCGAGTGCATGAGGAGCAATTCGAATCTAGCATAAAGCAGGCTTACCAAAAATAAGCAAAATCCCCCATAGGTGTAAAAAGCTGATCCCAAATCTGTCATGGAGCTCACGAATTGGAAAAAAGACTTAGGCAAGCTAAAGAGTGGTGGAATGGAAGCTCATACATGCTTTTGCATGGAGAAAAGAGAGGAGGATGTTTAGGAGAAAAAACTAGTCAACCTCACCTAGTCTAGCTTTTCCTTTTGCCTTAAAACACTCAAAAAGCAGGCAATAAAGCAGAAAAAGTAGAAGGGCGCCTAGGAGGCCAGGAATAAAGTAGATTTGATTCCTTGGGATTTCCCATGCGCTACATGAGTCAAATGAGGCAAGTTTGACCACTATGGATAGGTAAAAGACAACTTGCACAAGGTGGGACACATGAACTAGGCTAATAAGACAGAAATAATTAAATTAATGTCTAAATGGGTAAACTATGGGTTGATTATTCTAACACATTTGGCAACCATCTATTGAATTTCCTATTTCATTCCCTTCCAAAAGAATTTATGTCATGCCCACTCATATGTTTTGAGGAACCCAGAGTGCCCTCCCACTAGAGAAGCATGGAGTTCATAGAAGATAACCTGGTGAAGATCTGTGCTCTGGGGAAGCACTAGGCGACCCTTGTATCTCAGAGAAGAACCATCCCAAGAGTAATGCAGAACAAGAGAAGGATTACTGGCCAGCTGTTGGATGATTTGAGATAAGGAAGAGTCAGTGACATATCCTTGCTGAACAAATTGTAACCAATTTTGAATAGGCATAGAAATAGTTGAAAGAGAAGCATGGTCATCAAATGCACAGGAAAGAGAATCCACCACAAGATTGTCCTTACCCTTCTTGTAAGTGATCTCATAGTCATAACCCATGAGTTTTCTAACCCATTTTTGTTGTTTTGGGGATGAGACTCATTGTTCCAGGAAATATTTCAAACTCTAGTGATCAGTCTTGATGTAGAAATGATTCCCTAAGAGGTATGGATGCCACTTATGTATGGCATGCAAAATAGCCATCATTTCCTTCTCATATGTAGAGGCGGCTAAATTCTTACCAGACAGGGATTTGCTGGTGAACGTAATGGGATGTTAGTATTGGAGGAGGAAAACACCAAGTCCATTGTCGTAAGCATCACTCTCAATAGTGAAGGGCTTGGAAAAATCAGGCTTAGCTAGAACATGTGTGGTACACATAGCTTGATTCTGTTTCTCAAATGCACTCTCAGTAGTAGGTGTCCATGTAAAAGCATCCTTTTTTAGTAGAGATTTTAATGGAGCTACAATATTCCCATAATCCTTGACAAACTTACGATAGTAGCCAGTAAGTCCCAAAAACCCATGAAGGCTCTTCAAGGTATGAGGATGTGGCCAATTTTTCATAGGATTGACACGAACCCCTTGTGCTGAAAGAATATGCCCGAGATAATCTACTTCCTTCTGCCCAAAAACAAATTTAGATTGTTTGGAACAAAGATGATGATCACATAAAAGTTGTAGTACAAGATACAGATGTTGGAGATGCTCAGCCCAGGTTTTACTATAGATGAGGATATCATCAAAGAAGACCAGAATGAATTTCCTCAAGTAGGGCCAAACTATTTTATTCATCAATGCCTGGAATGTGGAAGGAGAATTTGTGACGCCAAATGGCATGACCAAAAATTCATAATGGCCATCATGTGTGCGAAAAGCTGTTTTAGGGATATCATCCACATGGAACTGGATTTGGTGATACCCAAAACGAAGATCCAACTTGGAGAAAAAATGAGCACCATGGTGCTCATCCATAAGCTCATCAACAATTGGAATTCGAAACTTATCCTTGATTGTGATGTGATTAATTGCTTGAAAGTCGATGCAAAGGCCCCATGACCCATATTTTTCCTAGACTAGAAGGACCGGTAAAGAGAAGGAACTAGTGCTACGACGAATAACACCTTGCTTTAGTAAGTTGCGAACAAGCATTTCAATTTATGTCTTGTGGTGAAATGGGTAGCGATAGGTCTTGATGTTGGAAGGGATGCTTCTAGGAAGGAGATAAATATGATGGTCCTCGGGTTGAGAAGGTGGTAATCCCACTGCCTCAACAAACACACATGCATATCGATCCAAAATTTGTTGGAGATCCAATGTAGTAGTTGAGACTGCTGAAGGTTGCATCTGAATGAAATGGAGCCAAGCGATGACACCATGTGAACTTTTCTTAAGAATATTTTCCATTCGATGTGAACTGATGAGGCTGAGAGACCCTGGTTGTAAGCCCTGCAATGTGTGTTTGGTACCATTGATTGAAATGTGCATCCAAAGTTCAGCAAAATCCCATAAAATGGGTCCAGGTGTGCGTAACCATTGAGCGCCCAAAACCACATCGCATCCGCCTAGGGCAAGGAAAACATGTCAGAGCACAAGTTATAATCCCCCATAGATATGCGCACATTATGACACTTTCCTTTGCAAGGTAAGGTGCCCCCATTGGTAATCATGACTTAAAAGATGGAGCAAGGATGGACAAAATAATCAGCCTGTTTGGCGATTCTCGAGTCAATGAAGTTGTGAGTGCTACCAGAATCAATGAGTATTACAAGAGGGAGTTTTTTAAAGAACCCTCTGACCCACATGGTTTGTGGGGTGGTGACTCCGGATAAGGCATGGAGAGATATCTTGGGTTGGTCATCTGGAGCAGGAAGTTGTTGAATGTCACCATCATCATCTACTGGATCCCG
This sequence comes from Pseudotsuga menziesii, assembly GCA_001517045.1. NCBI lineage: Eukaryota > Viridiplantae > Streptophyta > Pinopsida > Pinales > Pinaceae > Pseudotsuga > Pseudotsuga menziesii. Next base: position 335,282 of record LPNX010786689.1, read on the forward strand.
AGCATCATAAAAAAATTCAGGTGCGGGTGGAGAATCCACATCTAAGAGATAGAGCTTTTGCTCAACACATCTATGTCCTTGGGTGAATTTCTCATCACAATTATAACAAATCCCTTTTTCCCGACATTCCCACATCTTTGCTTCAGACAAATGCTTGATAGGAGTGGTTCTAGGAGCTGGTGGATTGTGGGTTCTTTGGGGAACCAAAGGTCTAAATGGAATAAGAGTGAATTTGGAGCATTGTTAAGCCCTGATCTTGTCCTCTTCTAGATTATCCAACCCTAGAGCTTCCATCATTGTGTTGGGGCAGAACATTTTAACCTCAGAGCAGATTGCATCCTTCATACCACTGATAAAACAACTCACGTAGAATGCATCAGGAAATCCCTTGGTGTGATTGGCTAGTTTCTCAAATTATGTCTGATACTCTCGCACAGTGCCAGTTTGGTGAAGTTTGGTGAGTACTCTTATGAAGTCATCAAAAGCACTAGGGCCAACTCGTTGCAAAAGGAGTTGGGAAAAATCTGTCCAGTTTGGATATGCATGAGCCTTGATGTACCAACAGAACCATTGAAGTGATTCATGTTCCAAATGAAAGGATGCAAGTGGGAATTTATTGACATCAAAAGTGTTATGCAGGCTGAACTATTGTTCTTCCTTGTAAATCCATTCAGTCAGATCATCACCATTGAAGCAAGGAAAATCCAGCTTTGGCCCGCAGAAGTTGCTAGACGACGAGAACCTAGTGTCTGTAGAAGACTCAGGCTGGTGGCGACTGTTCATGGGTGAATGCTGAAGATGGAGGCCAAGAAATTTTTGATCTAGATCCTTAAGTTTAGACTTGAAGGTGGCAAGTTCTTCCATTTGTATATTTGCTTTGGCACGGGTGACAACCATAAGCAGTTTTTTTTTTCCAGGTAATGGGTAGAAAAACAAAAATGGAAAGGGTTTTACAAAAGGATATTTTTTATTCAGGAAAAATTCGGGGGGCGGGGGGGGGGGGGGGGGTAATTGGGGTTTGATGGGGGTTTTGGACACTTTCTTAGGGACAAGAAGTAGAAAATGTGAATTTTAGAGGTGGGATGAAGGAATTGGAAAATTTGCCAGACAGAGACAATGAAGTAGAAATGGAACATGAACGCTGTGGAAAAATTTGAAGGTGATTGGGTGAGAATTAGAGAAGTTATGACAAACCCTGAAAATAGACAAATGTGGAATTTTGGCCTTCAAGAAGTGAAATTGGGGATAGGGTCCTCAATGAAGGAATATGCATAATGGTATTATGGGGGTTACAGTGAAGTTTCAAGGGAAATGAAGCTAAATCAAGAAATATATGACTAAAAAAAATAAATTTTTACTTTTTTATTTTATTTTATCTGTGGCGGTGCTAGAAAGCTGTGCTTTATCAACTTGAAATGGAGTAAATGATCTATGACAATTCCAGAATTTGGCGTGTTATCAAATATAAATAGATATGGACCCAAGGTTTATTCGGCTTCCTAATGGTTCAAAGGTAGTCACTCGGCCACCAAGGCTGTCTCAGGCTTGAGCACTGGGGCAATACCCCTCACTTCACGACGCAGGTAAAACTGCTAATCTCTTGGCCAAAAATGACAGCTCTTTGGTTTTCCTCATGGATGGGAATCTAGTAAATCTAGTGGGGGTCATTGCCCTTTTTCGCTTGGCAATTCCTCTCAATGGCCAACCACTTCAGGGTTCCCATGGTAGTCCTCATAATGAATTTTATGGCTACGCCCAAGTACTTCCCATAGTTAAGTAGATAGGGTTTATTCCTTGATCTGAATGACTCTAATAATGCTATAAGAAGAAGAACAACTGTAAGGCTCACAACGCCAGGAAGCACTGTAGAAAAAAAAAAATCCAGGAATTCCACCCAACGAGCCCAAGAAAGTGCTCTGATACCAGATGTGGAGAACCTCCTGCAATAAACAATGAGAATGCATGATATAATAGAAATTATGGATCACAGAAGAGATTTTATTAATCGCAGGCCACTTTGAGGGGGAAACCTCCTTTGAGAAAGCTCAATACAAAATAAATCTTCGATGCTTTCATTAGCCTCAACACATACTTATATACTAAGTCTAATCTAAACAACTATTACTCCCCATGAATGTGGGATAATGCAACATATTAACTGGATGACTTAACAACTATTACTTACTCCCCATGAATGTGGGATAATACAACATACTAATGGGACGACATACAAAGCATATGCGTCTAACAAAATATACTAACAAAATAAAGAGGGGGTTGACACGAGTTCTTAACATTTAATTTCATGTTCGACAATGCAGGGGTCTATCTCTAGAATTTCCTCGTAAGACCAAGAAAATACATCATGAAATTCTTTAAATAACTTAGTGTAAGTATGAATCTCTTTAGGTGAATAGTATGCGTTGATATAAATGTTTTCCACTTTTCCAGGGGTCTAAGAAATGTTTATCGAAATCGTAGGGGAAATATTTTCCATGTTCGCTTCAACATATATACCATGTGTATCTAATAGGACCATGGGGTGACCAAATTTCTTGCGTAAGGCCGGCCGAAACTCATCATGTTCAATCCATTCAAACTCTAGGAGGAAGTAAGATCGATGTTGCATGTCTTTCCAATGCCGTTATGGACCATTGATGGCATCGATAATGGATTCATCCAAACATAAAGTGTCATTAAGGAAATCATGCAAGCATGACAAGTGGACCTCCCAAGCGGGTAGTAATGGGAGATATTCCTCCTCTATCCACGAAGAGGAAAGATAGGGTCTACAATGGCTTTCATTACAACTTGATAAATAATATCAGTTACAGATAGTGGCATGTCTATTCTGATGGGTGAACGCCCTTCACATGATTCAACAGAAGAAGGGAGAGTCCAAGGATCACTCAAATACAAAGTACGAAATGACACTACTCAACAGTGGTAAAGCACCATTAGAAGTGGAATCAATGGATAAAATTAGTGCCAAAAAGTTAAAGGTTCCCCTAAGTGAAGGATACATCCTGACACCAACATTCTTAGTTGACGATTGAGAATTTTTTATTACTGGGACCATAGATCCTGACATTGTAGCAGAACTGGAATTAGTAAAGGATAGTTGATCGACTGTCACAATTCTTCCTTCATGGGGAAAGCATACTACTTGAAACATAGATGATACGACTACCTTCATGGCGTAAATCCAATTCCTACCTAGTAAAATATTGTAGTCAAGGGGTGCATCAACCACCTCAACCTCGACTGGCACATATTGCCCCCCCAACTGGACCTAGAGAGAAGGAATAATTCCATGTGTTCTAAATGAATTTCCATAAAATTTTGTCAGCATAGTCACTATATTGGTACAACTGAGGAGATCTAAGGCCCTTCCAACAAGACACAGACATATGGAAAAGCACCTTCATCAATAACCGTAAGTTTTATGGTCTTATTAAGACACTCCACATGGACTTGGAAAGCCATGTGGTAAGGAAAGAGAGACTAAAAATCACTGTTCTCAAACTTAATGACACTGGGGCCACTTAATTCAAGAGCTCCCAAGGAAGACAACAAGGAATTCCTCTGTGAAGGACTCATCTGGATCACCTCTAAAGCTGAGATTGCACATGATGGTTAAGATCCTCGAGGATAGAATAGTTATAGGAAACTTGGGCATTATGACTGTGTGTAAAGTGCTTAAGGACCCATTTTGGAACAAGCATTATAGCTTAGGCTTATCAATATGCAAAGGGTCTCCGGAGGTGGAATCTCTTTCTCCAGATTTGATTGCAAGGGACCATAGTCACATGAATGGGTAACACCATGAACAATTAATGACATATTAATGCATCCATGACCACCATCATGACCTGGAGGATTTTTATTTCCACTAGACCCACTTCCGGTGGCCGAAGTACTTGAAGACATGTTTTGATTATGAGGGAGAGGATTAGTCAACACAACTGGGCTCTGTGTAATGGACTTCAAGGCTTATTCAATCTTAGGGCATAAGTGCATAAGGTGGTATTGGCAACAAATATTACAAGGAAATTTGACCTTCTATTTGGGATTCTTGTCCCCACCATCATTGTCACTGTTCTTGTCATTATTAATTTTTTCTTTCTTGTTCCCACCCTTTTGATTATTCTTCCCCCTTTTCCTATTATGTCCAGGTTTATGGTTACCCTTCTAGTTCAACGAATGCACATAATGTACATTCGTTGATTCCATGGGAGAGGATGAAGCTGTAGCTTGTCCCATTGAATACTAGTTATGAGACAAATTTTGCATTTGTTTTTTCACCTGGTCTATAACCTTATCACTCACATATCCCATAATACCATCAACATGCGGCCTAGGTTTCTACTGGGGATCATGATTAGATCTTGTTGTATCAGGGATAATCTCATAAAGAATCCTAGAATGTGCATAGATCAAGTCCAACTAGTGAAAGGTAGTAACGTAATCACTTGGACCCCCACCCTTATTTCCTTTAGACTTTGGGATGTCCGAAGGAATCTTAGTGGGGATCGGGGGTCAAGCTGAATCATGACACACATAATTATTTGTTAATTTGGACAAGTTTGGGATGTTAAACGTAGCTAGAAATGGGATCTTGGGTTGTGAAATTTGGGTCCATTACCCTAGAAATAATGAATCCAAGGCAAAGTGCTCGCAGACACTAGATTAGAGATCATAGGTGCAAGTGGATTTTGATAAATACCAGGTACCTAGCTATTAGGATAGTATCCTCCTACGAATCGGTTCATGTAAGATAGTATATGTATTTTCTTAACAAGTACCCATTGATATCTCAAAACAATATTACCGAGATTTCCCATTTGATGGGATACATTACCCTCGAATGAAGGGGGAGGCACATATCCCCTAGATAAGCGACTCTAGACAAAGCCACTCTAGACGAGGGGAGACCTATACCAAAAGAGGCATTCCCTCCCAAATGTACACTCAAACTCAAAGGATGACTCACCATATGGAAGGCATTTAGGAACCGACATACTAGACATGGGATAGGTGGATGAAATATAAAAAGTAGTGCCATCACTCGAATTCCCACCCCCACTTACAAAAGGATTAAAAATGGAACTAGGGGATGATGAAGGGAGATGTAATCCCCCAACATATGGAGTAGAAGGTGGGATATGACCACTCCCAAACTGATATGTAGTACAAGGGGGCTGAAATTCCCCCCAACCCTACACTAGAAGTACCACTAGAAACAAGAATGGAGGATGACATATTCGGTGATATGTTTGGCATGCCAAATGTAAATGGGTTAGATGCGAAGGGAACTAACTAAGCATTTGTACCAGACAATATTGAAGAGAAGGTGGACATATGGTTCAATGACCAAGGAAACTCAAAGGGATTGGTCCTAACTAAATGAGAAGAACTAGTTTCATGAGAGATTGCAAACATAGGGGTCACTAGGACCCAAAAAATAACCAAAGGAGGAGTACTATGGAATCCCCTTCCCATTGTGGAAAAAGGGATAAGAGAGAACTTCATCGACTCAGACGAAGTGCTCATAATAAGAATACTTTGAAGCTCACTATGGGATATATACTGACCACCTATATTAGGTCTATGCCTCTTATGGAGAGGATGTAAAGGATCACTAGGTGGTAATCCTGCTAAGTGACAAGAACGACGGAGAGTTGAAACTTGATCCACGATGACTCCAAAGATAAAGCCTCAAATAATAACGATTCATAAGGCCAACTAACGAGCATATAACACACCTCTAGAGAAGCTATGATTAATCCACACAAACAAGGAAGATGGATAAATGAGATACTAATATATAGTAGGTAGGTCTCGCCTAGGAGAGGCTTGAGACTCCCATACATTACAAGCGAATATGCGTGACTAGTTATAGATGCTCTTAGCTTCAAGGGTAAAGCAATTATGTTTTTCGACCACTACTTGACCATAACACTCATATAATAACCCCTACAAGTATAGTAGGAAATACTTAGGAAAAGAAACAATGGTCACCTCGTATAACCAATGCTCAAGCAGACAGTCGCAGGCGAGATCCACCATATCGGTAAGGTAGCTAATCAAAGCTCAATAAGCACAAAAATACCTAAAGAACCGACAGATACAAATATAATCCTGGAGGGTCATCTATGTTATGAACATAATAGGTAATAATTAAATAATAAAATAATTAATAGTTAGGGTGATTAAGAGACACCTCAATTGGATGAATAGTCACCATGATGACTTATTTATATGGGTCCCTTATCATTGTATTGTAAAACTCACATTCGTATCGTATTCAATATTCATATTTTATACATCCTATTCTAAATATTATGGATTATTTAATATTTAAAATATTTTAGGTAAGTTTAATGTGTGAGCGAACTTTGTTCGAGTCATGTGGTATCGGATCCCCTTCTGTGCCCCTTCTTGGGCTTGATTCTGACCTTTGGCCACAAACCCTTCTTGGAGCTTCTTCAGAACTTGGCTTTTGGCCATAATATAGGGCCTTGTCCAAATTTTGGCCTTTGGCCACAAACCCTTCCCAGAGCTTCTATGAAACGTTTCCCTTGGCCATTATTTTTAATGCAAGTCTTTAACAAAAACAAAAAGATTCAGTCAAAATTAATCTAAAAAATAATAAGGGAGAAAAGAATAAATTATTTTGGCTACAAATAAGAAGAAGAGAACAAGATAGTAAGAAAAATAAAATATTACAAGGAGTGGGAAAATAATTATTATCTACAAGGAAAATTAAAAAAAAGGAAAAAAGTTAAAGAAGATAATTCATAATGGTTTTATGAGGTTGCACATGGTTTTACTTACAATATTAAATTATAAAGAAGTCAAATAAGGTATGTTTTGAGGATAAAACATCCTGATGAGGAAGGAAATGTTACAACTAAAATAAAATATAAATACTAAATACTAAATAATAATAAAAATAATAAAAAGATAACTAATAATTATAAATGATTAATTATCTAATTTCACTAAATTACACGCCCTTTTATGTGAAAATGCACAAGTAGACCTATTTAATTGGGACCCCATTGTATTGTCAAACTCATATTCGTATCTTATTCAATATTCATATTTTATACATTCTATTATAAATATTATGGATTATTTAATATTTCAAATATTTTTGATAGGTTTTATGTGTGAGCGAACTTTGTTCGGCTCAATCACTGCACCCAACATTCACACTACCTTGTGATTGAATCTTTTTTTAGAACAACTTCCTAAAAACACTAATTATACCAATTATTTCTCCCCTCCCTAGACAAAGACTTGTTTGTTTTAGTTTTATAGTCTTGGAGAAGTTTACTCACACAATCTTATTCCAAGACTCTAAAACCTAAGCTTGTTTGTGCACCCTAGAAAATGAAATATTTCTAATCAATTTTAAGTTAAGCGTTAATTTTAGTGGGTTGTTACTTACTCAATAGGATATGGCCATGCAACTAATGATGTTTATGACTCAACAAAAATAAAGAAGCATACGTGAAAACATTGCTAAGCGCTAGACTTATTTTCCAACTGAAAATGGTATGCTACTAAATGAAATGCACAAAAATGGTCTCTCTCTTTAAAATTCCAATGCAATCTTTCTAATATGAAGCCTAGACTAATGACATTCCAAGCAAAAATACCAATGAAAGTTCTCTTTCAATGAAAAATGAAATAATTCAAATAAACATGCAAAGATGCAAATATTTTTGTATTCTCAATATAAATAAATGAAAATGCAAAATGGAACCACAAAACTCTCAGACCTTGTAGCAAGTATAAAGAAACAATATCATAATACACTAAGAAATCATGACCCATGCACTAAAATCAAAACCAAAAATGGAAAAATGACAAGAACAAACTTTCTAAAAAAATAACAAAAAAGAGAGCTTACAGTCACTATAAAAGAAGTCAATAGACAACAACATAGGGAACCAAGAATACTCAACAACACTCACAATTCACCCAACAATCATTCCAATCAAGGAAAAAGCCAAAAATTGAAATGTATGCGACTGCAAGGGAAACGACAACTTATGTATGTGACCTAGACACAGACAACCCGCATGTACACACGACTATCAAAACTATGACCTACGTATATCGAGCAAAGAGGAAAAAAAGTAAGAGTGAATCCAACAACTCAGAGACATTGTCAAATATTGGATGTATGAATACAAGTGAAACAAAGACTCAAAGAAATAGAGAGTAATTCAATAAAAAATGCATGCAAAACACCCCAACAAAAACATACTTCCCCAATGGAGTCACCAATTTTGTTACAGATAAAATATTCCTATGGATTGGGGTAGACCATAACAGACATAGTGACACCAAAAACCAACTTCAATCTCAGATATTCCATTTAAATGTAAAATTATAACAACAAAATATAGGGTCCATACCTCAACCGGACGTTCAAAGAAGAACACCGTTGAGATTTTATTCCAATGCTCATGATCTATAACTTGTCCTCAACAATAAATGCATCCAAGCATATAATATATACATGAAATGTTAGCATCTAATCTAGCATAATCCATTCAACATGTATAAATCAAGTATAACCATGGAAATTAACAACAAAATTTGCACATGAATTTGGATGAGAAAAGAGATTTTCTATTGATATAAATAACAGAAGTACATAGTGACAACCTGTTGCAGCTGCAACTTTTTTCCCCAAATTTCTTAAATTTTGGTCCCCTCCTCATGATTTAGCGTTGTTTTTAGTCGTTTGGATCCTTGAACCTTTTTGGTCATGCTTTAATTTTGAACGATTTGTTGAAGACTAACTCTCGTCCTGTTTTTGGAAGTTGCTTGTGTTTTGAAAATTCGGTGGGTCGCAGATTTTGAGTTTGGTTTTGCTAGTCTATCAGATCAATTGTTCTTTGAAAGGCCACTATTTCGGAAGTAAAACAAGCTGTTGACTGTCGCCGAATTTAAAGCTGTTCCAAACACTTAATATTCTTCATAGATCGGGCATCAAATTATGTTTGATCGGAGGTTGTTGTATTTTTGTTCTCTGCCGTTGCGGCTCCGGAAGCAGCTAAGCACCCGAAGTGTAAAGCGCCCCGATCACCAATGCGTGTCGACATTTTAGTCGCGTGTCCGTAGTCTTTTCTCTTCTTCCATTGCAGCTGTGCAAAGCGCTCGTCTTCCGATATCAATGTCTTTCCGACTTCCGATTGGGAGCTTTCCCGCCCATATTTTAGGTCATATCTTTTCCGACCTCGATAGGCTTAAGTGGGTTTGCGATGTCCGTCACCTTTAAAGACCTGCTTATGCGGATGAAAATAAGTCTACCTTGCCGAGGTTAGCGTCTTAAGATGCCGATGAGTTCTTCATTTTCCATCATCGGAGATTTCTTTCAAACCCGTAGGTGGATGAGGTGGTGGTGTCGGCGTTTGTGAAAGTTCTTATAACAGTCATGCACATGATCTTTCTTGTTGAGTAGCCATTTTGATTAATATAATTTGACGTTTTGTTTTATAATGCAATCCCAATGAATGATGCATATTGATTTATCGCAGGTGAACTCAAGGGGCTGTTGAGGTGACCACAGCACAAGGCAAAAATCAATAGTGACAAAGGCGCAGACCTGAAATATGTCAGTTACTAAACGGATCATGAGTGCACACAGAAAAGATAAAAAGTAGGAATCTGTAACGTTTGAGGGACCGAAAGGTCACACACTGGGGGGCAGCCCAAGAGGTCTACTGTTTTAGTTTAAATATTGAAAAAGTTAGAATTGAGGGGGGATTTTTTTTTCCCTGGAAAAACTTGTAAACTAATGCTTGTAAGAGAAACTATTTTGTTTTACAACCAGAGACTACAAATTTTGTCGGTTGGAGAAAGTGCTATGTGGAATGTATCAATGTGATTAAATGAGCAATGTTGAATGTGAACTATTTCGTTTTCAACTGTGTCTCATTAGCTGTAAGAGCGTTCTAACTTCCTGAACCTATGTTCTTGTCTGAAGGTTCTTTAGTACCTTTATGATGTTTTTCCACTATGAGTAATGGGAGTTTTAACTGTTGATGAGCTATCTTATCATGTATACTTTTATTCATTTTTATATGTTTGGTTATAAGAACAGCTATCTGTGATTTGCCATAACACATGGACAGTGGTGCATTACTCATGAATTAATATCCAACTCTCTACAGATAGTTTAGTTAGTATTTATTTTCTTGCATATATATGATTTGGATGCTTGTGAGTTCTAAGACGAGAGGTAAGAACCTGCACATCACATTGTGACTACTCTTTGCATATTTACCACCCTGCATTGTTAATTAGGCATGTGCATATCATACTTTAAGTCAAAATACAAAAACATACACGGTGGACCGGACTGCAATCGGTAAACCCTTTTGTTACTTGACCTATGGTAGTCGGACCGCAAACCAGACGGATTCCCTACACCAAACAGTCATGGGCTAGTTGGGAACATTGAATGGGGAGAATCCCTTGCTATTGTTTCCTATGAATTTCCAGGCCTCAACAGTTTCTAGTGCTAGAAGGAGGGCCGCCAGTGCATGGCTAGCCGAGGAAACCCATTTTCCTGAGACTATTCCACCGGTAATAGTTCTGAAGGAAGTGGGCTTCATAATCCAATTCCGGAAGAAAAGGGTAGAGAACATTTGTTTTCTGTCGACAACAAAGTTGTTAATAATTTGAGAAGACACACCAGGGCATATGTGAAGAAGATTGGAGGATTTCCGATCATCCTTGAATTGCCCAGAAGAGAGTATAAAAGGAAGGATCGTCCTATATTGGAAGACTCAATGCTGGCGGAGGATTGGGAAGAACTTGTAGAAACAGCCTTACAAGAAGTTGTACTGCCTTTGAATCTAGAAGGCCCAGATACTCCTCACAGTTCTCCTGCTCACACTTCTATTGGCTCACCTCCTCACTCTCCACCCAGACTCATGGTAGGTGTAAACGCCAATCAACCACCCAACCCACCGAATCCACCACCTTCCTGGAGAGCCAGATCACCTTTAAACCTGACACCTCCGTTACATGATTTACCTCAATCCTTTGAAAATATGCTGCCCAAATTCGAACCAAGTGAGAAGATATTAGTGGATGACCACTTGTAGAGTTTCTATCTGGAAATAGAAGGGTTAAGGGCTGGGGAGCATGAAGATGTAGTTTGTAGACTATTCCCCCACACCCTTAAAGGAGCTGCAGCATCATGGTATTTTGGTTTACCTACGAACTCTATCCCTGATTGGGATACCTTCGAAAGGATATTTAGAAGTAACTATGTGATCCAAAAGACTCATGCAGCCCTCATGAAAGGACTATGCGCCTTGAAGAAAAAGAGAAAGGAAAAGGTGCACAGTTTCACCCAAAGGTTTGCAGCATATCTCAAGAATTGTTCTGAAGCCGAAAGACCTTCGGACAAGGTCATGATTGAATATTATACCTTAGCTTTAGGCCCTGAGTTGGCCATGTTTGCCAAAATAAAGGCCAAGCCTACTTTGGCGGAAACCTATGAAGAGGCGGAAATAGTGGAGGTTGGAAGAGAAAGTATCAAAGATTATCCCGAACAGTCAGGAGAGAAAGGTGTGGGAAGGAAAGCCATGTTGTTTGCTAAGCCTAAGGAAGAGAAATCACCAGATTTTGAAAGTATGGAAAAAATGATGCAGAAGCTTTCTAACAGAATCATAGACTTGGAAAAATAAAAGGAAGCTCAAAAGTTCTACAAGCCCTATTATAAGAAAAGGGAGGATAACAATCAGTCCCAACCTCCTCTGCACAATTCGACATCTATGAATTTAACAAAGGTAGGAATGGAAAATTTTTGCACTTTCCACCAACAACCCCACTCTGAAAAGAATTGTCCGCAATGGATAAACTCAATGATGTTGGTTATGAATCAGCTGTTGGATTCTAGATTAACAAAAGATGGAGATGAAGAAAAAAAAGACAGTACCACTTCAACGAGGGAACAAGAAGAGGAAACCATGGTTTTGTGTAATTCTGTTTTGTTATTTGATGCTAAAGAGGAAAAGAATCGTGGCTATAAGGACGTCATGGAAACGAACGTTACAACAAGGAGCCAAGGGTTGATTAAAGAAGATAGTCTCATACTCCCAAAGATCAAAAGGCTGCAAAAAAATCTTAAAAAATTTCAGAATAATTCCTCAGCTCATAAAATTACTGAATTCACCATTACCAGCCAGGATCCTAGGCAGACTGATACGTTCGCAAAGCCCATTGAAGAAAAAATGAAGGTTGATAAGCCACATACCACTGAACCGCAGATGGATTATGACATCGTGGAAGATATAAAGAAGGTAAAGGCGAACGTTTCACTATTTGAAATGTGTAAAGTGCCACAGCAAAAGGAAAGACTATTGAAAGCGCTTGAAGCATCAGATGAGAGGCTGCCCACTGACAATCGGCCTAAAGAGGAAGAAGAAATCAGAGAAACCAGCATTGGAGGTAAGTCTAAGAGAAAACATACACCTTTCCTCCTCACTTTTGAAATTTTTAATCACAACGTACATAATTTCCTGGTAGACTCAGGGGCGTCGGTTAACGTCATACCAATATCAGTCTGTAAAAAGATAAATGGGAAGCTTAAGCCATCCACGTGGAGGGTTGTTCAGTTGGACAGGATGAATGTAAAGGTAATTGGTGAGATGGAGGATGTCCTAGTCTGCCTGTCGTCAAATGATAAAGTGTGCCAAGTCATTGATATCGTGGTGGCCGATATACCAGACGCTTACGGTCTTGTTCTGAGCAGAGATTGGTCGGCCAAACTAAACGGATATTTTGCCTCTGATTGGTGACATTTTTGGCTGCCGTATAAAGGAAGCTCGAACCAAATTAAAATTTTGAGGGAACCTCACATGAAATACAATGTTACTCAACTTGAGGAAAAGAATGAACCAGTGGATTCTGTGTTGGGAAATTATTTTATTGAGTTGGAACTAGGAAATTACCAAGCAGAAGAAGCCAACAGCACGTCAGACACCCAACCTGATCTCCTTCGATTCTCACAGGCTGATGAAATCGACTGTAAAATAGTAGACTTAGCGGTAGGAGTAGATTCTCATGCAATAGTTAGCAATTTTTGGACATTGTTTTTTGATGGCTCTAAGACACTGGAAGGATCAGGGGCCGGCTGTGTCCTGATTGACCCCAAGAAGAATAAACATTTTCTTTCGTTTAGATTAGAGTTTGAATGTATGAATAATACAGCTGAATATGAAGCGTTGGTGCAAGGATTGAGGAAAGCAATCGAATTAAAGGTAAGCAATCTAAAAGTTTTTGGAGATTCTAAAATAATTGTAAAACAAATCAGGAATCAAATACATTGTATTTCTCCTCACTTAAAAGCTTATCAAAATGAGGTATGGGATTTGCTCAAATGTTTTAACGCATTTAATATTGTTTCAATTACAAGACTTAAAAATGCAGCAGCTGACTTGTTGGCCACATCAGCCGCTAGGCTTGTACCTACTAATAATCGATGCTCCGTTGAATTTCTTTTCAGGCCCTCGGTCCCTGATATGATCACCAACCTGCGAGTGTTCGACGATGACCAAAAGATTATATAATGCTTAACTAATGACGAGGTATTTAAAGGAGCAATTATAGACAATGAAGAACATCAGGCCGAGCTGAAGTATGCTAATTTCATCCCTAAAGGAGTCAGAACTTTAGAAAGAATGTTCGATTTAAATGAAAAGTTCAGAAGACCAGCAAACGTGAAGACTCACAACTCATCTCTACAGTTCGAATTGATAAATTTAGGGACTGAGACAAATCCTAAATATGTGAATCTTGGCAAATGCTGTTCACCAGTCGAAAGAGATAAGCTCATCAGTCTTTTTAATCAATATAAAGATGTTTTTGCCTGGACATACAAAGATTTGAAGACATATGACACCAGCATCATCCATCATGTCATCCCCATCAAATCTGGTGTCAAACCTTATCAGCAACCTTTAAGGAAAATGCACCCCAAATTGGAACCTCTGATCCAGAGTGAAGTTAAGGAATTATTGGATGCTAGGATCATTTTTAAGGTCAGACACTCGGAATGGGTCTCAAATATGGTACCAGTGAGGAAAAAATATGGAGAAATCAGGCTATGCATGGATTTCAGGAATTTAAACCACGCTTCAGATAAAGATAACTATCCTGTGCCACCCATGGAGCAACTACTACAAATGGTCTCAGGGTCTGAACTATTTTCATTATTAGACGATTTTTCCGACTACAATCAAGTATTAGTAGCCGAAGAAGATAGGTTGAAGACAACATTCAGGACCAAATGGGGAACTTTTGCTTACAAAAGAATGCCCTTTGGGCTTATAAATGCTGGAGCCACGTTCCAGAGGGCTATGGACATAGCGTTCCGTGGTTTGATTGGCGGTAGTGCTGTAGTGTATCTTGATGATATTATGATGTTCTCAAAGAGGAGAGAAGAACACATGTTTCATCTGCGGTAGATCTTTGAACGCTGTCGGAAGTATGGTATCTCACTCAATCCCAAAAAGTGTGTGTTCGCTGTTACAGAGGGTAAGTTGCTGGGTCATGTAGTTTCAAAGAAGGGAATATCTATAGATCCGGAAAGGATCAAAGCCATTGAACAGATTCCCTTGCCTCATAATAAAAAGGGGATGCAATATTTCATGGGAACCATAAACTTCGTACGAAGATTTGTGCCAGATTTCGCTCAGATTGTCAAACTGCTGCAGCAAATGGTGAAGCGAAATGAACAATTCAAGTGGACTGAAATTGAGAAGAATGCATTTAGCAAAATTAAAACTGTTGTTGCATATGCACCCTCCCTAAAAAGCCCAGATTTCGACAAAGATTTTATTCTGTATACCTTTGCATCCGATGATTCACTAACAGCTGTGCTTACCCAAAAGGAAGATGGGGGGGATGAATTCCCAATATCTTTCATGAGAACTGGTCTACAAGGGGCCGAATTAAATTACCTGGGTATTGATAAACAAGCTTATGCAGTATTCAAAGCAGTGAAGCAATTCAGGCCCTACATATTAAAAAATCGAACCAAGGTGATCGTCCCATACCCATTTGTGAGGTCCCTTTTTGTACAAAAGGAGTTAGGAGAAAGAAGCGGCAATTGGGTAACAACCCTTCAAGAGTATGACCTTGAATTCAAGCCAGCTTCTATAGTTAAAGGGAAAGGATTGTGCAAACTAATGACTGAAAATGGGAACAATGAAGAACACGCATTGGAAGATGAGGCTGAATTACATTTGAGGGATGTATGTCCTTTGTTTACAGCTCCCGAATCTTGGTATAGAGACCTCGTGCATTACCTGCAGGCAGGGTTGTTTCCGGAACATTGGAATTCTAATCAAAGAAGAGCACTGTGTCTCAAATCAGCCTCCTATCAAATTGTTGAAGGAATATTATTCAGAAAAAACTACAACGGAGTCCTTCTTAGGTGCCTAGAGAAAGAAGATGCAAAGAAGGTAATGACCGATTTGCATGACGGGCCTGCTGGGGGACATTTTTCAGGAGACACTACAACTCACAAAATTCTCAGAGCCAGTTACTATTGGCCCACGCTTTTCAAAGATGCACACGCCCATGTCAGGAAGTGCGATATTTGTCAAAGGTGTAGTGGAAGACAATCTAAAGCAGCCGCACCACTGAAGCCTGTGGTGATCACATAGCCATTCGAGCAATGGGGGTTGGATATTATTGGGGAGATAAAGCCGAACTCCTCCCTACAACACAAGTACATTCTGACCGCGACCGACTATTTCACTCGCTGGGTCGAAGCCGTCCCGCTACGCAAAATAAATGAAGATGCGGTCATCAGCTTCCTGTAGGTCCATATTATGACCAGGTTTGGAGTTCCAGTTTCTTTAGTCTTTGATAATGCTACTTACTTTTCATTGATTAAATTAACTGATTTCGCTCATGAGAAAGGAATAAAGTTGCATTATTCTGATAATTAATATCCACAAGGAAATGGCTTGGCTAAATCCACTAACAAAAATCTGATCAGAATCTTAAAGAAAACTGTAATAGAAAACCAGAGGAGTTGGCACTCAGTGCTACCAAACGCCCTTTGGGCTGATAGAGTTACCCCCAAGTCTTTGATAGGAGTGTCTCTGTATACCCTTGTGTACAGAAAAGAAGCCATTCTTCCTCCCAATATCATGCTACCCTCTTCCATTATAGCTCAAGAATCTAGAGGGTTGGATGATGAAGTTTTGCAAATAAGGATATATAATCTCCTGAAAGCAGAAGAGGCTTGATCTAAAGCCAGAGAGCGCTTTAAGCAACAACAAGAGGTAATAAAGAGATGGTTCGACAAACATAAGGCAGGAACAAAAGACTTTGAAGTGGGAGATTTGGTTCTCAAGTGGGATCACCCCCATGATGAGAAGGGAAAACACACGAAGTTCCAGCAGTTGTGGGTAGGTCCTTTCCAGATTGCAGCAAATATTGGCTCTTCCACTTATAAGTTGCAAGATCTACAAGGGTGGGAAGAGAACTTACCAGTAAATGGATTAGTTCTCAAGCCTTACTTTTCTTGAGGTTCGTTTGTGTTCTTCTATCTTGTATATAAATAATATGGCTTGGTCGTCTTTGAGTCTTTGAGTCATCAAGTTTAGTTTTGTTTTAGTTTAAATTTCTGTCGATTTCAATAAAGGAGGAAAACCCGCAGTTGCATGGAAAACATTAGAATTTTGGTATGATTAAGGTTCCTTGGTATAAGACTGTATATTGCCGCTTGTCTAAAAGAACTTCTTCCAGTTTAGCAGTTTTCTCAAATAGCTATGTACGCATTGAAGTCCTGCTTAACCCCTGTAAAATAAACCAGAATCAGAGGGTCTGGAGTACTATTTTGAGTCTCCATCCATATCACATTTAAAAAGTCCTAGGGGTTGATAGTTAAGGGCCCATGGAAAGGATAAATGTAAACAGTATATTAAATACAAATGATCCCATGCCAAGAAATGAATGCCAAAAGGCAGATAAGAGTCAAAAAAATCCTATGAAAGCATTATATATCAAAACAAAGGCTAAACCATAAGTACTAAATCACCGAAAGTTCCTCTCCGTCCGTGAGCTAAAACGTGAATACGCCTCTCACACAAAAGGACACTTGGGATAGAGGAGCCTGAATTAAAATTCAGAAAGAAAGGCATACAGGAGGACTCATATGAAAAGGACAAAAGTCCAAAAGCACAAAAGTGCTAAAGTGGCATGGGAATGAGGAACAAATGAATATTGCTATTTACCATATGCTACAATCCTGTGGTGCCCAAGCTGGAAGCTACCTGAAGACACAAGTAAAAATGAAACTCATCTTTCGGCCTCAACAGAGTTATTCGGACTTGAAAATCTTGGTTTCCATTCTCCCAAATTGGACTGTCATCAATGATTAAAGCTACATACTTTTCCCATTTCAGAAATCCAGATAGCTGGAAGAATTCAATATGTTTGTTTGTTGTCAAACATTCTGTCACTCAAGGAATCATCATCCAGAGATCTAGGTTCACCAGGTAATCGCCAATTGTTGCAGCTGCAACTTTTTTCCCCAAATTTCTTAAATTTTAGTCCCCTCCTCATGATTTAGCATTGTTTTTAGTCGTTTGGATCCTTGAACCTTTTTGGTCATGCTTTAATTTTGAACAATTTGTTGAAGATTAACTCTCGTCCTGTTTTTGGAAGTTGTTTGTGTTTTGAAAATTCTGTGGGTCGCAGATTTTGAGTTTGGTTTTGCTAGTCTATCAGATCAATTGTTCTTCGAAAGGCTGCTATTTCAGAAGTAAAACAGTTTATTGACTGTCGCCGAATTTAAAGCTGTTCCGAACACTTAATATTCTTCATAGATCGGGCATCAAATTATGTTTGATCGAGGTTGTTGTATTTTTGTTTTCCACCGTTGCGGCTCCGGAAGTAGCTAAGCACCCGAAGTGTAAAGCGCTCCGACCACTGATGCGTGTCGACCTTTTAGTCGCGTGTCCGTAGTCTTTTCTCTTCCGCCGTTGCGGCTGTGCAAAGTGCTCGTCTTCCGATATCAATGTCTTTCCGACTTTCGATTGGGAGCTTTCCCGCCCATATTTTAGGTCATATCTTTTCTGACCCCGATAGGATTAAGTGGGTTTGCGGTGTCTGTCACCTTTAAAGACCCGCTTATGCAACTGCAAATAAGTCTACCTTAACGAGGTTAGCGTCTTAAGCCGTCGATGAGTTCTTCATTTTCCATCATCGGAGATTTCTTTCGAACCTGTAGGTGGATGAGGTGGTGGCATCGGCATTTGTGAAAGTTCTTATAACAGTCATGCACATGATCTTTCTTGTTGAGTAGCCATTTTGGTTAATAGAATTTGACGTTTTGTTTTATAATGCAATCCCAATGAATGATGCATATTGATTTATCGCAGGTTAACTCAAGGGGCTGTTGAGGTGACCACATTGGAAGGCAAAAATCAGTAGTGACAAAGGCGCAGACTTGAAAGATGTCAGTTACTAAAAAGATCATGAGTACACACAGAAAAGATAAAAAGTAGGGATCTGTAACGTTTGAGGGACCGAAAGGTCACACGCTAGGGGGCAGCCCAAGCGGTCTACTATTTTAGTTTAAATATTGAAAAAGTTAGAACTGAGGGGGGCTTTTTTTTTCCCTGGAAAAACTTGTAAACTAATGCTTGTAAGAGGAACTATTTCGTTTTACAACAAGAGACTACAAATTTTTCCGGTTGGAGAAAGTGCTATGTGGAATGTATCAATGTGATTAAATGAACAATGTTGAATGTGAACTATTTCATTTTCAACTGTGTCTCATTAGCTGTAAGAGCATTCTAACTTCCTGAACATATGTTCTTGTCTGAAGGTTCTTCAGTACCTTTATGATGTTTTTCCACTATGAGTAATGGGAGTTTTAACTGTTGATGAGCTATCTTATCATGTATACTTTTATTCATGTTTATATGTTTGGTTATAAGAATAGATATCTGTAATTTGCCATAACACATGGATATTGGGGCATTACTCATGAATTAATATCCATCTCTCTAGAGACAGTTTAGTTAGTATTTATTTTCTTGCATATATATGATTTGGATGCTTGTGAGTTCTAAGACGAGAGGTAAGAACCTGCGCATCACATTGTGACTGCTCTTTGCATCTTTATCACCCTGCATTGTTAATTAGGAATGTGCAAATCATACTTTAAGTCAAAATACAAAAACATACACGGTGGACCGGGCCGTAACCGGTAAACCCTTTTGTTACTTGACCTACGGTAGCCGGACAGATTCCCGACACCAAACAATCATGGGCTAGTTGGGAACGTTGACTGGGGAGAATCCCTTACTGTTGTTTCCTGTGAGATTCCAGGCCTCAACACAACCTCTGTCGGCAACTCGTCAGAATTGAGAAACTAAGTTCCTCCACTTGGGCCTCCACCACTTCAATCCTCCATGTAAAGGAAAGCTCATGAGTATAAGGAGTAATTGGGTTTCTCCTTCACAAGATAAAGAGAGCTTGGAAGATGAACATAAAAGGTTCAATCTAACAAGTACCAAGGAATTTAAAATTAAGAAAATGGTAATCAGGCGAAAATTCACTATAGTTTCCTTACTCTCAAAGTTTCTCTTCCTCCAATGCTACATAATGGCTCAATATATAGCCCTAAAATTGGATATGGAGGGGAAAATTGAGGCATTTTCCATCATATGGAAGGTTAAGGATCATAACTATTGTGACTTGGCATGGAAAATAGTAAATGTTTTTCATTTTGAGCACAAAACCTGATGTACATGGGTTGTAATGGAACAAGCTGCATGTATGCAAGTTGTACAATTGGTGACCCACACGTATCATCAAAAATGTGTTTTTAGTGTTTCCATTAAGCATCAAGAATACACTAAGCAAGGGGGATGTAATGAGTCTGCAAAGGTACAAGGTAGGCCATTAAGAATTGATTCATAAGATGTGGCAAATCATGCTTTAACAATGTGTGATACATGATACACACATAATGTTATTGTATTTGTCATTGTGATGTTGAGTTTGCTCCTATGTGAGTAGTCTTATTATTATGCATTTTTAGAATGTTGTTGAACCTTTTGTTGGATGATAATTTTTTTTTTCAACAAAATTGTGAGTTGAGAAAACATTCACTGTCATCTGTTCATCTTCCATTTTTTACCCCTATCACTGTGATGCCATAAGAACCATAAAATAGATTTCTATACACAGAGATGATTCAAGTAAATTCCATCATAGTTGGCTAGCTGCTCCATCCATAATTTACCTACATGTCTCGAGCAAGCACAACCATCTTTATCATAAACTCAACGCAAGCAAGTGTTGTAGCATAAAAAAGGATATGGGAGCTCCCCTAATATCTCTTCCTCTCCCATCTTCCCTTTTCTCAGTCTCGAATCTTGTTGATCTATAATCATTGATCCCTCACTAGAAAATTAGGCATATGTACCCTCCATTAGCTCCATACCCAAAGAAATAACCACAAAAAATAGGGAATATTTCCACAAAGGTATCAAATGCAAGAGTTTAAGCACTGCATGAACAAACTTAAGTAATTGGTTTTAACTTTAATATGAGTGGTTGGAGGGTTGACATTATTTCTCAACCTAGAATGAGATGTTGTCATCAATACTATGAAGTCAAAGATCATTGCAAAATTGCTTTGTCTTATAGGAAATTCTATTGATTTCTCTAAACCAAAAAGAAATAATGTATTCAATAAGGGATAGTGTATATGATTGGCTTATCGATTAAAGAAGTCTCTTGTTTTCTCTAAATTTAAAGGAAGTCATTTATGAAACTTACTTATCTTACAATATTGTGTCTTGTTTTCTTTGAATTCAAAGACAATAATGTATGATTTACCTTTTAAGGACCTTTCTTATTTTCTCTTAATATTCCATAAAAACAAGAGTTTAATATTGTGCTATTGCTTTAAAAATTTACACATATCTAATCCTACAAAATAAGGTCAACTACATGCTTTCTGTTAGAGCCTGTTTTTGTTTTTCATTTTTAGTGCATTTGTTTATGTTTTGAAACTTGGTTTTGTTCATTTCTCCTAGAAAATTTTGTTTCTTAAAATAGTTTGAATCTTTTTTCTTTAATTTTCATGTTTATATGATTTCTTAGTTTTATTTTTCAATTTTGATTTTATTTATCGAAATTCACAATTAGGTGGGCTTATAGAATGTTTATATGAATTAAAAGGGTCCTAAAAATATCATAAAGTTTTGATCTAGATCATTTTAGCAAAGTTAAATCATTGCTAGTTGTTATATTTTTGAAAATCATTAAAGCAACTTTCTTGTAGCGCAAGCCTGAAAAAATTACACACATGCGCTACAAGAAAATTGCGCAGTTCAAAAATCATCATTTTTGGTTCAAATTATTTAAAATTCTCACACATGAGAGGTCATTCATACTTGGTTGATGGATTTGATACGTGTTTCCTCTAGAATGATCATTGTGATAGGTGTTAATTCTTCAAGCAAATCATCATGAGGGCGAGTTGCGGTGGTCTGTTGCAGAGTGATGGAATAATGATGATTAAATAGGATGAGACAAATTCGCCTTGAATTTTGTATCCCCTGAAGTGCACGTAGATCAGATGAGTTCGTGGCGAAGTGTTAGCAATGTGGAATTAAATATTGAAACAGGTCAAAAAATTAGGGCTTTTGAAGGGCGATCATTTGGATTTATCGTAATGGTCAGAGAATATTGAGGAATGAAATTGGACACCTAACAGTCAAGAAAGCACGATTCTACCACCTGGATTCATCACTTTGACAGGTACGCTGCAAATTGATATCAAAGTCCATGTATTTGGGTTTTTACTAAGCAAAGGATTAATGATAGAATTGAATGAAGATTATTAGTATGTAAACCTAATTCATACTTAATGTCGAATTCTCTGTCAATGGAATTAAGGCATTTATCAGTTTAAGTGATAGAGTCTAGTTTGGGGTTTTTGGTTTCCTAATATAGCATTGCCTATCAAATTTTAAGGATTTGAATAGGGTTTGTTTTATTGAAGAATAAATTTGAAAGTCATTAAAAATGAAAAAAAGTGGTAAAACCAATCATAGCTGAACCTTCAGACATGAGCTGGGTTCAAACTTTTCCAGATTGTGCAAAACTGTTTTTAGAGGTAGGTTGGTTAAGTTTTTTTGAAATAATTGAGGGATATCATTCAAAAGTATCTTATAAATTTGCTCAATGTTTGGATAAAGATATGGTGACTTTTGATACTTTGAAGTTTAAGTTGACCAGAGAATTGTTAGCAGAAGCTACAGGGATCTTAGATGAGGGTGAATACTAGTTTTAAAAAGTTCCTTTCACCTTTGATGCACACAAATACTTACATCTAGATGCAGTAGTAGATTAGGGAAATGGAGTACCTATTCAGAAATTTAAACCAGAATGGATAGAGCCAATCAAAATCCTGCAGAGTTATATCACTTGTGAACGGAGATTTGCATTTGTTTTCAAGTATCATTTTAGGTTCTTGTAACATCTCAGCCATGAAGCCAAAATGAATCTCCCATTATTCTTCTTGAAAAGTTTACAAAAGATGTCTAGAAGGGTGAGGGAGCATCAAGATAACACCAAGCAATCTGTGTTTCATCATGGGCTTATAAAACTAGTCATAAATATTGTAATTTGAAAGCAGGAGAAAACATGGGACTATTTCCTATTTTGGTCTAGTTTTCAAACAGAGAAGGAAGAGCAGTCTCAGAAGAGACAGTTGAATAAGGGTTAGAATTTGGTCAAGAATATTAAAAAGAAAGTCACAGTCAAGAATGAAGAAGGTAGTGAACCAGGAAAATCTTTGAACCAAGAAGATGAAAATGTTAAAATTGAACAACAAATCAATATTGAAGAAAACAAAGTTTCAAAGTCAGAAGTGAAGGAAATCGAGCCTGTAGAAGATGCTTTTCCTGTAGAATTGAACCAAGGTGTAGAGGAAGATGTAAAAGAGCAAGAACAAGTCCCTATTACAGTACTCTCTGAAGATGAGAAAAGGTCATTATCTGACGAAGATAGGGTTCCTACCAAACAGGATATACATACACATTCTGAATATGAGGCTATGTCACGAGGGAGGAAAAGGAAAGTTTCCCAACTAGCTTCTATTAAACATCAAGGGAAAGATTTAAAAATGTTAGGAGAAATTGGAACAACTTGGAGGCCGAAGACTAGGTCAAAGAACAAACTTAGATTAAATATGAAGAAACTGTTAAGCCCTAAGTTAGCTGAAAAGAAGATTACAGTAATTGAAAGCTATTCATATCAGGAAGAGTTAGAGGACGATGAAGGTCAAAATAAAGAAGTTATGAAGGGTAAAAAGCAAGTAGTTTCAGAAAATAAACCGGTTTTCACTGAAACCAAGATCTCAGAAATATTCAAGGAGGTTCGAAAGAAGATGACTTTAGACCAGCACCAAAATGACCAGCATCATAAATGATTTAAAGAGCTCTTGTGTAGAGAAAGGAGAGGTTGCTGAGCAATCAATCCAATGCAGTATTAAATCCAAAGAGTATTCAGAAATCCCTATGACCTTGACATAGCATATAGAAGAAGATAAAGAGATCTTCAAGAAGCTGAAAATCCCTTGGATGCCAGAAGGAATGCATCCAGCATTAGAAGGGAAATGCATTGACTCTGAAAATGAAAATTTACAGAGGAATATCAAACAATACAAATATCATATTGAGTATCTGTAGGAGAAAAATGAAGGATTGGTGACTACAAACAAACAACTAAGAGAAGATCTAGAAGAGGTAAATAATCACTATCAGGAATTGATCACTGTTTCTAAGGAGGCTTTAAGAAGAAAAAGACAGACTCAAAGCCAGTTTACAGGACTAAAAAAAACTATTCAAGAGCTGACACAGTAGAATGAGGAGTTGACAAAAAGAGTTGAAGATTTAGAAGCAGAGAACCTGAAAGCAAGAAGGAAGACTCAGGCTTTAGAAGGAATTGCTCTTTTAGCAGAGGCAACAAAGGACTTGTAAAAGTACTTTAAGAAAAGCAATTATTAGTTAGTTTGTAAAAGTTATTTCATTTTTGTATAATGATAGTTTTATTGAACAATTCAATAGATGACCTAAAGGTAGTTTCTTCAGTTATGGAACTGTTTTTGAAAAAACAAGATAAATGTAAGTTCACGAAAGGACCAGGGGTTCGATTTTTGTTGCAAGGGGAGGCTATCAAGCTGTGGTTTATGAGCTAAGTGTAAAAAATCTTATGTGTTTTTGATGACTTAATTATGAAATATATGCAACTATAAGCCCTTTTTAGTCTATTGGTTGATTCAATTTCTGATTTTTCTAATCACTAAGTTGATATATTCATTTATTTTTTAAGGTTATTATTCATGAAGTGCTTGTTAACTGTGGATGGAATTTAATGTTGTGATTATTGTATCTGGTTTATGTTTTATATGTTATGCATCTCAGTCCTTAAATTGTGCATGATTTAGTGTTTGATTTATCCTTGTGAAGTTTTTACCCCCTTGTTTACAAACTGTACAACCAAAACCATAGAAAAAACCTATCTTGTTTTATTATGTTTTATGAGATTGTGTTGCCTTGTTCTTCTGTAGTCTGAGAACAATTTCTGGCACTAACATCTTTGGCGTCGCTACCAGGGACGAAGCTGAAAACGTATTTTCCCTGGGTTACTCATCATTTCACTGGTTTTGAGAGGTGAACTTAAACCAAATTTTTTTAAAAGACTACTTTTCACTAAATATTTCACAGTGGCTACTAAAGGAGTTGGAAGAAGAAGTATACCTAGTTCACCTTTACAACTGGGTGTTTCAGACCCAGAACAGATTTTGAAAAGAGATAGGAAAATCAAAAGGTCTCAGTCATCTCCAGCCTTATGTAACCCTGATCAACTAGACATATCATCACCTTTTTCTGTTCTTAAGGAAGAGGAACAAGATTCATCTTGGTTGAAGCCTACAATCCCTGTTAGTAATTTTCAGGTTTTTACTAATCCTCAATCTTCAAGAAAGCAAATAATTTATCTCCTGGAAAAATTCCTTTATTACACCTCAAAGTTGGTAAAACTCCTTTTCAGCCAATTTCTAGTCAAGTCTTTCCATCATCTAAACCAGTCAACTTAAAAATGGCAGCCCAAAATCAGCCATTAGATATTGATGGACCGAATGGTGGCAGCTAGGTATGCACCTCTAGTTTTTCCTTATCCCTTAAATTCTCTCCTTGGGGGAGATTACCAAAAATTCTTACCTAGGTTTAATGGATAAGGTGAGACCACAACTGAGGAGCATTGAGATACATTTCTCAGCTATGCAGATAATCAGAATATCGAGGCAAAGGATGTGTGGATGA
Organism: Pseudotsuga menziesii; assembly: GCA_001517045.1. NCBI lineage: Eukaryota > Viridiplantae > Streptophyta > Pinopsida > Pinales > Pinaceae > Pseudotsuga > Pseudotsuga menziesii. The sequence continues at coordinate 360,688 of LPNX010786689.1, forward strand.
GGATGTTCGTATAGAGTCTTAATGGAGAGGTCAGAAAATGGTTCAGAGAGTTACCTGCAAATTCTATTACTATAATAGAAGAGCTTCAGGATCTTTTCATGAGACAGTGGGGTTATGCTAAAGATCACACATATTACATTACTGAGTTTGGAGCTCTTAGAAGAAAGAAAGATGAAACCATAGCTGATTTCTTGAAGAGGTTCAATAAGATGTATAGTAGAATTCATGCAGAGATAAAACCTTCTGAAACTTCTACAAATGCTAATGCTTTTGATCATGAATTTTCCCTACTCTTGAGAGAAAGAAGACCTGTTAATTTACTTAACATGTAGGAGTCAGCATTAGAAGTGGAGTCTAATATCTTAGCTTCTAATAGATTGAAGGGAAACTCAGCTCAACAGATATATGACAGGAAGGGCAAGAAAGAGGCAGCTCCAGGGGTTTCAAAATCCCACTTTGCAGAAGGTAAAATTGATGAGATGGCCAAGGTAGTGAAAATCCTAATAGAAAAACTAAATAAGTTGGAATTAGAGAAAAATTCAAATAAACCTATTCAAGATGGAGACAGAAACCCTAATAATCCAAATCAATTCAGGAGACAGTTTGCACCTCGTTTCATTCCAAGAGAAAGAAGAAACAATGATATACAATGATAAAGGAGAGAAACTGAGGATCAAAAGGTTCCAACACCACTTCAGAATAATGTAATTGATGAAGGAGAAATAGAAGAAGAAGAGTTCTTTGAGGATCTGGATCAGGATATGAATTATTTTGGAGAACAGTTGATTGAAGGTTTTGTGACTGAGGAGGAATTTTTTAACTTAGAATATTATGATGCAGATGTGTTTGAAACAGAAAATGATTTAGATCTTGAAGTGACTGCTGTAAATGCCGATACATATCAGACCGATCCAAAGAAAACCTTAAATTTAAGATCAGGGACAAAACAAGTGGTTCAAAATCCTAAGAAAAAGGTAGTTTTTCCTCTTAAACAACAGTCTGATCCAGTATTAGAGAAAAAACAGAATCAGGATAAACAAAAGAAGATTATTGAAGTTGAAGAGGTGAATAAAAGTATGCAAAATTTCAATCTTGAAAATGAATTATGCAAAATCAAGATCCCTATGCCTTTCACTGAGTTGATGAAGAATCCTTCTTACAAAAATTCAGTTTTGAAAATGATTGGTTCAACAAACATTTAACTTCCCTCTGACACAGTGAATTTACAAGAGGAAAGTCCTAAAATTTTTATTGGGTTAGCTTTGGAAGAAACAAATGAAAATGAGGAAAGTGCATCTCCTCCTTTTTACATCACACTAACCATTCATGAGCAGATGATACACAATTGCCTTTTGGATTCAGGAGCATCTCATAACCTAATGCCAAAAGTTGTCATGGAGGTTTTAGATTTGAGCATAACAAAACATTATCATGAATTATATGCTTTTGATTCACGAGTTGTAAAATGTTTAGGAGTGATAAAGGATATGGTGGTTTGTTTAGCTCAGCTACCAATGAAGAGTGTGATTATGGATGTAGTAGTAGCAGACATTACACCTAAGTTTGGATTGCTCCTCTCTAGATCTTGGGCCAAGAAGGTTGGTGGAACTCTATATAGGGGCTTAAAATATGCAACCATTCCTGTCTTTGGAGGTGAAAATACAAGGTTGTATAGAGAATTATAGTTTGCTTATATTGTGACTGATGACAAAAATCCTACAAATCATCCATTGTATGCTGTTGAAAAAGATTTGGGTACTTGTATGTTGCATTTTAGTGATGATAATGATGCTGTTGGCTTAGTAGAAATTGAAAAATAAAAATCACTCAAATGCACTAGGGAACAAGAACATGAACTTTGGAAAATGTATTTCGATGGATCATCATCCAAAGAAGGTGCTGGAGCAGGGGTTCTTCTATTATCTCCTGGTGGTGAAGTAGTAAGGTTAATGTATAAATTGGAATTTATTTACCACCAATAATACTGCAGAATATGAAGCTTTGTTGTTAGGTTTGAAAGCTGCAAAAGATTTAGGTATTCAACAGATTTCTGTGTATGGCGACTTCGAGTTGATTGTTCAACAAGTAAGGAACAAATATCAAGTAAAATGAGATTTGCTGAAAGTGTACCGCAATGAAGTATGGGATATGATAGACAATTACTTTGTGGCTTTTAATATCACTTATATTCCTAGGGATCATAACCAAATTGCTGATTCTCTTTCCCTAGCAACCACACATTTCAAGATTCCCAAAACAACACAGATGAAGTATCCTATTGAAGTTAGGTACAGACCTTTTGTGCCTGATAATATAAAGCAATGGAGATTCTTTGAAGATGATTTTGAGATAAAAAGATTTTTAGAGCTGATAGGTGAGTTTTCCAATTCTGTAATTGAACACGAGTAAGATGATGAAATTGAACATGTAGAGGGTATTGTAGAAAATGAGATTGCAAGTCACAATATTATTGAGCTTAAAAGTAATTTCATTCCTAAGGGTTTGGTGCCTTTAGAGAGGATATTTTCAAAGGATGATACACCTTTAAAACCAGTTGTACAATCTTCAGAAGAAAATTTAATGGAATGTAATATTGGCACCCATTAACATCCCAGAATGGTGAAGATTTCAAAGGCACTCACAACAGAGCAGAGAAACAAATACATCAAGTTGTTAAAATAGTATGTTGATGTTTTTTCTTGGTCATATGAATATTTGAAGACATATGATACAAGTATTATACAGAATAAAGTACCATTAAAACCAAATGTAAAGCCTTTCAAACAGAAATTAAGGAGGATCAATCCTGCTTTGTTTCCCATTATAGAAAAGGAAGTTAAAAAGTTGTTAGATGCTAAGATTATAGTTCCCCTCATATATTCTTCATGGGTAGCCAATTTAGTTCATGTCAGGAAAAATAATGGTGAAATCAAACTGTGTGTTGATTTTTGAAATCTGAATAGGTCTTTATTGAAGGATAATTACCCTTTGACAAAAATACAACAAATATTGTAGAAGGTAGTTGGTGCACAAAGAATTTCTATGGTTGATGGTTTTTCAGGATATAATCAAATTGCCATGCACCCCGATGATAAAGAAAAGACAGCTTTTACTACTCCTTGGGGTACTTTCATGTACGATAAAATGCCTTTTGGATTAATGAATGTTGGAGCTACTTTTCAAAGAGCTATGGACATAGCCTTTGTAGGGGAAAGAGATAAGTTTGTAGTGATTTACTTAGATAATATTTTAGTCTTTTCACCATCTGATGATGAGCATCTAAAACACTTAAAACAAACTTTTTTGAAATGCAGAAAATATGGTTTATCTCTCAATCCAAAAAAATCACATTTTGATGTACAAGAAGATAAGTTATTGGGTCATTTAGTTTTAGATGATGGCATAAGGATTGATCTGGAAAGGGTGAATGCAATTCTGAAAATAAGTTTACCAAGGAGCAAGAATTATGTACAATCTTTTATTAGTAAAATTAATTTTCTGCGTTGGTTCATACCAAATTTTGCTGAAACCATCAAACAGATTACAGCTATGTTGAAGAAGGATCAGGAGGTCAAGTGGATTGCAAAAGCAAAAAACTTATTTGAAAAGATTAAGGTGGCTCTTACGGAAGCACCAGTATTAGTAAGTCCTAATTTTACAAAGGAATTTTTAACTTTTTTTGTTTGCATCTGAGGATACATTGCCTGTTGTTTCATTACATAAGAATAAGGATGGTATTGAACATCCAATTGCATTTTTTAGCAAGATTCTCAAAGACTCAGAGCTAAAATACAACACTTTAGAGAAGAAGGATTAGTCATTGGTAAAAGCATTGCAGTTTTTTAGAATTTATGTTTTGCATTCCAAGGTTATTGCTTATGTTCCTAATGCTGCCATTAAGGATGTTTTGACTCAACCTAACAGTGAGGGAAAAAGAGGGAAGTGGATTACAAAAATAATGGAATATGATGTGGACATTAGACCTACAAAGCTAGTAAAGGGACAAGGTTTGGCTAAATTGTTAGCTGATTCAAATTGCCAAGCTTTAGGTCTACATATCATGGTAGAACAACCAGCACAGGAAGAATTTCAAGCAGAGTAGGAGAAAGAAAAGATTATGGACCACTATGCAGAATCCACATGGTATGTAGATATTGTACATTTTCTTTTGTATTTACAATGTCCAGAACATCTAGACAAGAAAGCTACTAGGTCATTAAAGTTGAAAACTACTAAATATTGTTTGATAGAACAACAACTGTTTTGGAAAGATCCAGGAGGTATTTTACTTAGATGTTTGGATAAGTCAGAAATTGAAGAATTAATATCTGAATCACATGAAGGTGCTTGTGGGGGACATAAGTATTGGAAGGAAACAACTTATAAAGTTCTAAGAGCTGGATACTATTGGCCTTCTTTATTCTTGGATGTATATCAGCAGGTAAGAGCATGTATCCCTTGTCAGAAGTTTGTTGGTAAGAAAAAGTTGTTGTCATTACCATTAAAGTCAATTTCAGTAAATGCCCCATTTCAGCAGTGGGGTTTGGACTTCATAGGAGAGATAAATCCTTCCTCTTTAGGGCAGCATAAATGGATTTTTACTGCTACAGATTTCTTTACTAAATGGGTAGAAGCCATTCCCATGAGAAATGCAACAGATAAGGTAATCATAGAGTTTATTCAGGAAAATATTCTTAGCAGGTTTGGATGTCCTAGGAAATTATTGATTGATAATGCTCAAGATTTTAAATCTAAAGCTATGGTGGCATTCTGCGAAAAGAATGGGATTATTTTGAAACACTCAACACCTTATTATCCTTAGGGAAATGGGTTAGCTGAGTCAACTAATAAGAGTATTATTCAGAGTATCAAGAATTTATTGAAGCAGAATAAATGATCTTGGGACTCTATGTTAAAATATGCATTGTGGGAAAATAGAATAACAATAAAAAAGGCCATTGGAACCTCTCCTTTTCAATTGGTTTATGGTACTGATTTAGTGTTTCCTGTCCAACTTGGTATTCCAGTGATAAAATTTCTTTAGTATAGTCAAGAGGAACCCAGTTATAGTCAAAGAAGAATTTATGCACTGATAGAATTACAGCAGAAACATGAAACAATAGAGGAAAAAACTCAGCTATATAGGACAAAGGTTAAAGAAAGGTTTGACAGAAAAATCAAGGAGAATACCTTTTCAAATGGAGATATGGTCTTGAGGTGGGATGCTAGAAACGAGCAAAAAGGAAAGCATGGCAAGTTGATAATCTTTGGTTTGGTCTTTTCATAGTATCAAAGATTCTAGAATACAATACTTTTGTGCTATAGACTTTGGATGGTGAGGAATTGTCTAATCCAGGTAACGGACGATTCCACAAACATTTTTACAGCTTGTAAGGTAAGTATTGGACTTTCATTGTATATACCGGTGTGACTAACAAAATAAAGACTCCATGACCCAATGGAATTTTTGCAGAGTAGCAGGCAGTTGCAGTTACAACATAGAAGGCACTGATCTACAAGTTGGTGAAGCCTCACAGGGAGGACTTCATCCCACAGCAGGAGCTAGATGTTAGAGCCTATTTTTGTTTTTCATTTTTAATGCATTTGTTTATGTTTTGAAACTTGGTTTTGTTCATTTCTCCTAGAAAATTTTGTTTCTTAGGATAGTTTGAATCTTTTTTCTTTAATTTTCATGTTTATATGATTTCTTAGTTTTATTTTTCAATTTTGATTTTATTTATCGAAATTCACAGTTAGGGGGCTTATAGAATGTTTATATGAATTAAAAAGGTCCTAAAATTATCGTAAAGTTTTGATCTAGATCATTTTACCAAAGTTAAATCATTGCTAGTTGTTATATTTTTTAAAATCATTAAAGCAACTTTCTTGTAGTGCAAGCCTCAAAAAATTACACACATGCGCTACAAGAAAATTGTGTAGTTCGAAAATCATCATTTTTGGTTCAATTTTAAAAAAATTCTCACACATGAGAGGTCATTCATACTTGGCTGATGGATTTGATACGTGTTTCCTCTAGAATGATCATTGTGACAGGTGTTAATTCTTCAAGCAAATCATCATGAGGGCGAGTTGCAGTGGTCTATTGTAGAGTGATGGAATAATGATGATTAAACATGATGAGACAAATTCACCTTGAATTTTGTATCCCTTGAAGTGCATGTAGATCAGATGAGTTTGTGGGGAAGTGTTAGCAGTGTGTAATTAAATATTGAAACAGGTCAAAAAATTAGGGCTTTTGAAGGGAGATCATTTGGAGTTATCGTAATGGTCAGAGAAGATTGAGGAATGAAATTGGACACCTGACAGTCAAGAAAGCATGATTCTAGCACCTGGATTCATCACTTTGACAGGTAGGCTACGAATTGATATCAAATTCCATGTATTTGGGTTTTTACTAAGCAAAGGATTAATGATAGAATTGAATGAAGATTATTAGTATGTAAACCTAATTCATGCTTAATGTCAAATTCTCTGTCAATGGAATTAAGGCATTTATCAGTTTAAGTGATAGAGTCCAGTTTGGGGTTTTTGGTTTCCAAATATAGCATTGTCTGTCAAATTGTCAAGATTTGAATAGAATTAGGGTTTGTTTTGCTAAAGAAGCAATTTGACAGTCATTCAAAATGAAAAGAAGTGGTAAAACCAATAGAGATGAACCTCCAGACATGAGATGGGTTCAGACTTTTCCAGATTGTGCAAAACTATTTTTAGAGGCAGGGTGGTTAAGTTTTTTTGAAAGAATTGAGGGATATCATTCAGAAGTCTCTTATAAATTTGCTCAATGTTTGGATAAAGATATGGTGACTTTTGACACTTTGAAGTTTAAGTTGACCAGAGAATTGTTAGCAGAAGCTACATGGATCTTAGATGAGGGTGAATACCAGTTTAAAAAAGTTCCTTTCACCTTTTATGCACACAAATACTTACTTCCAGATGTAGTAGTAGATTGGGGAAAGGGAGTACCTATTCATAAATTTAAACCAGAATGGATAGAGCCAATCAAAATACTACAGAGTTATATCACTTGTGAAGGGAGATTTGCATTTGTTTTCAAGTATCACTTTAGGATTTTGCAACATCTTAGCCATGAAGCCAAAATGAATCTCCAATTATTCTTCTTGAAAAGTTTACAAAAGATATCTAGCAGGGTGAGGGAGCATCAACATCACACCAAAAAATCTGTGTTTCATCATGGGCTTATAAAACTAGTCATAAATATTGTACTTCGAAAGCAGGAGAAAACATGGCACTATTTCCTATTTTGGTCTAGTTTTCAAACAGAGAAGGAGAAGCAGTCTCAGAAGAGACAATTGAATAAGGGTTAGAATTTGGTCAAGAAGCTTAAAAAGAAAGTCACAGTCAAGAATGAAGAAGGTAGTGAACCAGGAAAATCTTTGAACCAAGAAGATGAAAATGTTTAAATTGAACAACAAATCAATATTGAACAAAACAAAGTTTCAAAGTCAGAAGTGAAGGAAATCAAGCTTATAGAAGATGCTTTTCCTGTAGAATTGAACCAAGGTGTAGAGGAAGATGTAAAAGAGCAGGAACAAGTTCCTATTACAGTACTCTCTGAAGATGAGAAAAGGTCATTATCTGACGAAGATAGGGTTCCTACCAAACATGATATACATACACATTTTGAAGATAAGGCTATGTCACGAGGGAGGAAAAGGAAATTTGTCCAACTAGATTCTATTAGACATCAGGGGAAATCTTTAAAAATGTTAGGAGAAATTGGAACAGCTTGGAGGACCAAGACTAGGTCAAAGAACAAACTCAGTTTAAATATGAAGAAATTGTTAAACCCTATGCTAGTTGAAAATAATATTACAGTAATTGAAAGCTCTTCATCTCAGGAAGAGTTAGAGGACTATGAAGGTCAAAATAAAGAAGTTATGAAGGGTAAAAAGCAATTAGTTTCAGAAAATAAACCAATTTTCACTGAAACCAAGATCTCAGAAATATTCAAGGAGCTTCAAAAGAAGATGATTTTAGACCAACATCAAAATGATTTAAAGAGCTCTTGTGTAGAGAAAGGAGAGGTTGCTGAGCGATCAATCCAATCCAGTATTAAAGACAAAGAGTATTCAGAAATCCCTGTGACCTTGACAGAGCATATGGAAGAAGATGAAGAGATCTTCAGGAAGATGAAAATACCTTGGATGCTAGAAGGAATGCATCCAACATTAGAAGGGAAATGCATTGACTCTAAAAATGAAAATTTGCAAAGGAATATCAAACAATACAAATATAAGATTGAGTATCTACAGGAGACAAATGAAGGATTGGTGACTGCAAACATAAAACTAAGAGAAGATCTAAAAGAGGTAGATAATCACTATCAAGAATTGATCACTGTTTCTAAGGAGGCTTTACGAAGAAAAAGATAGACTCAAAGCCAGTTTATAGAACTAAAACAAACTATTCAAGAGCTGACACAACAGAATGAGGAGATGACAAAAAGAGTCAAAGATTTAGAAGTAGAGAACTTGAAAGAAAGAAGGAAGACTAAGGCTTTAGAAGGAATTGCTCTTTTAGCAGAGGCAACAAAGGACTTGTAAAAGTACTTTAAGAAAAGCAGTTATTAGTTAGTTTGTAAAATTTATTTCATTTTTGTATAATGATAGTTTTATTGAACAATTCAATAGATGACCTAAAGGTAGTTTGTTTAGTTATGGAACTATTTTTGAAAAAACAAGATAAATGTAAGTTCAGGAAAGGACCAGGGGTTCGATTTTTGTTGCAAGGGGAGGCTATCAAGTTGTGGTTTATGAGCTAAGTATAAAAACTCTTATGTGTTTTTGATGACTGAATTATGAAATATATGCAACTCTAAGCCCTTTTTAGTCTATTTGTTGATTCCATTTCTGATTTGTCTAATCACTCAGTTGATATATTCATTTCTTGTTTAAGGTTATTATTCATGAAGTGCTTGCTAATTGTGGATGGAATTTAATGCTGTGATTATTGTATCTGGTTTATGTTTTATATGTTATGCATCTCAGTCCTTAAATTGTGCATGATTTAGTGTTTTCTTTAGCCTTGTGAAGTTTTTACCCCTTTGTTTACAAATTGTACAACCAAAACCCTAGAAAAAACCTATCTTGTTTTATTATGTTTTATGAGATTGTGTTGGCTTGTTCTTTTGTAGTCTATGAACAATTTCTGGCACTAACACTTTCCATTTCTTTAGGGTGAATTCCTCATAAGTTGATGTTAGTTCTAGTGATAGAACCAAGTACCATTGTCACTAATTAAATTCGCTTTCTTTTGTCTAATTTGTTGTGTTAAAGGGGTATTCTTTTTCAAAATCACTTAGGACTTTCACTTGATCCCAACCACTTATTCGTGCCTCTCAAGGAATGGACCTCATTGGTAGCCTAACAAAATACACTAATGCAACTGAAGCATGAACCAAGTGGAGATGAATACCTTATTGGTAGCCTAAAAAAATACATTAATGCAACTAAACCAAGACCCAAGTGGAGTTGAATCAATGATTTGTGTAATGTTGGTAAGAAATATGAAGAATTACATTAAAATCATATTAGCATTATGTTCTAGCATAAATTTGTAGTGGGAAAGATATCTTCAATATAATAAATTGTGATAATAAAACTGTAAAACTTCTTAAATTAATTTTGCAGAAATTTTAAGATTGAAGAAGAAAGATATGAATGTAAATGATTGAAATTTTAAAATAATTGCTAGGGGAATGGTTGATTGCTAGTTGAAATGGATCCTAACTAAACAAATTTAAGGTTACTTTCCAAAGGTTATCAATTTATTATTGATGTTTTTTTAATTCCTTTATGAACTTCCTTGTAAGTGCAGTGCCTATTTTTTAATACATCATTGGCAGCAATATGGTGCCTTTAAAGGAGAGTGACATAGGATTAACATTGATGGCGATAGTTGACAACATAAGTGAGAGTGAGAGAAGAAAATATATGCTAATACACAAATATATTTTGTATTTTCATTATATTTATATTGAATTTACAGTACAAGAGTGTTAAAACATGCAATTAACTTGTAATGTGATTGGAATTGGAAAATACACTAATGTAACTAAATAATTATTAATGTTAATTTATGACCCATTATTGCTTACTAAGAAAAATATATACTATAATTCTAATTTTTTAATTTAATGTTCATCGATGACACGTTATTGCTTACTAAGGTCAAGTGACCTTAACATAGAAATATTTATCTTACCGAGGTCAAGTGATCTTAATAGAAAATATGTATCTTATTGAGGTCAAGTGACCTTAACATAAAAATATATATTATAATTCTAAGATTATCATGACAATGAGGCTTATTGCCTTGAATGAAATTTTTGTCCCTAGGATGGTGGAGTGATGTACTAGAGTCCAAGCTATGGAGAAAATAAGATTACAAAGGTAAAAAGGGATCTATAAATATCATGCCCTTATAAATTTATAGTTAGGATCAATGTTATCAAAATTGGAATTGGAATTGGAATTGAACCAAAGAGAATCAGTTGAATCAGTTGACCAAAAAATATATTGAATATTCAAATTTTGATTTTAAAAATATTACTCATATACATTGGAATATAATTCCAAACCATTAACACAAAAAAAATAAATATGCAAAGTTTCTAATGTATACAACAAAATAACATTGAATGTAATGCATGTTTGAAGCAAAATACATAACAACAAGGCTTTAAATGGTATCTAGAGTCCAAAATACATGCTGCAACAATTAACTATATATAATCAAAATCATCCTTTATATTGGGATCCTCTTCATCAGTAGCACTATCATTGTACTTCAAAACTTCAAAAGTTAAGTCTATTCAAAATACTATGCACCATTAAATGAAATGACCATACCACATTCAATACTGAACTTTAAATATTAATACATTAGGAGAATTTTGAGGTAAAAAATGGGCCTCAAAATGGAAAAAATACTATCAAAATCAACTTTACACAACCAATCAAATTCTATAGAATGACATCATCCCTTATGGTTGAGGTGGCATTGCTTGAGTTGGAGTTGCTTACTTGTCAAATTGTAAATGGTGGATGAAAATCCATAGTTAACTATACTCATAATTGAAAAAATACTTATAACTTACTTTTGAATATAATAAATATGTACACAGTAATCTTAAAGTAATTTCACTCTCATAGTATGGTGCATCAAAATTTACTACAAAATATATGAATTAAACCTTTGAAGGTGCTTCAAGGTCATCAAAGTGTAAATGCCAACGTAATATAGGATGCCAATTTTATTCTAAGTTGTAATGATTGTTCACACCAGAGAAAGAATGGTAGATGGGCTAAGTTATATACCATCCCTAAAAAAAGTTACTTGGGGCAAGAAGAATCATACAATTCTTCATAGTGAGCCAATATAGAATGAGATCAACTTATGTTTAAGAAATCGTTATATTGTGAAATAACACTTCTTCGTCCGAGTACTAACACTGAGCAAGTTGGTACACAAAAGGAAATTATGGATTGAAGTTGCCTAAATCCTATAGATGAAGATGTGAGTTGATGTACATTACTTCCTTCAACCTTTCCCATGTTTTTATATGAGTTTGTCTTGCAGTCAAGACTATCCTCATTGGAAGACGCAAGTCATTCATGGGTATCACCTTATGCAACCCGCGGTTAGATTATCATAGTATCTATTCACAGGTTTCCTTCACAGGAGTCACAATACATTCATGACCTTCCAGTATATGCACATGCGATTACATTAAGACAAAAATAAAAAATTTAAAACGTGATTAGTCAAGGACAATTGGGTTCAAAATCATAACGTCCCCAACCTCCCTAACCATCCTAATCTTTGTAACTCCCCCTGATTATCAAGTATAAATAGAAGGGAGGGATAGAGGATAGGGGAAGCAAGTTAGAAGAGAAAGGTTATGCTGGAGGAATACCTTGGATATTGGAGCAATAGAACTTAGTTCTTGGTCATCAGAGGAGGGCTTGCCTCAGATAGAGGTTGTATCAATCCTTTCTTATGAATAAAGAGTGATGTTCTTCCACATTGTGTGTTGATGTTCTTATTTGTTATGATTTATAAAATTCATTGTCATCTATCTTTATATGCAATTGTAATATTTCATTCATCTTTATATAACAATTAATATCTATGTGTTAGATATCAATCTCTTTTGCAGGTGTTGAAGATGTTGAAGTTTCTGGAGAATTTGGAGAGAAGACTAAATCTAGGACCAGCCTTCATAAATGAGGTGCAAGTGCTTTCTATCCTATTTATCTCATAAATATATCTATAATGTTATATGTATGCAAGTTAAATCTTTGTATGTTGATGACCCCACACCCTTGTGTCATAAGGTAGAATCCATGACCAATGGAACTAGCGACTCCGTTGGGTAGTCTAGCTTGTTTTGGGTCTGTTCCAATAGAATTTCCTGTCTAGATTTTCTCTTCCTATTTCTGTATTGATTTTCTTTTGCTCTGCTTTCAATCAGCCTTCTTTTGTGCTTAGGATCACTGGGCCATTATTTTTTCTTTGAATTTTTTTGGGTGTAGCCGTGGGTTGCTGTGTACATAGTCGCAGTTGGCAGGTTGTAATCGCGGGTTTCCTTGGTGACAGTCGCGGTTCATTCGTGGGTTTCTTTGATAACAATCGTGGTTTCCTGTAGGGTTTGTCTAAATTGCTAGGGTTTTTCATGTTCTGTGCATTTTGTCTTATAGGACACCTGTAGGGTTCTTTATTTAGCTTAGGTTGTGATGTTACTTAGTGAATTTCATTTATGCTTGCGATACAAGTTTCTTTTTAGGTAAGTTAGGTTTGAATCTCTGTGTGAAAGTGGTTTAGGTATTTCCTTCTTGGTCTCTTTGGTTCAAGTGCATGTGTCTCTATAGGTTACTGGTCTTTGTTGGTCCTTCTAGTGCATTGGTCTGCCTCTGGTTGCTTTGGTAGTGGTCTAGGTTTGTCACTTTTACCAAGTTTTGATCTACTTTTCATTTGAAGTGGGTATTTCAGTCTAAGTAGTGTTTGATTCATCTTTACAGTATTTGCTAAAGATTGTTATTTTAAATATCTAAATATTATTACTTGCATTTACAAATGTTCAAGTTATCTTAGTTTACTTAGTTGCATTCAATTGCATCAAAATTTTGATTTTTTGAAAAGAAAAGAAAAAAGACAGTTGTAGTTGCATAATTATCCCTAGCTTAGGATAATTGCATTTCTTGTTTTTCCATTATTTTCAAAAAAGAAAAGTATGAAAGTCTTGTGTTTTCAAAGTTGTTTAAAATTTTCATTTGTTTCTATTGATGCCTGGAAAAATTCCCAGGTACCGACAATAGATATTCTCCCCAATAATCGAACTCAATTAGATTGTCCACCGTTTGGTGTGGGGAATTTGTCTGGTTAACGGTCCGACTGCCATAGATTAAGTTGTTTGAATCTTTACCAGTTATGACATGATCCACCATTTATGTAATTTTCTTTAAGTGAATTAATGAGATGCAAATGCCTAATCTAAATGCATGTAATTGATAAATAGGAACCTCACAAGTGATGCGTTGGTTCTTACCTGCCATCTTATAATTCCTTCTTTAAATTTGAATCTAAACAAGTCTATTCTATTCTAATATATTCTATTCCCATAGGGAGCAGATTTAAAAGTTGGAGCAATGTACTGTAATTATTCATAATAATCTCACAGAGAGCTGATTCAATTGCATATGCATATTTACAATAGAAATATTATCAAAGAAAGCTTTGACATAATAAAAAATTCATTACTGGATTCATGCATAGATCTTTATATAGAAAGCAAAATCATTCATAATCCAAGAAATAATTCAAAAGAAGTCAGAATGATCTCACAATTTTATGGAAATAAGAAGAAGTAATTCCACATTTGAAATTACACACATCCCATGCAAATCCCTATGCAGTCCTTTCCCAGCAAGTAGCTCCTTCTTTATTAGTAGAAAAAATGAGTTATCCTTACAAAATAATCTAGCCTCCTTGTGCTAGAGAAAAGTCCATTAAATCTACTCTCTACCTCTATTTATATTACAATTTATCATCTAGTGACTCATCGACTTCCTTAACCCTAGGAATTCCCAAAAACTTGTCTTATAGTGCTTTACATTAGGAAAAAGACAAAATATTCAAGTGGGCCCCTCCAAGTTTGAAACATATTCTCCCCATGCGTTGGCCTCTTGTGCAATAGTCTTGTAGTTTATTGGCTCCAACATCTGCATAGTCACTTCGTGCATTTCCAACTGTGTTTCCATGCATGTCACCCTTTCTGTGGAGGATCTATACACATCTTCTAGGATGTAATTGTTGACAAAAGCCTGCCCAACCCAAGTGTTAATGTCTTCTTCGTTAACAACTTATATTTTCTAAAGATATTGTATATCTTCTTGTAGTCTATATTACAGATGCACCATATGTCGATCCTTGTTCAGGAGATTAATGATCTTTACGCCCAAAGAAAGTTGGCATTTCTCATGGACTTGGCACATCTTTTTATGGAAATCATCACACTTTTCCAAATTTTTGGAAATTTCATTGTTTAACCTCATGGAGGATTTTTTTCAAAACTCCATAAGTGCCATCTCTATTTTAATGCTTTCGACTGTTTTATGAGGCAGTTTTTCAGGAAACTTTGATTTATCCTCTATCCACATCAGTTGGATTTTTACCTTTTCTCTGACTTTCATTAGTCTATTTCTAAAATTTAGCGAATCGGCTGCAATTACCTTTAATCTTGTTGCCATCAACTTTACTTTATAAATTTCACCTGAGAGATTAATTTGAGCTTAGGGTTTCTTTCCTTGGATTTTGTAGGCCTGGTCACAGAAAGGTGTGATGTCCTGCTGCCTTTCATTGGCTACCTTTATATTATTTTCTAGAGATCCCTTCTGTGCCACCAACTCTTCTACATGGGTTTTTAATTCTCCCACCTATTGGTTCATCGCAGACTTTCTTGATTCCAATTCTGAGATCTTGGATTCAAAATCTTTCTTCTCTCCCTCCATAATTATTACCTATAATTACAATGCATCCTTTTCTGTCTCCAAATCTTGGTATTCCCTCTGGAGTATTTCCTTTTCTGCTAGAATAACATTATTCTTTATTTTTAATTCTATGCCTTCACCCTATGTCTTGACTAGACTATCTGTAAGCTTGAGCATTTTTTCCTTGTGATGCTCTACATTTTCCATCAACCGTCCGACGTTGTCAACGATGTCTTACGCAACTGCTATAATCATGGAGGCCATGAACTTAGGGCATTTGTGAGCACCCTCCATGATGTTATTTTCAGTTACTGTAACAACGTCAAGCTGTGATCCCATCTTTCCTTGACTTATAAAAAATAATGGTATCTAAGTGAGCCACCGTGTGCTGCTTAGATGGAGTAAAAGGAGTAATTCCAATCTTTCCAAAAGGAATGTGGCCACCCGTGATTGTGCACTTGATGAAGTGGGAGGTTCTATAGGGTCATTCTGAGATTTTTATCGGTCCAAATGTTCCCTGATCTTGTCTTCTTCTTCCTTCCTTTTTAGTTCTTCAATAACTTCCTCAACTTGATTTCACGCTTTTTCTTCTTCTTATTTTAGTAATCTTTCCTCTTCTTGTCACTTTAGAGCTTCTTCTTTATTCAATATCTCTTCTTATTCTTTCTACTTATAAGCTTCTTTGACTTGTCTCTTTTCAACTTCTTCTTTCAGTTTTTTCTCTGCTTCTGCTTGTTGTAATTTCAAGGCCTCCTACTTTTTCTTCTGTAGCTTCCTCTCTGCTACAATGGTGCTATCTTTACTCCCACTAGTGCCACTTTTATTCTTGAAACACTTTCTCAATTAGTTATATTGATGGCCCTTCTGTACACCTCTTCATCCTTGTTAAAGTGATATGAGTATTCATAACGTATCCCAACGCTTGTGCAATGTTCTGCGACCTTTCTGCTACTGTCATTTCTCTGGAAAATTTTCTCTCCAAAGTGAAAAATATCTAACTCTTTTACAAAATCATCCACACCTTTGAACTTGGAGAACTTGCATCCTCCTTTGCAGGAAGGTAGTGGTGGAAAGGTTTCCTTTTTCATATCATGAAGGAAATTAGCTAATCCATTTATCAACGCTTTCCTTGCTACTTCTTTTTGGATTATGTAGTCCATGGCGTACTTGGGAAGCAAGGATGGAGCTCTGGAGCCTCCATACATCCTCAGGTATGTTTCGTAATGTGAGAAAAAGTAGTCTCCAAACTCGCAGATAACTTCCATGACATTATCAGACATGTAGTTTGGTTCTTTGAGGAAAATTAACTCATAAAGGGGAATAAAAAACTCCTCACATACAAGTTTGTAGAAGCCCACATAATTATGTGCCCAGAGAATCTGATAAGAAACATACACACAAGTCTCGGTTTGTGTCCAAATGAAAGCAATCTTGGATAAAGGGTGTCTGCACAAAATGCAGTCAATCAGGTAAGATGACATGTAAAATTTTGACCTTTCCTGAGATATCCCTCCCTGTGCTGCTACTACACAAGATGAATTGCTGTCTGATATGATGTATGCCCAGTTAAAATAGTGGACTCAAAGGCTACATAATAAATGAGGGGAATCCAACTCAATTTATACAAGGTCCTATTTGCTCAGCCAAAAATCATGTTCAAGATCAAAGATATGATCCTGAAAGGGGTCTGTAGGATTAGGGGATCATATTCTCAAGTTTCCTTTTGGCGCAATTGTTTTCTTGGAATCATCATTTTCTTTGCACATTCCAGACTATCAATATTTACCATTTTGACCCAATCATCAGTCATCATAACCTGTGCAGGGGGTAGCTTGCAAGCCAAGGTTATGTAGGCTAGAGTGAATGAAGAAAAAATTTCCCCTTTTACATTAGAGATAATCCTTGTGGAAGAATTCATCTGAGGCAGAATCCACCTAATGAATTTTGAGCAAGGGAAAATTTCCAGGTGTGTAGCAGCCTTAGTGATGCCCGAGTCCTTTATGTTTTGATATAGGGACATTTCTTCGATATCAACATCAGGGATGTTATGATATCTAATCATCTGATATATCTCTCCTCATCTGAATTCTAGGGCAAGTCCCGTGATGGCATTAGTATCCTAAAATTTGATTTTGGTCCTGGAGATGATCTCCACATCTGAATCGACCTCATTTTCCTTCGCTTTCTTCTTACCACTCATTTTAGGCATTGTACGAATTTATTGTTTTCAAGTTTGTCCTTTGGGAGGTAATCCTTCTTGGTTAGAATCGAACTTGTGACATGAGCATGGTGAGAGGTTTCTTATTAATACCGTGGTTATTTAGAATAAATAAAGAAATAAACATGTATTATTGTATTGAAGTTACCTAAAATGAGAGGAAGAGCTTCTATATGTATGCATCACTGTTCTTCAAAAATCGAGAGTGCAATCATTGTATACTGTTAGAATAGAGAAGAGAGCCATATTTACCAATCTATTGCTATCCACTCAAAAACAATTTTGTAAGATGGAGAGAGGTACCCCATTAGAAGTTTCTTAATCATTCATGATGTGAAAAAAGGGTGTGTTTACAACGTTCAAATGAAAACTTATCAGCACATGTGTATATGCTGTTGTGTGAGTTAAAACTTGTTGTTATGTTTCTTAGAGCAACAGTAATCTGTCATAACAATGTGGAAGCTGAGAATTTTATTGTTTGTTCTATCACGCATTAATGTTTGTTGATTTTATCCAAGTTAAAGGAGTTCACAAGCTTGGTTTTCAACCTTTTATTTATTAAGCTCAAACTTGTTGAGGCACCGAGGCTTTTAACTGCTACTTCATTCAAAGGTAAAGAAACAATTGGTTTAAAGTAACGAAACATGGCAATGGTTTGTTCCAATATTCTGGAAGGTGAACCCCTGAATTTTCAAAGCACTGTAATCCTCTAGTTTTCACCAAAAATCCACGCAAAAATTCTATGTAATGGCGTTGGTCCTAGGAAGTGTCATAAGCGATGAATCATCATGCATGCACTGGTAGAGGAAACATTATCCCAAGGTTTTGGAGTGTAAAAGGTTTTTGGGTCTACGTCCTCAATCCTTCCATTCATCCTTGCATACTTATCCCCCGATGCACATGGTTTGGGACTCGCACAGGCCATGGAGCATTTATCCTGTTGTAACCTGAGTGCTGAGTCCCTGGGGTTTAAACAATTCATAACATCGGCTCGGATAAAAATCCAAACTAAGAAACAAAAATCAAGGAAAAACTTCATGAAGGATGGACTAAAAGGTTGAATGGTCCATAAAAAACCTCTATGCCCTAAATAGGATTGAATTCTACCAGCTAGGGCATGAAGATAGCCATGAGGTCGGGCTCAACTTGAAAACAATCTTAGTGGATTTTAACCGCACAAAATGAAAACAGGAAAAACCCTAAGTGTCACGAACACGTGTCCTATACCAGGAAAGGGGCTATGGAATGGAGAGGGAAGAGTTATATCACGGTGAAAAATTGACTACGAAAAATATAACCCAAACTCCTACCACATATATAAAGGTTTCAAACTTAAAAAAGATGACAAGAGTACAAGGTCAAAGCACCTACCTGTCAACTGTAGAATGGAAATGGTGTTGGGATGAAAGGAAAAGCCCATATGTCTCTTAGCGTTTGGTTTCTCCTCAATTGGCGTTCATGGGATATAAAACAAATAACATTGCACCTGTTTATATAATAAAAAGATAAAAATACATTTAATGCAGCTATTGTATGGTTTTAATGTGGTGGTTGTCGCATTGAATACGATAGGTGGCCAAAATGTCGTTCGACATGAAAACTCAATCACTCATTGTGTAACGACAATGTATGTCAGTGATTTTCTCAAAATCCTTCAATACTATCGACGATGAAATGTGAGTTCTTGCGACTGTGTCAGCGGTAAACAATAAGTTTTCTCCAATTGTGTTGGTGGAAAACAATGAGTTTTCTTTGACCGTGTCGAAAAAAACTCATCAAAATATTTCAATTGGTTTTGTCACTTTATCATTTTATCTATCATGATAGTATCGGTGGAAAACTTGAATCTCCTCGAAAACTGGGATGCAATTAAACTCCAGTAACTTTCTTTCATTTCTATGATCATTTCAGAGGTAACTCGCAAGTTAATCTCAATCGTGTCAGCGAGTTTTAGCAAGTTGTACCGAAACGACTGGATGAATTCCAATGACATGTCAAAGAAACTAGCCAAGTTACTCCGATATGTCGGTGGAAAAACTTGAGTTTTAACTTAGCCAAAAATTTATTTGTTCAACTTTAGCAAAAAATATAAGTGTTTAGGATGGATTCTCTAGGGATGAAAAACTAGTCTAAGTAAACTTTCAATAAAAAATGTAAGGAGGGGCCCTAAAATATAAAATTTTTGGGGAAGTAGTTGCATAAACAACAGTTTCATAAAAAGAAAAAGGAAAAAGAAATGCATTATTAATAGCATTTTATTTTGAACATTTTACATCATCTTTTCTTTCAATGTTGAGTCAAAACATCATTGAGTTTCACTCTTTCCACCATGAGTAATATAAGCCTTAAAAAGAACGCATAATATAAAATTTATTAGCAACATTTTTATTTTTAGGTTCTATCATCAACTAGATTAGGCTAGGTTATTGGATTAGGAAAATTTTAACTATACAAGAGCATTTTGAACTTAGAATTAGTGGCCAATATTTAGGTAAATACAAGTTTACAAGGGATCAACCAGAAAGATCCTCTAACACAGGAGTCAAGCACGAGGCCACGTGAGAGATTGGTTACAGAGATAACCCTCCAATACCTCATTTGAACGTATACCAGGATTGTTGTACATATGGGGGTTCTTTCAATACCACTTCTTAGGCCCCGTGAGGTGCTGATATTGTTAGAATATCGGTCTTAGCTACCCTGCCCATGCACACCAATCAGGCCAATGACTGTTCCATTGGAATCTAGTTGTAATTTTGGTAGCCTTAGTTTCCAGACCTTAGGTTCTTACATAGGTGGCAGTGGAAGACTATTTCCATAGCTCCCAGGGTAGACTTGGAAGGTAACCTTGGTTGAAAATTTGGGAGGGTGGTTGGATGATTCCAGCGCTTGCACCTAGAAAACTCATTACGAGACTCCAAGTAACTACTCTCTAATCTTCATTGGTTGGTTCTTGGCCCTAATCATCCCAAAATTTCCATGGAAGGTGTATCTATAACCTGCTTGGGTTTGTGATACTTAGGATATTTTTTAGTATGTGCTCTAGGGTTTGCTTGTGTTTTAGTTTGACCTTTTAGGTGTGTGATCTAAATTTTTAGCTGTGGAGGACCAACCTCCTCGTAGGTATAGAAGGTTGCAAAACCTTCCTCTACTTTCAGCAGTGAAGCCTCCACTGCCACCTCAAAGGCGAAGGCTTGACACAGACAATTATTTTGAACCAACAAGTGTTATTGAATTTCTAGGTTAACCCAAACTTAGGTATAATCAGACAAAATTTCGATCAGTAGAGATAGAATATCTGCAAGCTGACGAGTTTACACAAAATTATAATACACCTCTCACTATTTTAAGTGATCCCATGTTAGTTCAAGTTTGTCCCTTTAGTTCACCTAGGTTTGGCATTTATTTGAGTTTAGGTATGTATAGTTCAGGATAAGGCATGTATGCCCCCACTTCAGCCATGATGACTAGCGGAGTCTCTTCTCCGCCAATGAGTAGTCCAAGACCTAGTGCACCTGTAGTGTCGTTGAATTTTTCAACCCCACTTTCTTCCAGTGATAGAGTGGTTAATCCCTCAATACCTTCAAAAATTACAAGTTAGTTTACTGGGGTGGTCACTGGGATACCCAGTGCACCTTATACTTTTTCTCCTTTTATGCATAATGCTCAAAGTGGTCCGAGTGGGTCCACTTCTTTTGTTCAAGGATTTCCGTGTAATGGAGGACATATTCTTCCATCCACAACTTATGTAGGTCGATCACCTACTTAAGTTGGTGTTTCATATGGTAACAAGAACCCTTTCACATTTTTTAGTTTTGATACCTCTAATCTGGTTTCAACTACTCCATTTGGGATCTCTCCCTTTTCAATGTTCAATGTAGGGACCTCAACAGCTAATTTTCAAACTCTAGTTTCGACTGGAGCTAGATAAACAACCTACCACACATCGCATGTTAGTAATCCTTTAACATTTGGGTGGAACCCGTTTCAAAATAGTTCTACTACATCACAGCTGGTGGCTGGGGGAAACCCCAACTTTTCTTTTGGGAGCCCTGGGGCAGGTACTTCTTCGCCCCAGACTCCTCAATACCAAACTCCAGCTAGGAAAATAATTCCCTTTATAGAAACTTTAAAGTTGCCAAATTTGTTGAAATTGATGAATGATCTTATGCACCATAATGCGACGTGGCCACCTATCCCCATAAAATTACCTCCAAAAAATCCAAAGTTTGAAGGGAAAACTAGTGACGATACATGTGCTCATATCACAAATTTTCATCTATGGTGCTCTTCCAACTTACTGAACGATGACTCCGGTCAGTTGAGGATATTTCAAATAACATTGACTAATGTAGCATCTAAGTGGTACATTGAGAACCCATTAGCTGCCTACGATAGTTTCAATGACTTAGAAACTATGTTTTTTAATCATTTCCAACTTCCTGTTCGATATGATGATGGTACAATATTGTTGTCGACTTTTTGGAAAAACAAGGCCACTCATATCTAATCAAATTTAGGAGTTGCGAAGGATAAAGAGGCTTATCAAATCCAACATTCCTCCCAAATTCTTATTGGAGTGGTTTTTGATGTCTTTACTGCCTTACATTTCAAAAGATGTGTCCACATTGGGAGTTACCATGGAGGAAGAATCCATTCTTAGGGCCCAACAACTAGATTTGATCTATTATCAATATGGGATTCTTTAGGAAACTATCCCTGAGGCACCAAGGTCTACTAATGACCTTGAGAAACCTGAGTCTGGACCCCATGCCAATGGTGTGGTTGGTTCAGTAGTACACCCATTGTAGAATCACTGGCTAAGTAGATCCATGAGCTATTAGTGAAGCAGTCAACAGTGGAGGCAGCTAAGGCTGCCATTTCCTCACCTCAGAACGCTAATGTATATTCAACATAGTCTTCCCAAAAGGGAAATTAGTAGCACATTGGGAAAACAAACAAAGGGAAGAAGGGTGAGGGGAAACAAAATAAAAAAAGCCCACAAATAACGCTGATGGGAGTAAGAAAGAGAAGAAGAAGGTTAAATTTCCTTGCAAGTTGTTCCAAGGAGACCATCTTACCTATCAATTCCCCTTGATCATAAGCACAAAAGTTTTTAAAAAAACAACAACCAGCTGTTCTGAAGGATCGTTTTCCCCAAGGAAAGAATGAAGCTTCTGGTTCAAAAGATGTCAGGGGAACATTTGGTGCTTCTCCTGATCAAAATTATACTAACATGGTTTGATCGAGTACTTTCTTACAAACAAGAAATAAAAAATATGAATCAAAGGCCGAAAAAAAAGATAAGTCTGCTGTCGAACCTTCAACCCCTCTTATAATTGAAAAACCTGCTAAACCTATGCCGAAGATACCTAAAGGTGTCTTTAAGAAGATATTCCATAACCCTAATGTGAGGGTGTCTTCTAACTACTCTATGGTAAAAGATATAGCCCAAACACCTTTTGCAATGTTGGATCTAGAAGTGCTACAGAGTTGTCCCTCAAATAGAGATGCACTCTTAGTGGCTATAGATAGTTTGAACTCAGTGAGCCTGCTGGCCAAATTTAATATTTTTGAGGTTAAACTATGCCTGCCATACCATGTGGCCTTTTCTATTGATGTCATCCATGGCAGAAAAACCATTGTACGTATGCTGGTGGATGAGGGTGTTTCCACGTGTGTTTTTTTGATATCTTATTGGAAAGCATTGGGATCCCCAGAGTTGGTCTCATCAAACACTTTTCTCACTGCTTTTGACAGAAGGTATTTTTGTCCTCATGGTATCTTGCCATATTTCAAAATAAAGTTGACAAGGAAAGCAGTCTCTGTTGAAGTCGAAGTGATTGATACTCATTTGGATTATAGTTTGCTTTTGGGGAGAAGTTGGACATATGCCATGTGTGTTATTCCTTCATCTGTATTCTGAGTCTTAGTGTTTCCACATGAAGGTAAGTTGGTTACAGTTGAGCAACTGAGTTATACTCGAAAAGGTCGTTTGGATATCACTAAGTCTATGGTACCATTGATTGATCAGTTGAAACCGACTAATCAAATATTGGGAGTTGGAATGCATACATCACTAATGGGAATGTTTAATATACCAACTCCTATAAACTACTTAGGTTCAACAAGAATTGGGAAGAATATCTCTTCACTTATGGATAGAACTAACCCCTAGGTCCTACCTTCAAAGGAAGAACCTCAAGTGCCCCTATCAATAACAGAAGTAGCTTATCAAGCTATATTTAATGATGTTCCTGATTCCATCGTGAATCCTCCAGTCTTAGAAGAGTCGGATGAAGCCTACCTGCCTACCTGGGTGGAGAACTCTACATACTCTTACGATTGTTTAGATATAGTTTTTACATCTGAGGAAGTCATTCTGGAAGCCATGATTGGACCAGGAAATATTTGTGAAGACCTTCACCGCAAGTCCTTCTTCCTTCCGGAACTAAGCAAGATAGAAAATTCAAAGTTCCATGTGAGGCTAGAAGAAGGTGTTGATATGCCCATTAATCCTTTGCATAAGAAGGGGATATTTTCCGAGGGGAATATGGAAAAAATCTCCACCACAATTTCAATTAACATCTCTGCGAAGCCTTATGTTGTGGAAAATGTACACATTGGTGCAAACTGTTCTTCAGAAGAGATTTAATTTACACTTCCTTGTTTAAGGAATTCTACGACGTCTTTTCCTAGTCATACGAGGAGATACCAATTGATCCATCAATTGTTGAACTTGAAATCTGAACCTACCCCAATGTAAAACCTATTTGACATAAGCTTATGTCTATAAATCTATGCAAAGCAGCAACCGTTAAGGATGAAGTGGAGAAATTGTTGAAATCCAGGTTTATCTACCCGATCTCTCTAATGGAATGGGTATCCAATCCTGTTTCGGTGGAAAACAAATAGGGGACTATACGTGTATGCACTAATTTTTGTGATTTAATCCTTTGCCTAAGGAGGGGATATTTTCTAAGGGGAATATGGAAAACATCTCTGCGAAGCCTTATGTTGTGGAAAATGTACACATTGGTGCAAACTGTTCTTTAGAAGAGATTTAATTTACACTTCCTTGTTTAAGGAATTCTGCGACATCTTTGCCTAGTCATACGAGGAGATACCAACTGATCCATCAATTGTTGAACATGAAATATGAACCCACCCCAATGTAAAACCTGTTCGACAGAAGCTTAGATCTGTAAATCCTCGTAAAGTAGCAGCCGTTAAGGCTGAAGTGGAGAAATTGTTGAAATCCATGTTTATCTACCCGATCTCTCTAATGGAATGGGTATCCAATCCCGTTTCGGTGGAAAAAAAATAGGGGACTATACGTGTATGCACTAATTTTTGTTATTTAAACAAGGCACGTCCCAAGGATAATTACCCCACACCATTCATTGACTAGATCATTGATGCATGTGCGGGGAGTGAATTATTTTCGTTTATGGACGATTTTTTGGGCAACAACCAGATTAAAATAAAACTGGAAGACCAACATAAAAATGGATTTTATTTGTTCTTGGGGTACTTTTGCATATAGAAAGATGTCGTTTGGCTTAAAAAACACTGGAGATACCTTTTACCGAGCAATGAATTTTTCATTCCACAACATTAAGCATATTCTCGAGCCTTACTTAGATGATCTGCCTGCCCATTCTCCTAAGAGGAAGGACTAGCCAGATCATATTCGTTTGATTTTTTATTAATGCTGAAATTATAAGATACACTTATATCCCCATAAATGTGTTTTCTGCATCGAGTCGGGGTGGCTACTCATACTCATAGTTTTGAATAAAGGTATACACGTGGATCCCTTAAAAGTTGCGGCTATTGTAAATCTTCCTCCTCCTCATTCCTTCAGGAAACTGCAAAGTCTGCAGGGGAAGTCCAATATACTTCGACAGTTTATAGTCAACTATGCCAAGATCACAAAGGGTTTCATGCACTTGCTGAAGCAAGACACCCAATTCCCATAGGATGAAACCACACAACACGCTTTCGAGTCATTAAAAAAGACACTACTATCAGCTCCTCTCTTACATCCACCAGACTACAATATAGATTTTATATTGTATATAGCTGCATTCGAGTTCATGATAGGAGTGGTGTTGGTTTAGGAAGATGACGAGCTTGAGGAGCATGTTGTCTACTATCTTAGTTGCGCTTTAACAGGTCCTGAACTAAGATATTCCCATGTCGAGAAGTTGGATTTGGCGACAATTTATGTTGTCCAGAGGTTAAGACACTATATCTTGTTAAGGACAACCAAAGTGGTTACAGATGTAAATAATTTCCAATATGTTTTATCCTGACAAATAATTGAGGGAAAATTTAACAAATGGATCGTCATTCTCCAAGATTTTGACCTGGATTTCTAGTTCGCTAAGTCTAAGAAGTCATTAGTGTTCACGGAATTGATCTCAGAATTCCCGACAAAAGAAACTATAGTGTTAGAAGATGACTCATTTATAGATGAATACATATTCTTAATTTCAACCTCAGATCCTTGGTATGGAGATATCTTATTATATCTCCAGACTTTGAAGTGTCTTGCGACCTTCTCATGGGAATATCAGCATAAGTTACGAGTTAATGAAAAAAACTACCTTATAATCGGTGATACTTTGTATAGACAAGGGGTATATTATATCTTGTGTCGGTGCCTCACCCATGAGGAGGCATAACATGTTTTAATTGATTCCCACAATGGAGCATGTGGGGGTCATTTATCTGGCTAGAAACGACCCAAAAGATTCTACGTGCCGGTTTTTTTTATCCCACCATCTTTAAGGATTGCATGGAAATTGTAAAATGCTGTCATCCGTGTCAGTTATACACTAGGAAAATGAGGTCACACCCTGCTTCTTTGTTTCCCATCATCGCGGTAGGGCCCTTCAATAAGTGGGGGGTTGATTTCATGACATGCAACCTAGATTCATCTGGGGGGAACAAGTATATCATTGTCTATGTAGACTACTTTACGAAGTGGGCAGAGGAAACGCCTACCTTTAAGGAAGATGGGGAAATGACAACATATTTTGTTTTCAACCAAATCATTTCTAGGTTTGGTATCATGAAGCATATTGTCACTGACCATGGAAGTCACTTCTAGAACAACATGATGACTGAATTAACCACAATGCTAGGGTTTAGGAAAGATCATTCGTCTTCCTTTTACCCTCAAGCGAATGGACAAGTCGAGGCAGTTAATAAGACCTTGAAAACCATTCTTAAGCACACGATAAATGCGAGTAGGTCAAATTGGAACATAATGTTGTATCCAACACTTTGGGCATACATAACAAATGTCAATATTGGCATGGTATTCTTACCTTTCCATCTCATTCATGGGATGGAAGCAATCACACTGGTTGAGTGTGAAATACTGTCTTTGAAAATAACTATTCATGTGCTTCCCGACACCACTGATCTTGAGGAACGTTTTCTTCATTTAAATAATATAGATGAGAAGCATATAGATGCACTCACTACAAATGAGGCACATAAGAATCGGGTCAAAACAATATGATAAAGCAGTAAAGCCTAGGATTCTCTCCGAGGGAGAACTTGTCTTGCTTTGGGATCAGGACAAGGAACCCCTGGGGCCAGGAAAATTTAAGTCCATGTGGTTAGGCCCATAAGTCATGTCAAAATTTTTAAAGAAAGGGGCATATGCGTTAATTGATTACGATGGTAACAAGTTGTTGGAGCCCAGAAATTGGATCTACCTGAAAAATTATTATGCTTCGGCACATTTCTTTTTCTTGTATTATGATTGTATATTTATGTACAATAGGTCATTACTAGTGATTGTTTCTTATATAGTTTGCTTTTGTTTCAGATGTATTCAGAATGGTTCGTTGATGGCGTCAACCAACACACTTTCAATATGGATTCAACCACCTGGGTCATTTATGCACCCTTAAAACAACTGGTTTCCTCTGGTGGCTCTTTCCTATGTACTGTAACTAATAATATGGCTGAGTACAGTGCAGTCATTGAGATGCTTTGGGATGCCATTTTTCATGGTATCACATGCTTGGAAGTCAGGCTTGACTCCCAGTTAGTTTTTTCTCATCTTAATGGAGAGTACCAGGTGAGACACACTATCTTATTAGGTCAGTTTTTAAGAGTTAGGTTACTTGAAAGGAATTTTGAACACATTTCATATAATCACATTTCAATGAATCAAAATACAATTACTGATGCATCTACAAACTATATACTATATTGGCATTTGACACATACAATGTAAAATTAAAATACACAGACGCATTTGGAACACATGTAAATAACCGGTATATATATATCTATATATAGATATAGATATGTGTGTGTGTGTGTGTGTGTGTGTGTGTAAAATATGTTCATATACATCGAGTTTGATTCGAAGATCTTGTCATAAGTACATCCAAAATACAAAAATAGGATCGAAATCCATCATATGCCTAGATCTAGGGGTTCTCCTCAGCCTCCTCGAATGTGGCTGCCTCTATATCCTCCCAATATCAAAGAAAAAACCTGGTTACCCTTTGAAGAAGGCATAACCAAGATGGAGGAAATCCAACAACGTGTTGCTGCATCACCATTGGAATCCTCTCCATCCCGAGAGTGGGGACATCATGGGTAATCCTGGTCAGCTTCCACTCTACTACATGAAGCATAGGTTCATCACCGCCAATCTTCACTGGTTGAACGAAGGTCCTCGGGTGTCCGTCAGGTCGGATTGGTCCTCTATCTACATATCATCAAAAAATTTGTCAAACTCGAGTACATATGTATATATAAAATTTATGAACAAAATTTTCATAAAAATTAAATATTTAAAAAAAGTAAAAATCCATACCCATGTCTTCCCATGCTCCTCTAGGAGGGAGGATGAGCTTTCGATCACCTCTAAAATCCGAACCTACATAAGGAAACCACTCTAATGCAGGCACCTGCCTGCTCCACCAGGACTAGAAGTCATCATCATACCCACTCTCGACTCCACCTCCACCACCTTGTTGGAGAAAGATGTCACCCCACCATGTGAGTCTAGGCTCACGGGGTGGGAATGGTGGTAGTGTAACTGTAGGACTGAGAGCAGGAACTCTCCTGAAGAAGAATGAGACCAATATAATCATGTACCCAAAATTATTCTTCCTTCCTCTCTTGCAATCAGAGAGATATCTTTTCATAATCGGCACCAGCCCCGAACACCAATCATACAGCATGCCCTGCATGCACTCTACTACTATGCGCATATGTGTCCATGCAGCTAAATGAATAGAAAATTATCCCTCTACTCTGACTATGGTGCTCACTATAACTTTCAAAGGAAAGCTAGTGATCTATCCAATCGATATTTAAGTCCCTAATTTCTGAGTCCCTGGTAGGAAATAAGTGTTGATGTAGTCTTGGACACTCAGAGGGTCAACGCCTCAATCGGTACCCTCCATGTTCACAGGTGCTCCTCTGTGCGATAAAACTGTGATAAATTATATGTCTTCTGCTGTAAGTTTCAATGTTTCCCCTTGGAGGTCAAACAACACAAGGTCATGGTCCCACAATATCACTAATGTCTCAAGCAAATATACTTGTGCACGCATGTTTGACATGCACTAAAAATTTAGTAAACCGCACCTTCGCAAAGCATTCAATGTCATGGGATCAACCATTGCAAGGTGATCCATATCTTCATATTCTCTTTCTTGCCATTCTGAAATCATGGAGACCTGCCCAAAACATATTTTTCCCATTAGATTTGCATAAAAAACAATATCCTGCAGTAACTGCAATTATGCAGTGTGCACATAGTGATACATTCATAGGTTTCTATACTGTCAACCCATGGTTCAAACGCGAAACTGTGGTTGCAAAGAAGGCTACCCACAGTTACAACATGGTTCCTTGAGGGAAGGCCTAAAACCCAAATTTGACCATGGAATTTAAAAATTGAAAGCATGAAATTGAAGGAGAGGAAGATATGATTTACCTACACTTCGCGGAATCGAAAACCGTCCACCAGATTGCCCACAACTATTGATCAAACTCGAGAGGTAAATGGGCTAAATATGGTAAAAAACTCATAATGGTATGTTTTAATTTGATTTTTAACTGATTAAAGTAAAAAATTGTAATTTTTACCCACTTTTGTATAGTTAAAGTTATTTTTATATTATATGAACTAATACCATGTGTTTTTACCTAACTGTTATAGGTCTTGGATGATCTGAAATATGATTTCCTTTGAATATAGGGTAGTATTTGTTCTTCGTTGCATACTTTGCACTTATACCTCATCATCTGTTTGACCCTAGGATCTCTCTTCATCCATGGACTATAATGTATAACCACTCTATACCTTGCAAACATAGTTGTTCTTCCGTGGTTAGGTCCTCCTTTACATGGGAAACCCTAGTTAGAACATTTTATTGTCATTATGGTGCCCATACTACAGTCGTGCTAGGTTGCGGGAGCATTTGTAGTCGTTTTCATGTCAAAATGAACCTCATTTTGCATGTTTTTACCAAGCTACCCTTGATTATAAGGCTCCCCACTGTGATGGATTTATGTTTAAGCCTTGGTTTGACTCCTTAAAATTGACTAGATAGCCGAGTTACTTGTTCTTTCAGAGTCGTTAAAGTAATTGAATGATCATTCACATCGGTGGTAAGTTATAGCTTTTTTAGACCATGTGGATTACTTACAAAAAAGGAATACTCTATTTTCTTCAGAATCTAGAAGAGCATCTTTAGGAATAGGTTTATCTCTTTTTCAGACCTGGAGGGATAAAATTACAGAAAAGGAATCTATTTGAGCTTAGTTTTCTCTTTTTCATGCTCTGGACTTAAACATGAAAAAGATTCTTAGCATACTTTATGTCTTTTCCATGCTCGCTAAACCATAAGAACAAAGCATCGAGTTTACTATTGTTAGTCCCATTCTCCTAAATAAATGGAACTTTCTGAGTGATCTTGCCTTCCTTCACACTCGTTAAACTAAAGTTATATGTTTCTTTTGAAGGTGCATCAGTCGATGGTTAGGTGATAATTTAAACATTTTTTAGACCTTCCCGACTAAGTATGAAAAAGGTACACCTTAGTTCTTCAGAAGCTAAGAGATTTCTCCTGTGGATTGTTTTATACTTTTTTGGACTCAAGAGACTAAATTTATGAAAAAGCACCCCCCCCCCCAGAGTCTTCTTTGGAGTTTTCAAACTCTCAAAACTATGAAAGCACCAAACGAGCATTTACTGATTTGGGCTCGTAAAATCCATGGATCAGTGACATATCAAGCATTATTTTCTCTCCTCTTCAACCTTGTAAAAAAATGAAGAAAGACTTGAGTTGAATTTCTTGGACTCTAAAATTTAACAAGAAAGGAAAGGAATAATTTCACTCTTTGGGTTATAAGTATTTTTCCAGCATGTCATCCTCAAAAAAATCACTTTTTGAGCCTCCCGATACTCATGTATCTGTTTTTCACTCCTCAGTTCAGCTATCACTTTGAGTTATTACTCCTCCACTTGTCCTTTATACATGGGGAATCTGTTCATGTCTCCTGCATGACAGATAAGTATAGTTGTGCCATTTGAAAGTCTAAATATGACTTGGGTCATGTCTGTGTCATGCTCACTATTTAAGGATCCCCACCTCTGTCCGATTCTCTTGATCCCTATCATTTTTATTCCTGAGATTTCCTTATGTCTACCTTCCGTTATCCATTCTTTTAGTTACTCTTGTGATCTGTTGAATGACTCATTTCCTTCCTCATCACACTACGTATTTCGATCAGTACCTCCTGAAGAAGAAGACCCAGAGTTCCGAATATGGTACCTTAGAATACACTACCCATATTGGTGAATTCCTTTGCATTAGTTTTCAACATCACTCATTTACCAACACTCTGATGGTTTCCTTCCATGTTCGAATTCAACTCATATATTTGCATGGTAGTACTCGTATTAGTTTCTACATATTTGGATGAATACCATAGGTTACCACCTCTATAACCTAAGTTGCGCAAGAATGTGTTATGTTCTGTGATACTAACTCAGGATATTGAAGACTCATCATTGTATTATTGTGGCTTTGATCCACCATTGTAAAACATATGTTCCCATGTTTCCCATATCATATGATGTAATCAAATATTGTAAAGGAGCTAATGGTCCACCTTATTGAACATGGCATCCTCAGTAATGATTTTGTACATGACTTTGACCTGTCTATTGCAGGTACTTCTCTGCAGCCTTAATAACTGAGTCTCTCGAAATATTTGTAATGTATTTCAACCATTGCTTCCCTCTAACTTCATACATTATGGGGCCTCCGTTATAATGTGAAATGACACTTCTCCATTCAAGTACTGACACTGAGCAAGTTAGTACACAAAAGGACATTATGAATTGAAGTTGCATAAAGCCTATAGATGAATATGTGACTTGATGTACATTACTTCCTTAGGCCTTGCCCATGTTTTTATATTAGTTTGTCTTGTATTCTTGACTATCCTCATTACAATTCATGAGTCATTCACGGGTAGCACCTTATGCAACCTGCAGTTAGATGATCATAGTATGTATTCGTGGGTTCCCTTCACAAGAGTCACGATCCATTTGCGACCTGCCAGTATATGCACCCGTGGTTACATTAAGAAAAAAATAAAAAATAGAAACATGATTAGTCAAGGACAGTTGGGTTTGACATCATAACGTCCCCAACCTCCCTAATCATCCTAACCTTTGTAACTCCCCCTAATTATCAAGTATAAATAGAAGGGAGGGGTAGATGATAGGGGAAGCAAGTTAGAAGAGCAAGGTTATGCTCGAGGAATACCTTGGAGATTGGAGCAAGAAAACTCAGTTCTTGGTCAGCAGAGGAGGGATTTTCTCAAATAGAGGTTGTATCAATCCTTTCTTATGAATAAAGAGTGATGTTATTCCACATTGTGTGTTGATGTTGTTATTTGTTATGATTTATGAAATTCATTGTCATCTATATTTATATGCAATTGTAATATTTCATTCATCTTTATATAACACTTAATATCTATGTTAGATATCAATATCTTTTGCAGGTGTTGAATATCTTTAATTTTCCGAACTAAATCTAGGATCATCCTTCATAAATGAGGTGCAAGTGATTTCTGTACTATTTATGGGTGCATCCATGGAGGTGGGTTACATTTTTTGGCAAGGCGAGAACTATTATAAATATCTCTATAATGATGTATGTTTGCAAGTTAAATATTTGTATTTTAATGACCCCAGACCCTTGTGTCATAAGGTAGAATCCCTGAACAACAAAAATATTCCTAAATTTGTGCCTAAAAGGTTCTACTCATCAACAGATTTTCCAACTATGAAAAGTTCCTAACAAAAATCTGTAGCCTTTTCAAATGTAGCTTTGGCTAAATATATTTCAATAGAATTACTGGGTGACTTATATTATTGTACTTTTCCTATTTAGGTCATACAGTATAGGAAATGTTAAGATGCTCAGAAATCATTGAGGTATTGGCCTTAGGTGCTTACCTTTTCTAGGGCAGGGTGGGGTCGAGTGATTAGTAGCATCAACCATAGGTTATCCAATAAAGTATTGAGTTGAATCTTCAAGTGGGGAATATGCTACATCAACCACTGGATATTGAAACTATTTTGGAAGTTGGTGATAAGAGTTCATTAAAACTCTTAGTACGAGCTCCCACCATCGCTCAAATTTTGTTTACTTATTGGACTAATTTAACGAGGTCAAATGTTTTTCAAAAAATAATTAGATCTCAATATCATTGAATTAGAATCACAAAATAACACAAACAACTTTCAAAACTAGGTACTATATAGAGATATTGCTAATGCTCTATCTACCTTTGATGAATAATATGTTGTAAGCAAAATTTTATGGGTGTATGCTTTGAAAAAATCCCATATATGGGAAGAGTGTTTACAGGTTACCATTCTGCCATCATAATATAGCATCTTAAAGTGGTATATGGAAATAATAGTGCAATACTCCAATACATCACTTCCCTTGCGTTGGATTAGACCATGACATTGGAGTATTTACATTGTATAGAATTTTCCTATAATCTAAGCTATCATTATGCCATCAAATTATTGCCTCTTAAAGTAGTAAATGGAAAGAATAGTGCAATACTCCAAGGTCATGGTCTAATCCAATGCAATGGAAGTGATATGAGAATGAAAAACTTGATGAAATGGAATCCATTCTAAATAAAGAAAACATTAATATTAAAGTTGTGTAGGATGGATATAAAAGTTTAACCGTTCCCAAATGATCCATACAAAAATTTCAAGTAGGGAATAGGGTATTTTTTAGAATTAAACCTAATGTAACTTCTCT
The DNA here is from genome assembly GCA_001517045.1 of Pseudotsuga menziesii. NCBI lineage: Eukaryota > Viridiplantae > Streptophyta > Pinopsida > Pinales > Pinaceae > Pseudotsuga > Pseudotsuga menziesii. The sequence goes on from LPNX010786689.1 coordinate 394,293, forward strand.
TGAAGTTGATAAACACACAAAATTGTCTACCAGATATTGTAGATATTTGAAGCACTTAGGAAAATAACAATTTATCTTATGAACTTGCTTTGCCACCATAATTAAATATAATCCATATTTTATTTCATCATTGACATTTAAAATGCTATATTTTATACCCAATATCTTTTAGATTGGAAAAACATAGATTTATAATCTAATTGTAAATTTACTATTGAACCACAAGGACTAGAAAATTAAGAAACAAGAACACATTTTGTGGTGAAACTAATTCTACTAGGGAAAACATAGAAATAATGAAACTACAAAATCATCATCTATTGAGTAATTTTATCATTTCTGTTTGTAGCATCTTAGAGCAACAACAAGTGAAGAGGGGTAGATTATCATGTGAGAAACTCTACGTAAGTAATTAATGGGAAACAACCCAACCAAATAATTGTATCTACTATGTTTATATGTGGTAAAACATATATTATGAAAAGGTGAATGTCCATTATATGTTAACAACAACCTTTCAAACTTATTGAAGATGCAAGAGAGATTCACATATCTTTCTGTGTGAGAGATCAATAATAGAGATTATTCATAAGGAATCAAGAATATGTACATCTAGGTACATCCAACAAAGGCAAAGGTTGAAGTTCTGATGCACTTAGCCTGGATTAAGAAAGAGTAACTTATTAGTTGTTATCTCTATATTGATTCCTACACACTACATCTTGTGGACTTTATTATTCTCTACCATAAACTAATTAAACAATAATATTTTATATATGTTTCTTTGAAATTTAATTCTCTTCTTTAATTTAACATGCAAATAATTTCAGCATTAGTTTTTATTTCTACTCTATTTAAGTGGAATATGTAATGAAACGGTCAGTAACCATGCATTGAATTTAAAATGATATTGATAATATATTTAAATCATAGGAATAAATTACATTATAAATACCATGATCATTGTGATGTCCACCAAACAAAATTATAACGGTTGTCTTCTCCCCCATTGTTTGTCTTAATAAATTTATCCCTCTTCCCACTTTGCCTCTCAATAATGGCATTGAACTCCTTGAATGGCTCAAGAGCATCTAATTTGTACTTGAGAAAGTACCACCATTTTTTTTCTTGAAAAATCATCAATAAATGTTATGAAGTACTTTGTAACTGAAGGTGATGGAGGTTTCATGAGACCAAAAAAGTTTCAATGCACCACTTCAAATTGGATGCCCATATTTGTTAAATTTATCCCTATGTTGCTTGCATAAAATTCAATCTTCACAAACACATTTCTCATGTCAAGATAGACACAAATTGTAAACAATTGTAAAATTCTTCAAACTTTCAAGACATTGATAGCTAACATATCCATACATTTGTTGCAAAGATGAATTTGGAGTTTTTCTCAACCATTAAATATTGTCATCCCACTTTTATAGAAATATACTTTTAAAGAAAACCTCCTCCAACACCTTCTATGACAATTCTATAGTGGTTCCTCTGTCCCTTTAAGAGACACTTACCCTCATTGAATTCAATCTTGAAATTTTGCTTTGCAAATTTGACTCATTGACAATAGATTCTTCTTCAAACTTGGTATGTATAATGCATCATGCACAAGATTTAACACTTCCATTATCCATCTTCGTTAGAATTATTTGTGTCTTTTAACCAAGTGCACCAATGCCACCTCCTAAAGTAACCATCCTCTAATGATGAAAACTACTCCTTTCTGTTTGTCTTGACCCTCATGGAACCTAATTCTATATACCATGACCCTCATGGAACCTAATTCTATATACCATGCCTCTTACTATATGTCTTTGGTTACTATTAAAGTAATATATGCCATGCCTCTCTATATATGTCTCTGGTTACTATTAAAGTAATAAAGAGTCCACAAACTCTCTTTCTTTTTTAGATACTACTATTTGCTATCAAGATCCTTTTTAACATATATGTTAGAGTTCCTTTTATGTGAATGTTATGTATCCCAAACATAACATTGATTCTTCAAAACTTCATAATGTACAATATTACATTTATTGATATCGCCAAATTATTAAATTCATTGGAAGATAGCCTAGCAAATCAAGGTGTTGAATTGAATTGGGATCTAATATGATTAGTGCCACCCATTATTAGTTCAATATCACCAACCACTTCAAGGTGGAAGTGGAATGTGTGCAAAAGGGTGCTAATTCAAGCTCATCAACCATTACAAGGTGGAAGTGAAGTGTGTGCAAAAGTCATAGATAGTAAAGGGTGAAGTATAAGGTAATGGAGACTATAACACCGCATGTAATGATGGTGTTTGTACTTAAATAAAAGTATCCACACTTGTATGAAATGAAATGATGCTTGTACTTACTTGAAAACATGACATTTATGTCTCTTCAAAGCAATGTCATTTGTGTCTCTAAAATGATCGTATCTCACTTTCTTTGACAATGTTTTAAAGTTTATGGTATGAGTGGTGACTAATTGAGCATCAAATCTTTGGTATTGGAGTTTTCAACTCTAGCTAGTGCATTGGATAAGCCAATATTTATATATTTATCTTCTAAAGTTAGTTTTCTCAAATTTTGCCTTGAATTTTCAAAATAACCCTCCTTTTTGCTATTGTTGTTAAGTCAAAGTTGAAGAAGATTGTTCTCTTGTTTCTTAATTGGCCAAAACTTTGCCTTTATTTTCCCTTGTGCTTTGTTATGAAGGTATATACAAACCTGTTTCCTTCATGGTAAATTTTATTCGTTTTCTCTTCTTGCAAAACCAATCCTCATATCTCATCAAATACCAAGTTAAACTCTCATTGATGAGCTAAGAATCATTGCAAACTACTCAAATAGGCCAATAAAAATTGGTTAGGGAATTAAAGATACAAAATTTGTTTTCTATCTTTACATTTACAACCATAAATCAATCTACTGTATTTTTTAGAGTAGTGAGATGACCAGTGACTAAGCACCTTCTACCATCTTCAAATTATACAACTTGTTTCTCAAGTAAAGAACTATGGTTTCATTAGAGAGTATCATCATTCATGATCTTGTAGAGAGCCCTTTACATCTTGCACATATTATTTGTCATTTACCATTACCATACCAATGATGGCAATGGTTTCCTTATCACTAACATCATAAGCTTCTTGTTCATCAACATTCCTTGCCTTGGATCCCATCCATATTCAATGCTCCAAAGCTTCCCCACTACATACTTCAATTGTAATTTTGTTTCTTATTTCAATGATGCAGATGTAGCCTATTACCTAGAATCTGGCCAAAGTATTTTTCCTTCCATGTGCTCTTTTCCTCTCGATGTTCTTTTTGCCCCTTCTGGAGCAATTGTTAGTTTTAATTTACATTAACACTTATCACTTGTATATGAATATAGCTCTTCTTACAATATTAAAATAATGCTATTCCATTCTTGATTATCAAAAACATATGAGTCATGCATTTGTATTGTAACTAAAACTTTCCATTTGGATTATGTGGGTATTAGTCTTTGACTTGGGATCATTTAACTTGCATTTTAATTTTTTTATTCAAGAGCTTTTTTTAGTTACTAAGATTATTTTATTATTATTAATATATTTTATGATGGTGGTTGTGTTAATAAAAATATGTAGGTATAATTAGTCTTTGACTTGGGATCATTTAACTAGTATTTTAATCTAAAATACTAAGAATTTTAAATTTTATTTTATGAGAGTGGTTATGGTTAAAATAATTAAGAGTTATGGAATTTTTTTTTATATTGAGATATACTAGTATTTATTAATGTTTATTAAAATTAATTTTGATTCATTAAACTAAAAAAAAAAATCTTTATTATTATAAACAACTTTAATATTTTATTAAATATTTATATTAATATTATATTTTAATTATTATTTTAAAAACTATTATTATAAAAATTGTGATTAATTTGTCATTAATGCACCCAAAGATTTATGATTATAAAAAAAAATCCACCAATATGTTTATATATTATTATTTGTTCTTAATGCTATGGCATCATGTATTGGTTCTTAATGTTGTGGCATCATGCTTCACATTTACTAAAGTAACAATGCAATTATAAAATATTTGGTTGTAATTTAGCTTTTCTTTGAAGTGGATCTTTGAATTTATTATTTTTCTCCATTCAATTGATTCTTTAGGGTGTTTTTTTATGTTATTTTTTTTTCTAACTATTATAAGTTTACCTTTTTTATCTCTTTCTTATTTTATCTAACTTTATAGTCTTTTTTGTTTGCTAAAACTCTTTTAATTTGAGTGAGTTGCATTTAGTTTAAGAAATTATGATCTAAAAACATCTAAGTGATAAAAAATCATTCATAAATCACATCCAACTTAAATCATACTAATCCTCAATAAAATTAAACTCCGTGATCATTCTACTGACAAAATCCACAGCTTAATTAAATGATCAAATAAAAATTGACCCATACAAATCTACAATTATTATAACTCCTTATCATACTCGTTACTAAAATGACACTTGAATTAGTAACGAGTGTTGAGTTAGCACTAAGTGTTAGTCAGTAATCCATAAGATTTGTTGACTATGAGAAAGTCAACTCCATAAAAATGGTTGACTATGAAAAACTCAACTAAAGGTTTATGTGCTTTTGAAAACAAAGAAGCACATTTACTGTATTATTTAAAGCCTTTCTGGATTAATTTATTGCCGAATAATTAATTTCTCATTTGAGATATGTTAATGCCGAATATTTAATTTGGCATTTGGGATATGTTAATGCCTAAATGTTTTAAAGGCCTTCAAGCATTTCTATTTTCAATCCCTCAACTAATATATGGATGCCTAAAAGCCATTTAATTAGTATATTATAAAACTATTTCTTTACAATTGACAAAATTTATATTGGATTGGCCAAATGAAATTTGAATTTCAAGTTTAGAAATTTCTTCTAATCATGTTTTCCAAAGTAAAAAAGGTTAGTGACTTTGTTGATGCCTTTGAATGAGGTGTTAACTTCAGAATAAACATATTTTTCTATTAAAAATATTAACGGCAACTACCAATTATAGTGTTAATTAAAAGAGCTATTTGATTTAAGGGAGTTATCTTAATGTTAATTAAAAGAGTTCTATATTTAAGGGAGTTATCTTTGCTAAAGAGTCTTAGCTTAAACATCTTCCTATATTTTCTATATACTTTTCCATAGAAAAGTTTATTTCATCTTAAACTTGAGCAATGATGACTAATTTCAGAAGTTAAGGTCTTTTCTTGAGATTTGGATTTAAGGAAGTTATCTTTGCTAAAGATCCTTAGTTTAAACATCTTCTTATATTTTCCATATACTTTTGGATACAAAAGTTTATTTAATCTCAAACTTGAACAAGGATGACTAATTTCAGAAGTTAAGGTCTTTTCTTGAGATTTTTCCAAGTTCATAAGTATAAGTGATACAATTCATAAACAAAACTTGTCATGCTTCCTTCCCTTTAATTACTCAAATAATCCATTTGGCATACAAACTAATATCGGGTATGAGGCTCGATAATCCCCAATCCTTAATTGTTGAGGAGGAAAGATAGATTGCAACTAAATCTATGAAATCCAAGATCAAATTGGTGTTAGTCTAAATAAAATTATGGAGGGATTCTTTATAGTATTTGGAAGGAATTAGGAAGAAAATAATAAATTTAAGGGCTCCTAATCCATTAGGAATTTGCACATCCATATACACACCTAGTGAGAACCAACTCTAAGGCTAATCCCTAGCATTTTTTAACATATCTTAGCTTAACTTCTTAACATCACAATATATTAATGAAGGTTAGAGACAATAACAATGGCAAAGATATCAAAATGTAGGTATGCATGGACTATCTAGATAACTCCATTAGAGAAGGACACGTGAGAGGGGAAGATGTTGCGGTTCAAGTGTTTGGTCTTGATGATGGACCCTTGCCTACCCACACAACACAACAATTAATAAATCAACCAACTTTATCAATTATTGATATCACATTGATATTAGTTTTAATTCAATTCTATATAATTGGTCAGAACTGAAAACATGACCCATCGAAGTATGTCACCCAATTATAGTTGAAATTAGTTATATGACTAAAACATACAAATGCAAACCACTCTACTAGATTGGAATGCTCACAAAAAGACAACCAACATCAAAGAGTGTACATTGTGATTATATTTTCTAACAATATGTTTTCAAATGACCATATGTGATACAAATTTTGTGATTCAATCTAAGAGTTTGTTAACTTCTCATCTCACAAAATAAACTCCATCCTTTATAGCCTTAAATTTGTGTGCTGGTTTCATTTAGTGTCATCTTCCTTTACATGTTTATAGGGTTAGGAAGATGATTGTATGTAATTTTGAACAATAAGATTATTGTAATTCACTTTGTTACCAAATCTATTCCAACATGCTACATCACACATTACATTATGCTCTCTCAATCAAACAATTTTTTTATTGTAAAAACAATAATTTTTAAGAGAACCTATTCACATCCAAATAAGAGCTCAAAACCTTTGAAAATGTTAATACATTCATCTATATATTTAATAAACCAAAATATGTAGATGTATTTAGAGAATCAAGGAGTCCATTGAATTGCATATGGCATATAATATATTTACAATATGACAACCTATAATTCCTAAACATTCCCCACCCCAATGTAGCAATGTGTTGCTTGCGGTGCACATGGGCCACAACTATACTGTGAGACCTTCAAAATTTGACATCATGACCATATGCAAGCTAATAGTTCCAAAACTAACTATACACATAATGGGATATGATCACATGATCTCCCTGGTTATTGCACACTACACAAATCCTCCAAATTCGGGATCATGTAGCTAGTAGGGTTGATTGTGATGTCAATCGCATAGTTGGGTTGGTCAATGGTGATGCCAAGAGACACATGACTAGATTAAGATGTGACATGTGGTGAGTATTGGAGGTGGTCGGTTGGTTCCCAATGTATTTGTGTATGTATATGCAACTAGTATTGTATTATTAGTGTTGTTGTTTTCATGCAACAAGGAAACATTTGGTCTAAAGCGAACTGAGTATGATGGAAATGAGATGGAATAATGCCATACTAAAACACCTCAACATGCTAGTCTAAATGGAAATCAAAGCGATGGCATATTCTACATTCTTCCCTATGGCACCCCACATACTTGAATTGTTCAATTATTTGACTATGATACATTCTTGTAACTCTTGTTGCAATGTAGTGGTGCGTACAACCTTTGAGACTGAGAGTAGGCTTTATATGACACATTTTATTAAAAGTTAGAGAGATTGTGACAAAAAATATCAATCATGACCATGTGGTTGTTATTATTGGGTACCAAATTATTATTTTTCATGGAAATGATGTAAGTGCATAAAGAAAGGGATCATGCCCGGTGAAGCCTATAACTATAATGATAATTGATGTAAATTCCCAAGATAACAGGTACCTTGCATTCGATAAAACACATTTTGATCAAATTGAAGTCACATTCAATCATATGGAAATTGACGAAAAAACATCAATGCTTCTCAAATCTAAACAATCCCTAGATCTTTACACACAATATAAAACAAAACAATAAACAATCACACTTACTGCTCATATTCATTGATAGATATTTGTTGTGATTATATCATAGGAAATTGTGTGGGTGTAAAGTGAAATCCTTTTCGCAGGCTTGTAGTCATATCTTTGGAGGAAACCATCATCTTTTCCCTAGACAAGTAAGGCCACTTACACAAGATGTCCAATCTATAGATTCATCTATGCATCAACTTAACATTGTAGGTGATCATTATTGAAAATACTCAACTTTGCTTCCAAGTGTAGCTTTGAATATGGATTTACATTTTAGCAAGTCAAGTCAATGATGTTTTAAGATTGCATATTACAAGCAATCAAAAATATAAAAGGGACACATGTTTAACCTTGCGTCATTAATGATCAAATCGATTTGTGAAAGTCTAGAAAAACTTCTCAATTTGTCGGCAAGTGTTTCCAAGTGTTTCTTACATAGGCTCACACTTCGTGCCATAGATTTTAATTTAATATATATAGAAATCGAATAAAGTCTATTCCATCCATATAATAACATTTAGATAAACATTAAGATACACCCAAATTCACTAGCATAGTAGCAAAGTTCCATCAAAATCCTAGGAAATGGGAGGGAGCCTTTCCTAGGGGCCTTATAAAAGGTCATAAAGAGTTGGGGCTATGATAAATCTATTAAGTGGAGCCTATATTGAAGACCTTAGAGGAGGAAAATGATACAGAGAACAATTACAAAGTCAAAGTCAAAGGAACACGTGGAAAGGTATAACTAACTGGATTGTTTTTTAAAACACATTATTTTGGAGGACTAAGTTCAACAATGAAAGGTTTTGAGAGGTGCCACTACCTTAAATACAACTTCAGTATAGTTTTTGAGTATTGAATGGTAAACCTTGTTTGTTTTAAGGGCTACAACGTGGTATGGGCTAAATTGTCACTAAACTAGCTGATTTTCAACATCTATTGGGCATGATTTTGGGTCACATTTGGGACTTGCAACTTCAATAATTGTAAAATTGCAATTTTATAAAAAAAATTACAATCTTCACATTTTTCATAGCATCTTAATGAACTTAAAATGTCAAAATTGCATTTTCAAAAAAAAAGATCAAATTCAAAGATTTTTATTTGTTAGATTCCAATGAAAGTGGTTGGAAATGGGGAAATTTAATTAATAATAGTTAACAAACATCTACAACATAGGCTCAATTTACTTATACTCTTTTTTATAAAAAAAATCATGGAAGGGTAAATTGAAAAGGGAAATTACTTTTTTATTATTATCACATTTCATGCTGCTATGTCTACAGAAAAATGAATGGAGTAGCGGACAGCGTCTTAAAAGAAAGGGTAGAGATGGCCTTCTGGAAATTTTTTGAATATAAGGAAGGGGAAGTATATGAATTCTATCACATACCCTTTGCACAAGCCCTTCTCCCAAGACAAGTTGTCTGAATATGCTGTCCACTATACTCTTTTTTGAATTCTATCATAGACCCTTTGCAGAAGTCCTGCAAGACAAGCTGACTGAATATTCTGACCACTATACTTTATTTTGAAAAGCAACAGGGAGAAGCTCCATTTTGACAAATGCAAGCTCACAGGGACATTCTCTCTGGAATTTTTATGGCTCAGCTCTTGGCACAGATAGAGATGTTCAGGCTACAGGTCTGTTTTTTTCTGGAAACACTTACAGACACAGTTGTTGGCTGAATAATCAGTGGTTTTGAGAATTTGGTCATTGATTTTTAAAAAATTGGAATCATTGATCTCTAATATCTTTCGACACTCAAATTAAACATTTTTATTGATGATTTTTAAGAATTTAAAGAAATCTTCCCCAACATTGTAGTGTTTGTTATTTCTTTTAATTAAGTTATTCGAAGATAATATCCACCTAACTTCAAATAAATTATTTTAAGCAAAAATACCTGCACCATTCACCATCTATTCTACTGCCTTCGATCATTTCATTTACTTATTACTTGTTTTAATTGATTGACATCTATTTCATTGATCTCTAATATCTTTTGACACTCAAATTAAACATTTTTATTGATGATTTTTAAGAATTTAAAGAAATCTTCCCCAACATTGTAGTGTTTGTTATTTTTTTAATTAAGATATTCGAAGATAATATCCACCGAACTTCAAATAAATTATTTTAAGCAAAAATACCTGCACCATTCACCATCTATTCTACTGCCTTTGATCATTTCATTTTACTTATTACTTGTTTTAATTGATTGACATCTATTCGGAACTTGCCGATACAGCGTAGTCTTAACCCGCATCTTAACGCGGCTCTTGGAGCCGCATGAAATGCTCTGGGCGTCGATTGTCTGCAAACGGTAGAACCACGCGCTCACATGTGCTTCTCACAAGCTAACTGTCAGAACTTGCATCTCCAAACCTACTTATATGATCATTAGGGAACCCTGACCTAACGCCTGGAGACCAGGTATACATTTCAAATCTAGGGTTTGTGAATAAATGTAGTATGCTCGAGGAGATTGCTTTATTTTTCAATACCCAATTTGCTGGATTCCTGCATTGATTCCATCTCTGGGATTTGTAAGAGCCTTACATCTCTCGATCTTCAATATTGCCATTATTTGTCTGATGTTGCCCTCGATTCATTGAAAAATCTCCAAGAGTTGAGTTTAAATGGCACATCCAGATTCACTCCGTCAGGTTTGTCAAGAATATCAGATAATTGTCGGAGGCTTCTGAAGGTCTCACTGGGACTTTACAACCCCATCGACATTACCTTGGCCCTCAGGTCTCTGGCTACCCACTGCCTCCATTTTTCATGCTGATTCATGGGTTTGAAAGAATTTGAATATTGTAATCGTCTTTTTCCTGTAAATAATGCCGCTCTTAACATGATTTTGCGGAACTGTAGTAACCTAGAGAAACTTTGCTTGCGAGTTGAGGGATTGACAGAGTCTACTCTGCTGGGTACAATGGAATAGAAAGGCTCTAAAATCCCTTGAGCTTCAGTCATTTGCGAGCGCTGGGCAAGGTTTGGCTATGTTCAGTTTACTGCGGAAATTATGACAAAGGCGGTCAAAGTCTTTTAGTCAAATATTATTTTTTTAGTGAAATATTATTTCCTTACCATAAATACTCAGCCTGCTGCAAAGCATTCAATGTCATTGCAGCAAGCATATTAGGATGATATCATTGAAATTAAAATAATGTTTAATTTGTAATTTGCATGTCATTGTAGGAGGCATATTAAGGATGATATTATTGAAATTAAAATAATGTTCAATTTGTATGGGAGTTGTTTAAACAGGAGACTTTTTGACCTTTGTTTACTGTTGGTTTTTATTAGTTTTTTTTTAGTTTTTTGTTATGAATTTTTAAGGAATTTTCAAAACGCCCCAAATACACTGCTAAATCTAGTGTAGGTGTTGGAGGTTTTCTGTCACCTAAATTCATTTCTGAGATTAAAATGGCCCAACAATAATTACAGATTTTATGAATTAAATTCACTTGATTTCCAAAAAAAAAAAAAAACAGCCTGAAAATTAAAAAAGTCCCCTAGTTAGACAGCTACTTTGTATGATATATAATTTAATTTTTAAAGTACAGAGTTACGTGCAGTGAACAAGTGAAAATGATTGTTGGATTTTTTTATAGCTCCACGTTTTAATTAGTTGAGATTTTTTATAGCTCCGCGTTTAATTAGTTGAGAGACGGGAAATGCAGTAAAATTTCAAAAATTGTAATACCATCAAAGGCTTACCAGGTGTAGGTTATCATAATTATTAGCAGAATATAATTGACTACATTTAATCCGTTAACTATATGTCTCGGTGGATGAGAGTGAACCTGAACACCATGTTTCCTGGCAAAGAATCTAAAATACTATTTCTCCTGTGTGCTCGTGATGGTGTATTATGGATGGTCTGTGTTTTAATAGGATGGTATAAATATGAACGTTTATATTTTATAATTTGGGATGGATGAAAGAAGGGTGTTTATATTTTATAATTTGGGATGGATGAAAGAAGGGTTTTTTTAGAAGTTTTAGGAGATAAGTATATTGTTATGAATTTTTTTTAAATTTGAAATAAATTAACTATAAAAGATATATATAAAAGAATATCCCAGTTTATATGTGATAACTAATAGCTAAAACATAGATAAACTTATAGTTAGTGGGATTATGGCTGTGCTTGTAACATAACAATCTCAAGTACATTTTTTACAAGAAAAGGATGATGCATTTTCTTGTAATGAAAAAAAAAACTACACTTAATGATCATGATAAATTAATAGAAAGGGTATAATGCATGATCCCAAACTGGAAATACATATTTTTGGAAACAATCCTGAAATATTTTTGGAACTAGTGACAATGGACTCAAATTACTTTAGGTTTAGTGACACAACTAGTGCTCCCTTACAAGTTACAACAAACTAGAATGTAGAAGAACTTTGGCATTCACAAGTGTTGTTTCCAGTCGTGCTTGTAGTGCCTAGCAAATATGCTATATTTGATTGAAATTTTGGAATGTTTGCACTCATAAAAGTATTTTTGATGTTTTGCAATGTATTCATAGTGTCCATCATAGTAGGTCGTTCTTCAGGGGATTCTTTTGTGCATAGCAAACCCACACTTATGAGGTGAGTGAGGCAATTGAGTTCCTTATTAGTTTCTTCAATGGTGGTACTAGTCCTCAATAGACTCTTATCCACCACTTCCTCAACTTGCTTTGGAAAACTGCTACCTACCCATTTTTGCAAGGTCATTCCTTCCACAAACATGTTGTGGGTGGGTTTCTTTCTAGTGAGCATCTCTAATAGCACTACTCCATAGCTATAAACATCACCTTTTGTTGTCACATGTCCGCCCAATCCATATTCTGCATTCAAAGATCCTCATTATAAGGCTTTTGATTCATGAATTTGAATAAAAATAGAAAAATCATGACATTCTCTAACATGCTATCTATGTCAAATAATACCTGGAGGAATGTAGCTTGCAGATCCCTTGAGTGCATGTGTGGAAGTGAGAGCTAAATGCTCAGAATTTACAAAACATATGGTAGCAATGCCAAAGTCTATTAAATAGGCTGTCATATCTTCACCCAAAAGCACATTGTTTGGTTTTAGATCACAATGGATCACCTGCATGAAACAATGGTGATGTAGATATTCCATGCCATGTGCAATGTCTATTGCTATGTTCAACCTTTGAATCAAACTCAAACCACTTTCCACTTCCCCATTGGGATATAACCACTTCTCTAAGCTTCCGTTTGGCATGAAAGGAAATATCAAAGCTTTGATTTGGTGGTTTGAACAAGAGGTTATTGTTCTAATTAGATTTCGATGTCTAACTCTACTCAATACTTCGCACTCCTTGTCAAAACTCTTGTGAGCACCTTCATTTTCCAAATTTAGAAGCTTCACAGCGATGTTTGTGCCATCATTCAAAACTCCTTTATACACTTTGCCAAAACTACCCACTCCTAACAAGTTGGCATCACTAAATTCCTCTGTTGCGGTGATGAGCTCTCCATAGGAAATTCTTCTATGCCCCACATTCAAGGTCTCTGCAACCTCTATAGGAATATGCCTCTTGCAATTTTGTCTCCACAAGATTCCCAAAACCAAACACAATACAACCATGGCTGAAATTGCAATGGCAGATATGATAACTCTTTTCAAATGTGAAATACTTTTATGTTTGTGAACAGAGCATGGTGATAGACTTACCCAGGGTCCACACAGACCAGGATTTCCCATAAATGAAGTGGCACCAAGCTTTTTGAAAACTCCATCTTATGAAGTGGCACCAAGCTTTTTGAAAACTCCATCTTTTGGCACTTCTCCTGACAAGTTGTTGAAAGAGATATTCAATTCATTGAGCAGTTTGAGATTTATCAATGATAT
>LPNX010786689.1:408869-418920 GCA_001517045.1 Pseudotsuga menziesii
AAAACTATTATTGCGAAGGTCAAGTATTTTAAGAAATGAGAGATTGCCCAGAAGAGGAGATATTGTACCTTGTAATCCCATTCCTGAAACATTAAGAGACACCACTCTCTGCCTGCGGCGACTGCATATGATACCTGTCCACTCGCAGAAAGAAACATTTGGTTTCCAAGTATTGGTTAGTGATTCAGATCGATCGTAAGTGATCTCAGACAGGAATCCAAGCAAAGCGTCTCGATCAGAAGCATTGCTGGGATGGGAATGGGGAGTAGATAATTGAAGTGTGGAAACCACAGAAGGACCGAGAAAGAGAATTGAATAACAGAAGAAGAGAATAATATACCTGAAAAGAGAAGGAACATAACAGATCTCCATCTTCTCCTCGTCTAACAGAATGGACAGAATGGGAATGATTTCAGATTCTTCTTCGTTTTTCTGTATTAATTCAATCTTTGAACTCTAAATTTATAACACAAATTTACTACGCGCCGAAAAGATGAGAAATTCTTACATGAATTTACTACGCGCCGAAAATATGAGAAATTCTTACATCCAAATCTTGTAAAATCTTACGGTGAGCTAATTTTCAAAAACAAATCAAATTACTTTCATAGAGCTAGTCACAAGAATACCGCACTATATAAAATAACCAATAAAAAAAGTACGGTATTTTGATTGATCAAATTATTCTCATAACGTTTGTCAAATTATTAAAAAATTGCCAATAAAAAAATACGGCATTTTGATCGATCAAATTACTTTCAACGAGTTAATCAAAACAATACCGCACTATATAAAACAATCAATAAAAAAGATACGGCGTTTTGATTAAATCAATCAAAAGCATCCAGCAATTCAAATGTTCAAACTTAAACACCTTACTTCATATGGCTAATCAAAAGAATACAATACTTCATAGAATTAATCATTCAGAAAATAAAGTCTAATGAATCACAAAATACAGCATTTTGATCAAATCAGTCGAAAGGCTTTGTCTGATCTGTAATAAGTGGAACATTTTTTGTAAGGAGAAATTTAGTAAAGATATTTCCTTTTTACACTTACAAAATGTAGAAATTTTGTGGATTTAAAAAAAAGATAGTTCTTTGTTATTTATAAAATAAAAGAATAAATTATATTATGTAAATATCTCAGGTCTAATTACTAATATAGCGTTTAATTATCTTATAACCAATAAAAAGTTTCTCCATCAAATAAAACATCTAAAAATCTTCATTCTATACTATCAAATAAAGCTATCTATCTCTAAAAATAAGTTGCAAAACTGTAAAAAAAAACACAGATGCTTGCAACTGTCCTAAAAGGTCCAGTTAAAGAAAAATGGGATAAATATCTTCAAAAATTACTTCTCCCTCAATGAACTCCATCAGAGTGAGATGTCAGTTGGCTATTGCAGTACTTCCATAAAATTAACGTTTTATAATTTTAACGTTTTAGACAATAAGTACCGTAGCTTAAACTTTATGTAAAATGAACTCCTTTTCAGTATGTACCTTATGATTTTAACTTTTTAGACAAGAAAAAGTTCTTTCTGTGAGGTAAACTTCTTTTCGGGATGGTTTGGATTTTACCAAAATCAATTTTAATTTTAATTATGGTGTGTGAAACAAATTAATTTTTATTATTTCAACTTTTTGAAGCTTTATTTATATTGTTGATGAATGAGATTTTCATAATTGAAATTTTATGATGATTCTAAAATTATCATTGATTGATTGGATCAATGCAGATGTATGCTTGAAGGTCCTAGAACTCGATAACTAATGCGCTAGAATAAAGCTTCTTGATGACTCATTTGACACTTTCTAGATATCAGTATATCTACCCAGAGCGTAATAAGATTGACGATGGGCTCTCTAAAGAAGCCTTGAAGCTTATTATATGTCACCTTTCATCTTATTATATGTCACCTTTCATTGATGGATTGCTGACACTGACAGAAATTTTGTTTAAATCCTTTAGGACTGTAGGTTCCTTTGTGGTACAACTATTGTTTGCTTTTTATTAGTAAATTGAACTTTGAGGACTGTTTGCTTCACGATGGCTGTGATACTTTGTGATAGTTTTTTGATAACAGTTTGTACTTTCCAGAGTGTTAATAGGCTTGTGTAATTAGTTGGTTTATTGTGTAGAGAGGCGTTCTACAGCTCAGTATGGGGGAGATCTTGTAACATGATGTAAGTTTGTAACATGTCGGCAAAAAAAATAGTGATAGTGAATATAATGGGAGAGATCTTGTAACGTGATGTAATGTAAAGTTTTCAAAAAATAATAGTGATATTGTAACATGATGTAAAGTTTGTAACATGTTGGCAAAAAATAATAGTGATACTGAATATTATGGGAGAGCTCTTGTAAAGTGATGTAAAGTTTGTAATATTGAAGTAACTAATGTAAAAAGTAGTAAATATCTCCTTGAGTGCAATCCCTGACAAGAGGTTTGCACCTCTGTAGATTTGATCCCTTTGGGCGCTTGATAGAACCTAGGATTTGGATGGATTGGTATAACAAGAAATGATATTTTCCTCTTTAAAAACTATATTCTCTAAAATATTTATGACTTGTGTAATCAGTTAGTTTATATTAAAAAAAATGATATTTTCTTCTTAAAAAGACTTAAAAGTATTGAGAAGATATAGTTTAAAAAAAAGAATATTCTTAATATAATATATTTATATAACCCATAATAACATATATATCTATAATATTTCATAATGATGTCCAACAACCTAATTCCATTATCTTTGGCCTCGACCCATCATAGGATTGGCTTATATCCCTTAGTTATAAGTAGTCTTAGTAATTCGGGTTCCAAGTACTGTATGATGAACAAGCTTTATACTAATGATGCTTAAACAGTGATCTCATTCCTGCTTGTTAGAACATGTATTATCCGTAATGAACACATATGTATTACATGTATCGTTACTAATGGTGTTTATCCTTAAACACATGGGCTGAATTATACATGATGAATCTTTAAGCTTACTTAGTTGCAACACGTATTGGTTATAATTGAAATTACATTGAATATTATGGGAATTGCGTTACTTGTCTCGACCCATCATATTCAGGTAGATAGGAATGAATTCTGAATTAAATCCTTCTTTTAAAGGAAAAAATAAAAGATGTCAATTTAAAAAATCTTCTATTAACACTGAAAAAGAATTGTGGTAATCCATTCACAAAGAATTGTGATTATCGATTATAATTAAGTGGGTTTGATAATAATTTTGTATCCACTTGAATTTATAATATAACTTCATCAAAAATAAAAAAAGTTATTTTATTAAATTTATTTATAATTATTTTTAAATCATATTTATATTTTAAGCTTGAAAAAATAAATACATTTTTTTAACTTTTTTTGACATATTGCTTTATAGACATATAGCGTGTTATTTCAAAATATTCTATAGGATGACCATGAATTTGCTTTCATTTCTTCTTGACTTATTAAACTATGGATAGTATTTAGAAAAAAAACTCTATTATAACCATTACATAGTTTCAAAAATTGACATAAAGATCAGCACTATTTAATATGTGCATACATGTTATAAAACACTCCATGTCTGCTCATATTTAAATCTAGATCATTATCGTAGTGATGCTTCATCTCAACTGTTACGGAGAGAAACTTTCTATGGCTTGGGGTAGACCACAATAGGCTGAATGACACCACAATTCAATCCATTCCAATATGCAAGAGAAACAAATTCATCTAACGCTAAGGGATATGAAGCGTGCCTTATTCCGAACGGTTGATATAGATCCCCATTGAGCTTTTCCAACACGCTTGTATTTACAATTCACTCTCAACACAACAAACAAGACAAGCATGCTATATATCAAAGTGTTAGACCTACTCTGGCATATATAAAACCATCAGATATAAGCAAATATAACTACATCCATGGACAAAATATTCATAGTCATAGACATGTGATGGACGAGAAATGGATATTTCTATTAGGGCTGATGCACAATCAGGGACTCCTTTAAGGACACTTTAGATGCCACATAATACTAGAATAAACGGAAAACTCTGATTTTAGGTGACAATTAGGGGTACTTCCCTAACTTATTTGAAGATGAAGTAAAAAAAGAAAAGATAGGTAATTGAATCGGCTTTCATAATATATAGCATTTATGCAGAGAAAATGTGTGTAAATGATTATAAAATTAGTTTCCGTGAAAGTGTGTTTTCAAATTTTTAGCACATCTTAAAATATATGTTTGTGCGGGTGCAACAATATATGAGGTAAATGATGTCCATTTGGTATAAAATCTTGCAGACATATAAAGGACATATGGGCCTAGTGCAACACTATTTATTCGTAATTTTTCATGAATTATTTTTTTATTATTAATTATTGAAGTAAGAAAAGTTTGAAATTAAAACCTTATGTGCGGGTGCAACACTTTAGGGGCAAAAATTAATGAAATCCTTGATTTATTAATATAAAATCGTAGAGCTTGATATCGTCTAGTGCAAAATATAGTTTTTTTGGGAAATGGTGATGGAAATCAAAAGTTATATAACAAACAATCGATGTATGTATTTTCAAAAACTAACATGTGTCATTTAAAAAAATAATTATAAATAAATAAAACATAGTTTTGAAGGAAAAAATTATATATTCAGAATCGTCATTTCGTACTCGACAATATCGTACATTTTCATAAAAAATATTGTGTATGTCATATCAAAACACGGCATCTAATCTGAGCATATTGATAGAGTTCTAAAAGACAAGCAATAGCCCTGGTTGATTTGTCCTAGCCAATAGGTTCGGTATTCTGAAGCTGCTTCCAAACCTAATGCCAAACCTTAATCCCGCCAATTATTTAAATTTTCAAATAATGCATATGCGATATAGCTTATCCATATCGCATATGCGATATAACGCATATGCGATATGAATAAGCTATATCACATATGCGTTATAGATTATTCATATCGCATATGCGATATATAGAATTATATTCAGAGCTAATTTATGTGGTATGGCTTCTAGATTCACAATGTCACTAGCTACTTCAAAGTTGTATGGGTGGTGGGTTCCCACTATAGATTACTTCATGGAAGTTCTTTAATGTTGCTAGCATAATTGAACTAGGTAAATTATAATGGTGCTATAGGTAAATTTTAACTAATTTGTTTTTGTCGTAATGCATCATTGTTCACCACCCTCATCCTCATCATCATCACCACCCTCATCCTCATCCTCATCATCATCACCCTCATCCTCATCTTCATCATCATCATCATCACCCTCATCCTCATCATCATCACCACCCTCATCCTCATCCTCATCATCATCACCCTCATCCTCATCTTCATCATCATCATCATATAGTCATCATCCTCCTACTCCTCCTCCTCATCATCATTGTTCATCATCATCGTCATCACCATCACCCTCATCAGCTTCATCATCATCATTATCACCCTCATCCTCATCTTCATCATCATCATCATCACCCTCATCCTCATCAGCATTGTCATGGTCATCATCATCATCATCATCATCATTAGATGTCATCACCTTCATCCTCATCCTCCTCCTCATCATCACCCTCATCCTCATCAGCTTCATCATGGTCATCATGGTCATCATCCTCATCCTCATCCTCATCATCATCGTCGTCAACCTCATCATCATCATCACCCTCATCCTCATCATCATCATCATCATCCTCATCCTAATCATGATCATCATGGTCATCATCATCATCATCATCATCATCATCACCCTCATCCTCATCAGCATCATCATCATCCTCATTTTCATCATCATCATCACCCTCATCCTCATGAGCTTCATCATGGTCATCCTCATCATCATCATCATCATCACTATCATCATCCTCATCCTCATCAACCTCATCATCATCATCAACCTCATCATCATCATCACCCTCATCACCCTCATCATCCTCATCCTCATCATCATCATCATAGTCATCATCATCATCATCACCCTCATCATCACCCTCATCATCATCATCATCATCATCATCATCATGGTCATCATCACCCTCATCCTCATCCTCATCCTCATCATCCTCATCCTCATCCTCATCCTCATCATCCTCATCCTCATCCTCATCCTCATCCTCATCCTCATCATCATCATCGCCACCACCCTCATCCTCATCAGCTTCATCATGGTCATCATCACCATCCTCCTCCTCCTCCTCATCACCCTCCTCCTCCTCCTCCTCATCATACTCATCATCCTCCTCATCATCACCATCATCCTCATCATCATCTTCATCGTCACCCTCATCCTCATCATCATCATCACCGTCATCAGCATTGTTCATCACCCTCATCCTCACCATTATCATCATCTTCATCAACAGCCTCATCCTCCTCCTCATCATCATATTCATCCTCCTCCTCATCATCACGATCAACCTCATCCTCATCATCATCATCACCCTCATCCTCATCATCATCAACCTCGATCCTCATCACCATCATCATGGTCATCCTCAACATCATCAGCATCCTCATCATCATCATCATCATAATCCTCATCCTCCTCCTCCTCCTCATCATCATGATCATCATCATCATCATTGTCATCATCATCATGGTCATCATCTTCATCGACACCCTCATCCTCAACATTATCAGCATCCTCATAATCATCATCATCATAATCCTCATCCTCATCATCATCACGTTCATCACCCTCATCCTCATGATCATGATCATGATCATGATCATCATCATTTTCATCATCATCATGGTCATCATCATCATCATGGTCATCATCTTTATCGACAGCCTCATCCTCAACATCATCAACATCCTCATCATCATTATCATCATAATCCTCATCCTCATCCTCATCACGTTCATCAACCTCATCCTCATCACCATCATCATGATGATCATGATCATCATTGTCATCATCATCATGGTCATCATCCTCCTCATCATCACCATCATTGTTCACCATCATATTCATCGTCACCCTCATCCTAATCCTCATCCTCATCATCATCATCATATTCATGATCCTCATCATCATCTTCATCGTCACCCTCATCCTCATCATCATCATCACCCTCATCCTCATCATCATCAACCTCGATCCTCATCATCATCGTTCATCACCCTCATCCTCATCATCATCATCATGGTCATCATCATCATCATCATCATCATTGTCATCATCATCATGGTCATCATCATCATCATGGTCATCATTTTCATCGATAGCCTCATCCTCAACATCATCAGCATCCTCATCATCATCATCATCATAATCCTCATCCTCATCATCATCACGTTCATCACCCTCATCATCATCATCATCATAATCCTCATCCTCATCATCATCACGTTCATCACCCTCATCATCATCATCATCATCATCAGATGCATCATTTTCATCATCATCATGGTCATCATTTTCATCGACACCCTCATCCTCAACATCATCATCATTTTCATCATCATCATCATCATGGTCATCATCCTCCTCATCATCACCATCATTGTTCACCATCCTCGTCATCATCATCATCATCCTCATCATCACCATCATTGTTCACCATCCTCATCATCATCATCATCATCACCCTCATCCTCATCCTCATCATCACCCTCATCCTCCTCCTCCTCCTCATCCTCATCCTCATCGTCTTCATCGACACCCTCATCCTCAACATCATCAACATCCTCATCCTCATCATCATCATCATCATAATCCTCATCCTCATCATCATCACCCTCATCCTCATCCTCATCATCATCATCATCAACCTCATCCTCCTCCTCCTCATCATTGTCATCATGCTCCTCATCATCACCATCATTGTTCACCATCATCATCATCACCATCCTCGTCCTCCTCCTCCTCCTCATCACCATCCTCGTCATCATCATCATCCCTCATCCTCATCATCACCATCACCCTCATCCTCATCCTCATCATCATAGTCATCATCCTCCTCATCATCACCATCATTGTTCACCATCATCTTCATCATCACCATCACCCTCATCCTCATCATCACCATCACCCTCATCCTCCTTCTCATCATCATAGTCATCATCCTCCTCGTCATCACCATCACCCTCATCCTCATCATCATCATCATGGTCATCATCATCATCATCCTCATCCTTATCATCATCCTCATCCTCATCATCATTGGTCATCAGACTCATCCTCACCATCATCAACACCCTCATCCTCATCATCATCGACACCCTCACCCTCATCCTCATCGACACCCTCACCCTCATACTCATCATCATCATGCTCATGGACACCCTCAATGTTCATCACCCTCATCCTCATCATATCTAGATAAATGTAAATAACACATTTTCATTGAGAACCAAATCACATATGCGATATATCGGGAATGTGTTATGGAAAACCCTTTCCCTTCATTAAAAAGCTAAAATTCAATATCGCATATGCAATATATCGTAGGTGCGTTATATCGGAAATGCGATATATGTTTTATAGAAAATGTCCAACTAGGGTCAAGACAAGGTATGAGATGTCCAACTAGGGTTTGCTGAGCAATCATGCAAGTTAGGAGAGTCAACTACAAACACATGAGATCACCAATACTTGCATGAACCAACTAGGGTTTCATGAGTCACCAAGTTGTGCATGCTCCAACTAGGGTCAAGACAAGGTATGAGATGTACAACTAGGGTTTGGTGAGCAATCATGCAAGTTAGGAGAGTCAACTATAAACACATGAGATCACCAATACTTGCATGCACAACAACATTATTGGGAACTAAACATTATTGTGGCATGCTCCAACTAGGGTCAAGACAAGGTACATGAGATGTCCAACTAGGGTTTGGTGAGCAATCATGCAAGTTAGGAGAGTGAACTACAAACACATGATCACCTTGATACTTGCACGCACCAACTAAACACTAAACACACATGTCTCGAAAATTACACTAAACACATGTACATCTAATTCTTTTCCCATGGTAGCTTACATATATCAAAGTCATGGGTTTCCTTGATGGTGCATATCAAAGTGATCCGAATTTTAGTATCACAGGGCATCTTATTTTTCTAAATGATATATGCATGTCAGTAAGTATAAAGTTGGAGCTGGCATTGGAACACACAACTTTGGATAATTAATGGCCTCAATGCTCTTGATAAAATGTGCTTTCAATGGTGGTGTAAAAACTCTCTAGGTTTTTGTTGACTAGGATCTCACTATAAATTGGATGTTAAACAAGACCTAATTGGACCAAATACTGCTACTCTTTAGTACATTTATTTTCAGCATGTTATTGGGAACTAAACATTATTGTGGTATGCTCCAACTAGGGTCAAGACAGGGTATGAGATGTCCAACTAGGGTTTGGTGAGCAATCATGCAAGTTATGAGAGTGAACTACAAACAGATGAGATCACCAATACTTGCATGCACCAACTAGGGTTTCATGAGTCACCAAGTTGTGCATACTCCAACTAGGGTCAAGACAAGGTATGAGATGTCCAACTAGGGTTTGGTGAGCAATCATGCAAGTTAGGAGAGTCAACTACAAACACATGAGATCACCAATACTTGCATGCACCAACATTATTGGGAACTAAACATTATTGTGGCATGCTCCAATTAGGGTCAAGACAAGGTATGAGATGTCCAACTAGGGTTTGGTGCGTAATCATGCAAGTTATGAGAGTGAACTACAAACACATGATCACCAATACTTGCATGCTCCAACTAGGGTCAAGACAATGTCATAGATGTCCAACTAGGGTTTGGTGAGCAATCATGCAAGTTAGGAGAGTCAACTACAAACACATGAGATCACCAATACTTGCACATGCACCAACTAGGGTTTCATGAGTCACCAAGTTGTGCATGCTCCAACTAGGGTCAAGACAAGGTATGAGATGTCCAACTAGGGTTTGATGAGCAATCATGCAAGTCAGGATCTAGTCAACTACAAACACATGAGATCACCAATACTTGCATGCACCAACATTATTGGGAACTAAACATTATTGTGGCA
>LPNX010786772.1:3968-138533 GCA_001517045.1 Pseudotsuga menziesii
CTATAACTCTTTGACGCACGCGCACATTGACGCACACAAAAAGTGTTGTATCTTGCTTAGTGCTCCTCTTTGTTTCTCATTTAGGTTCAACTATACAGTAAAATCAACAAGTACAGGCAAATCTTCTAGTACATCTCCTTTATACTAATGGAAAAATAATGATGTTAGTTCTCTGGAGATCCTGTAGAGTGGATGTAAATGTTGGCTCAAAGTCATA
Organism: Pseudotsuga menziesii; assembly: GCA_001517045.1. Classification (NCBI taxonomy): domain Eukaryota; kingdom Viridiplantae; phylum Streptophyta; class Pinopsida; order Pinales; family Pinaceae; genus Pseudotsuga; species Pseudotsuga menziesii. Next base: position 4,186 of record LPNX010786772.1, read on the forward strand.
CACGGGTTTGAATTAGTGTCCAACCAAGGTGGTCTATTATAGTCCAAGGTATTTTGATGTCCTCTATTTTTTATTTGAACATTTTATGTCAATTTTCAGCGTGTCTGGTTTTTTTTTCCATCTTACAATTAAAACGATAAGATGACCTTTGTGGTTTAGACAATTGGTTAGCTTTAGAATCAGCAAATATTACAGACTGATATAAATGTATTTAAAACATTTTTTTCATTCCTAAATGTGCCAAGTAGCAGATCTGGAAATGTCCACTCTTCACCGCCATGGATTAGATATATATATATATAGGATTGTTGTAGGTTACCACTGGGAATTTTTCCTCTGAAGTGCTGTCTTATGCACTTCAAAGTAGCATAGAGGTTAAAACATCCACTCTACAGGATCTCCAAGAACTCAACATCATTATTTGTCCATTACTGTAAAGTGCTTAGATTTGTCCCTTTGATGCTCATACTTGATTCTAGAGTTGTTTATGCCCATAGGACTACCCAACATTGCTCCTAGTGTGACATTGAAAATACCAAGTCTGCTCTGGAAGGCCTAAATAGGGCCAATTCACCTTGGTGTATTGGTTTATTGTTAGAGGAAGGCCTTCTCTCATTATTTGAGGAACATTCACCCTTGGAGACACATGCATAAGGGTAGTGTTCAGCCCTACCAAAGGAGAAAGTGATCATTTGAAGCATGCTTACACTATTTTATACACCATTTCATGAGAGATATTACATGCTTGGAGGTTACTCATTGAGCTGGTCCACTTGGAAGGTTGTTCACATGGTTCATGCCCTATTTTGTGAAGAACGATTTTGTATTCGGGGACTGCTTTATAGATTGACTATTGTGCACATGGGTGGCATCTAGGGCCTACAAAGAAAGTTTTGTTTTACTCCAAATAGTTTTATGATGTATAGGAATCCTACAAAGCTAATTGACTCAACAATGAAGTAGGTTTAGAGTCTAGATGTTTATATTTCTAGGTTTTTTTTTTTGAATTGAAGTGTCATGTGTGTGGCCTGTGCATTCCCACATTCACTTAGTCAATTTAGTACGGATTGGGATGAATTGACCATTTTGTTACCAATCCATTCAGTCATACCCTGATTTTCTTGGTTTGGTACCAAACTTGTCACTCCAATCGTTTCAAAGGCCGAGTCAGCTCGATTGGGGATCAACTTGGTTGACTCAGCGACCTGGGTAGAAAAACACTTGATTAAATCTACAATTATTATTGTCGAATGGAGAATTGTATGTAACTAAAAGGGGGGCATACATAAGAATTCTTAGGGCATACATAAATTTTTGCATACAATCCCATTAGTATCATAAATTATGGGAGAGATCAGAAAAACATCCCTACGCAAATATTAACCGATAAGTATGGTTTTGGTGTTTCATTTGGAGAATAAAATCCTATAACAACAGTTGTTATTATGACTCTTAAAGGGTCCTAGATGAGATCTGTGCACTTTTAGGCGGTTCAACTTTCAAGCAAAAGAAGCCATCAACAACAAGTATGTGCACCCTAGAAAACATGGAAAAGATCATAAAACATATTAGGTAAAATGGATAATCATCTACAACATCACAAAATCATTCATGGGAAAACAAAAAACCACTTAAAGGAGATATGTTCTTTGAAGAAGATAGTCCATTAAAGGAGAACCTCCAGGTTTTGTATAGACATATATTGGCATAAATTGCAGTGTTATATGTGATGCATATGCATAACATATCGTCTCAAGCTTGACAACATTGAAAGGCTAAAGTACAAAGGCCACAAGCATACATATGAAGCTTATGAAGCCTACCCAATTCATGTTAGCAAAAGGAAATGCAAGCAATAAGTTAGAATGGAGACTTGTATGTAACTAAAAGAGGGGCATACATTAGAATTTTTAGGGCTACCAAATGCCCACACCTATTAACCAAACTCATTCTTGACAAGCTTTTTATTTAACAATTTTTTGGCTTACAAATCTTTCCAAGTTTTTTTTCTTATAAGTCTTTCCACGTTTTTTTGCTGGTATTTTGCTATGCTTATGTCAAAAAAAAATTGGCCATGGTGCAGGTAGAACCAAACAGGTATTTTTCAGACCTGTCTTCCTCCAGCGAAGGGAGTTTGGGAAGGCTAGAGGAAAGTGAGACATCCAGTAGGTCTACACAGGCTAGATCAACTAGATGTCAGAAGATCAGAAGAAAATTCGAAAAACGCATGAATTTTTTTGTTGAAGGAGGGGGGTCATGTTCCTATGATGATGAGACAGTGGGAGACATTGACGTGCCCTTAAGGTACCAACACCTAGTGAAACAATGGGTGCCTAGCGATCTTCCTAAAGTAAACACTGATTTTTGTGTGAATGAGAGGATATATAGAATTGCACCGTCCTCATTGCATGGATTGGGGTTGTTTTGCATGGACGGCATAAAGGTTGGATACGGTAGATGTACAGAATTGATGGATTATTTTGGACCCTGTTACAACTACAGTGATTGGATGGGCCTGGTCCAATATACACGAAGTATGCGTAGATATGGGTTGTCAGTGAATTATATACAACTGAAAGACAAAGCTCAAAATAAAAGAGCAACAATGTACATGGACGGAAGGCCAAAAACAACTGGTAATATTGCAGGGTTTATAAATAGTACACAACCATGGTATACATTAAAGCAACCCAACTGCATATTCGATTCGCGTGAAGGAAACTGTGTCTTTATATGTGCAATTAAATCAATAGCTGCTGGCGAAGAACTGTTTATTGATTACAATTTGAATTGTGTTGATACAAACAATGTTAGTATGGTTGTGGTACAACAAACAATTTAACCACCCTTTTATTAATTATTTTAACATCTATAGGAATTTTTGTTAGCATATAATTGAAATTATCTACTTTTCATGTTTCTTTATGTAACTTTTAGTATGTTTTTTATGCAGGCTTCTCTTAGGGGCACTTCCATCTCCGTAGATGTTTGTCAACTCGAGTCAAGCCAGCAGGTATACATCGATATTGCCAATGTAATATTAAATTTAGGATGGACATACAGATACGTTGTTATGTATTTTCATTAGTATATTAGGTTCGTTTATATAATATTATCTATTTTCCATGCAGAGTGTTGATCAGGGAAGCCAACCGGCTATTGATTAGCCGACTACAGTATCAAGGCAACAACCAAACATGAATGTAATTCTCCATTTCAAATACTTTAAAATCGTAAACATGTATATTGTGATGCATTATGTTTATTTTGTTATGTATTCTTTTGTTTTTATGGTTGCGTTCATGATGGTAATGTTGTCTGCCTTTTTTGCAGATTGACCGAGGAAAGTCCCTAGCTGTTGATCAGATGACTGGAGCCTCGAGGCAACCAGTAAACCTAAATGTAATTCCACATTCTAAATACTTCAAAAATGTACACATATAAAACATGTGGCATAGTGTTTATTTTTGTTTTTGTTCTGTGTTTGTTAGCTTATACATATTGCGTTCATTGTGATAATGTTCTCTACTTTTTTTTGCACGTGGCTGATCGAGGTAAATCCCCATCTGTTGATCAAACCACGCCCTCGTCTAGGCATCAGGTAATCCTAGATGTAATCCCTAATATAATTATTTGTGCACACTATATTTTCAAAGACTAAGCAATTTTTTATATATTTCAATTGCAGACAGGGGATTCTGTTTACCAAACGGCGTCTCAAAACTCTTTACAGAATGAGGTCTCTCGGTTGATGAGAGATAGTGAAATTAGAGAGTCTACAGACCCATTGAGGGTGCTACAAAGGACAAGGGAAAAACAAAATGAGGAACCGATTTTCCTGACATTGGAATTTCCACTAACAGAAGGGATCGAACAAAGGATTCAATTGTTGTTACAGCAACGTAAACAAGTGGACGTAAGTTATCGAATAAAAATGTAAATTCATTTATAAAAACTTTATAATATTTGATTTTATATGCTGTTGAACTTATAATAAAATGGTTTGAATTTATAGCACGCTATGGAGATTATCAGTGGTGGTCAAGGCAATGTTGGTCCCAGTGACCAAACCACTCCATGTACACCACATACTACTCCCATATTGTCCACTGAACAATCGGCAACACGCTCTGCGACACCGTCGAGGGCAGTGGAGGGTGCAGCCGATGTTGCCCCACCCACAACAGATGCTGCAGAAGAAGGGGTGGATGCAGGGCTAGATAAAGATGTGAAAGCATTTCCTGGATCTTCTCATGTGACTAGCACTAGTTCAATAAAGTGTACATTTTTGGTGAATGAAGAACTGGTTCCAATAAAGATAGAGAGGATTCCATGTCATTATAGATTGTTCAATTTATTTTTTATAATTTGTGTCTAATATACCGATAATATTTTCTAATGTTGACTAATGATGGAAATAATGTTTTGCAAGAAAAGATATATTTTATAAACACATGAATGATTTGGCCTTGGAGATCTTCGGGCCCACCATCTGCACAATGTGGAACAAGCAGCCAAAAGCTTTAAAGGATGATCTAACTAATCGCTTGGTTAGTCTGTTCAGAAAAGATACCTTTGATACATCGAAGGTACTACAGAAGGCTGGAAAACATCTAAAGATTGTCCGAGACCAATATAGGGTTCACCTAGAAAAGAACCCTAGATATGAGCGCCCTCCAAGAAAGCCCTGGTGGAAGATGGAAAACATAAGGGCCTGAGAAAATCAGGAAAGATACCACTAGGTGGAACAGGGAGGTATGCAATACATTCCAAAATGTAGTGGTAAGCCTTATTATTACTTTTTTTTATATCAATTTTGGTACATCGACTAATGTATTTAAAAACTTAATTAGGCTCTCGAACACATCTAAGGCCACAAAGGCAAGAATTGAAAAAATTGGCCAACACAAGCTTGGGCCTGGTGGTTACTCCAACTTGGCGGCCCAATATGTAAGTATCGCAAAACCCGAATCCGCATCCAAATATCATACAGATTATTTTTTTTTCTGACAAAAGGCTTTAAAATTAATGACATCATGCAAATATGAAAGCCGACTGGTTCAAAGAATTGCCCAGTGTAGATTACATGAAGCTTGGCTTCGAACATGGCTTTGACGTCGTTGTTGAACACCGGAGAAGCTTGTCTGGGAATACTGCACGATCTTCTGTTGATCCATCTGGTGCCCAGGTATGTGAAAACTATATAGTTTAATGATAATTTATTAATGCTCATGCAATTTGTTCCTCATAAATAAACTAACATAAATTATTTATTCATTTTTGTGCAGGAAAATAATGATCCCGTTCATGTCGAGGATCTAGTACATGACCAACCAAACGAATATCATGCTTCTCATCCTGGTAATGAATTTATTAATGTGCTACTGTTTTTTATATACCATTGCAGATGATGAACATTAATTCTAATTCTACACAATTCAACTACAGAGCATGTAGCTGCAGATCATAACACAGAACAGGTTGAGCCAGTACGAGATAATGTTGAACATGTTAATGTGCACATGGCAGGTAAAAACACACATTCATAATGTTTTTTAAATGAATTACTCATATTTATCAAAATATAAATATATTAATGAAATATTTTGACATTATTGCTGAAATTCATTGCCCCTCGCCTGAAGTTCAACCTTGCGAGCAGACTAGTAGGGATACCAATGATCAAATTCCCGAAGATGTGACTCTAACTAAATATTTAAAGAGAATAAAAGTAAAAAGGAAGCGACTAAACAAATTTTGAGTAATTCTTATTTATAAAATAATAAAAAATTAATGTTTTTTCCTCTGTTTCATGAATGAATGTTTCAATGAATGCTTTACTGAATTGTTTACTGTTTTTTTTCTGCCATTGACTAAAATAATGTTTTAATGAATGAGTTAATGAATGGTTTAAGGAATGGTTTTTTCAGCTGTTGAATGATTGAATGGTTTAATGAATGTTTTAAAGAATGATTTAATGAAAGCATTTTTCAACTATTGAGTGAAATAATTTGCATTGTAAATGCATTGTTATTTGCATTGTGAAATAGTGAAATAAATTGTTATTTGCAAGTATAGGCATTGGGTTTGGGGAGTTGAGAGTGATGTAAGGGGGGGGAGGGGCCATAAGAGCTTCCACCTTCACGTGGTTGGTCCTGTTTAGTAGAGAATATTAAATTATTCTCAAAACAATGAGGAGCTCAATGAATGGTAAGGAAGAATACATTAAAAAACATCTATTTCTATATTTTTACTGTGTAATTTTCACTATTGCTATTTGACTCCTCCATTGGAACTTGTTACAGATAGCATTGAGAAACATTTCCGTAGTTAAGAGGCAAGAAATGGAGTTTTGATTAGATCGATGGCCTTATAGACATAGTATTTTTGGTTATCCATGGTTTATCAGGTGATATATTCTTAACAATTAATTTACTTGAATAGTTGAATAGTATTGTAATTTACATTGTAATAGAATTGTATTTATTTAGATTGGTTTTGTTATTTTCATAAACAAACATAAATATATTTGATGGGTCCTAACATGAAACTATTGCAACAGGACAAAAAATGAAGTATGTCGAATGATGTTTTGAAAGGTAAAGCATAAGAAGACAATGTGAAGATCCACAAATCAAGGTATAATTATGTTTTCTTTTGTTTGATTGAGCTGTGTATTAGGTATTTATGCATGTGCACACACATACATTTAGTTGATGATGATGATTACCATACATAGAGGTGAACTTTGTTCTATCTGATCTAAACAATTACCTTAAATATTTTGATTTATCGTGATAACTAGCCCCTTGGTAATTCTTTACCAATACCATATAGCTGGGACAACAAAATTAAATGTAGGCATTTCATTACAAGAAATTTGATAGGCATTTGAGTTTGATGGGAATATCAAAGGTCAAAAGACAGAAAAAGATAGATAGACTTGTGAGGAAAATGGTATCTGAAGCGTTGTTTCCCTAATATTCCTCATGAGTATATTGTTATCTACCCCAGTTTATCTTTCTCCAGTAGTTTTGTAATTTGTTTCTTAATCTCATATCTTGTTCAACTTTAATGGTTGATTGTGCAGTGGTAAACCTATGTTTATATTTGTGCTTATCCCTGTAGGTTGTGAGTTGGCCATGGTACACATTGGTATTTTCAGTTTCCATTGTAACTTTTCACCCCAAGATCACTGTGAACTTTATTACTCATAATTGCTAATTTGTTACAAACTCTTCTTTGTGCAAATCTTTTATTAGGCATCTATATATTTCTGTATTACTTCCAATTCATCACCGAGTTTAAAGTGGTCACTTAGAGAAAACATCTCAACTCTGGAATACAAAAGAAGAATGACTGCATTGATAATTATGGTAACAAAGCATTGAGATCTGCTTGAAAAAATAAAGGTCTATTTGCTACTTTATTTCTAGAAGGCATTGTTTGAATGGTTAAGTTATAAAAACTGTTTATTTTTGTTATTTTCAGGCAATCTTCCAGAGGTATCCACGGCCTAAAAAAGAGTATCAGTCATTTTCACTGATTTAGAATGATAGATCACTAGATTTGGTATGACATATTTTTGCTCAAGGCAACATTTTCACATTTGTTGGAAACAGTTTCGATGTTATTTCCTAAGGAAAATATGTTTTTATTGAAGAAAGCCCATTTGCAGCCATGACTTTTGGTGTTGTTGATCCTAATCACTTCAAGGGTAAAAATCAATATGCTCCTGTTACTCAAAACGGTTACTGGAAGGTATGTAATAGAATCATGTTAGTTTTCCAGGTTTAAGATTGATTGTATTTAAGGATAAACACATGCATACCATGTTAATTTTATGAGTCAATATAGTTACTAGTAGGTATGTCATGGGATTAATATACTCTGATAAATCGATTTTGTTATATCCTTCAGTTTGACATGGAAGACTTCCTCGTTGATGATCAATCAACAGGTCGGCATACAGTCCATCTTATTCAATTGGGCACATGATTGCTTCTTAAGGAATCTTATGAAAATACTGATGGAATTTTATGAACATTTTGTTGTAGGTTTCTGTGCTAGAGGTTGTGTTTCTATTGCAGATTCTGGAACTTCTTTGCTAGCTGGTCCATCGGTAAAGCATGCATACCTTTGATCTTGTGTAAATTTCTTGTATAAGTTAGTGGTGTTTTCTAGGTCTGTGCATGATATGCTATTGTTGTAAAGCATAAGTGTTTCATAGCCACACCAAGGATATAGGGTAGAAAAAGCTATTTCAGAATCATAACCAACATAGTATTATCATTTAAACCACTTTTCTTTGAAATCAACATTAGTAGACAATTTTATCAGCTAGCAAGTGTAAGTATTAACAACCATCATGTATCATCACATAGGCATTATTATCATCATTTAGATTAACTATAAATACTACTGTATATCAACATGAATTACCAGCTGAGTTAACCATCCTTTTAAGGGTTTATACAAGTACTCCTTAGCATGAAAAGAATGATTTTGGAAGGCATAATTCAATTATATTGTTGAGATTTCCCCATAACTCAAATATGACCCTAACTTGGTTGATTTTGCAGGTCTTTTTGATAGGTTTTAGGGCTAGAAACGATAGTAACACTGATCAGTAAGGAAAGAGTCCCTAAATTTCCATACTAAACAATTAAATGGGGTCGTTGTAAGGCATAAAGTAACATTTTATCAAGGCCAAATTATCCCCACCCCTGAAACATGTCAAGTATGAAACCCTAACTCTAACTTTTGACTGGTTTTTTTAGGTTGCTTCTCAAGTTTGTGGATGTAGACAAGAAGATAGGTGATGCACTGGAGGATCTAGGGATAAATAGGCAAACCAAAATTTGAGGGTGGCTTATAATTTGAAAATTGTTGTTATTTTTGGATTATTGAATTTTATAAATTTCTAAGGTTTTCTAGTTTATAAAAACACAGATCTAATCTAACACTACACTAATCACGCAAATGCATATATTTACAAATGAAATACTACTATATTTACCTCTAGGGTTTGTTGGAGGATCCTAATTGGGGAAAAATTCAGAGATCTAAGGACAAATAAGAGAAAAATCCTTCAAGAGGATGTTTTATAACATGTAAAAGTTGACAAAAGCTGGTAAAAAGCCCTAATTTAGAGAAAACACAGCATTACAACCACCATTCAATCCATAGAAGCATAATTTCACCAAACTTTACCAATGGAGCAACCAAGAAAACCCTAGATCCTCCTTTTGCTTGTGTTCTTCCAACAATGCTAGCATCAATCTTGCATGTGCATGAAACCCTAGAATTCACCCATCATTTTACCATAAATCCAAAGAAGAAATAGTAATATATTTGATAAGTTTCCCCTGTGAATCCATAGGCAAGCCTATATCATTAGAATGCATTAACAAAGCTAGAGTAGGAGTTTTAAGCAAAAACTTTGAAAAAACATACAATTGATTTTTGTGATCAACTTTTCTGTGGCCTTCATTTTGCTTGTCAAAAGTGGGCCAATATAATGCTCCTACAACTCCACAGCCATTGTAAACCAGTCTTTATATGGAATCATTGGTTTATGCTCTTCAATATGAAGGCCCTCTTAAAGATTGCCTCTTTCTACGAAGTCATAGACAATAAGGCATTCCTTGCCTTGTGCATAATAGCTAATACAAAGTAGTTAGATGGTAATTGTTGTGCTTAATACTTAGCCATCGATGTTGGTTATAATAGAACATTATGTTTGCTTGTAGTAAAAAGAAACTGTGAATCCTTATAGAGTTTCTCTTCTTTCGGCAAATACTTTATTATTAGACAGTGAGATATCTTGAATTCAATATCTATTTGTTTCAGCATCCAAAGCCTTCATAGACTTCATTCACTGCATCAAAGGCATTGACCAACTGATCATTGGTCTTCTTATAAATAAATATTTCATAAAGCTCGGTTGCCATCTCTCCAGGGAAATAAAGGGATTCACTAGCTGCAAAAGGATTGGATGCTATAAACTCATGCTCCCAGCCTGTAGAAAACACAACAGCAACACAAAGCATAAAAATGGAAAGCCTATATAATAAATTACAAAGGGAAATGCATGATAAATTTGGATAAATTGGGTTATAAGGGAGATCAATGTTTTTCCTGCATTGCCAGCCTCTCCCAGGGATCCACTTGTCACTATTTTGTTGTCTAAGTAACGGCAGAGGGAATCGTTGTCTTTGAAAGGAAGTTGAGCAAGGATACATAGTGATTTAGCTTTGGGAAGGTAAATTGTTGTCTTTGATAGAATATAGACACCAACACACACAATGATTCCTTTTGGAAGCAAAGACAAGTAAAAACATCAATGAACATCCAATCTGGACTCGCCATCTAGAGTTAAATAGTTATGTGAGCTTAGTAGAAGCAAATTGTTGTGCATGATGACGTGTGTGCATTGGAAGCTCAACAATTTAGTTTGGAAGGACAATAGACTTTGCTGGGGAAGGCAATTACTGCTCAAATCACCAAATCCCGAGCCAAATGCATGACAAATCGTTGTCTTGAGGGACCATATGCAAAATTGTTGTTGTGCCTGGGAGGAGCCTGCTTTAATACACAACATTTTAGCCTAGGGGAAGGTTGAACGCTTTGCTATAGGAAGTTCCTCTGTAAGCCACCAACTCCCTGGCCCACACTTGTTATCAAATCGCTATAACTAAGTGAAATCTTTCAAAAAAAAATTGTTAAATCTACCAACCGACGTCGCTTTTTCGACGTTGTTCCGACGCTTCGGTGAAATAGTCCGATAGTCATGTCATGACTCTGACGCTTCAGACCGTTGAACGAACGACGCTTTAAGTGTCAGGCTGAGTCGAATATCCAACAGAGTCGCCATGCCTCCAACCCTTTTCCCATCAAAAGGCCGACTCTTCAAGTGTCAAAGGGCCGACGCTTCAAGTGTCGGATGGCGTCGGATTTTCGACACTGTCTGGATAAAAATACCGACGGCGTCGCCATTCCTTCGACACTTTCATTTGTCGGAAGGCCGACGCTTCAAGTGTCAAAGGGCGTCGGATTTTCGACGGTTTATGCAATTTTTTATTGACACTTTGGAAGAAAAAACAGTCGAATATGCAACACCATGGTGTGTCAGATCTTCGACCCACATTGGTAGGCTGTCAAAGATCTGACGTTATGCCACCAACGGCAAAAAAAAGTGTATGTGTCGAAAATGCGACAGAGAAGTGTCAAATTTAAAACATGCAAGGTGTCGGATTTTGGGTTGAAATTCTGTTGTGTCACCTTCCAACTGAGCGCCAACAAAGAACTTTGGTCATTCCACCTAGGCATATGAACCCTCTGGTGCTTCACGTGTGCATTGCATTCACTACGGTTGGTCCACATCATCTTCCCACGTCAATATCGAGCCTCCACATCATCCCTATCCATATGGAACGTGTGGGGCCCACTTCAAATTTTCCCAAATTTTAAATTTCATAGTTATGTAAAATTTTAATTTGGTAGTACGGATTTATTTTGAAACTCATTCTGGTCTCTTTCCCCCATTCAGGAACTTATCCATCACATAACAAAAGTGGATTTTTCCATTAATAATTTTTCAATTTCAATTTTTTTTCCTGAATTTTCCTTGGACAAACTATCATTCCTTCTTGTAGAGTTAGATCTATCCCACAACTCAATTAGAATACCATCTAACAATAAAAATATATAGGTTTTCATATAATCATTTCAACAAACATGTCATCTGCAAAATCATATGTATGCATGTCAGTGCAGATTCTTGCCCATACGGCTCTAGTGTTGCAACCAAAGACTCTGATACCACTGTGTAACATCCCCATCCATCCTTATGACCACGGCCAAAAAAGGGGTACATGAACCAACTATGGGTTTCTAAATTTTACCCAAATTCCATATTACGAATTTTTGAATATTGAAAATGTGTGTGCATATGCATAAATAAATACACATCATAAATAACTCTTTCCACGCACACAACACATGCATTTACAAGCATAATTATCATAGGCATAATAATAAAATCATTGCACATCATAAACAAAGAGAATACTTATATTTAAACAAATAAGATCCAAGCAACTGGTTATGTAAGAGTGATTTTCCATCCAACCATAGGCAATATGTCTAGCATATACTATTTATGCTAAGAGGCCACCCCACAAGTTGGGCAATGAGGCCACCAAAGAAAAGGAAACACCTAGAAGCTTCTCTCTCAAAGCCCAAAACCAATTCTACTCTCTATGCTTATCCAAATGCTCATACAGAAATCTACAAGGATCTCACACAACCATCAAAGCCTTCAATTCAACAATACATACCCCACACAACACCCTTCTAGTATCAAGCATCCCCATTAGCAATCCATGGCTCTCTCAGGCGATCCATCTTGCTAGGTGCTTACTAGTGTGTGCATATAAGGATTTCAACCTGTTATATGTTGTTGAAGAAACACCTATAGACTTATTTTGTGGCTTCTCAAGTATGTAAGAGTATCATAACTCAATGGGTAAAGGTTCCTATGCTTACCAACCTCAATTCTTACCTACAACCATTTCTTTTCCATTCAAACCTCATATTAGGTTCTAAATTGAAATTGTTGGGTTATACACAATCTAGTAATTAGTATTGGTATGAAAAACATGAAAGAAGAATCTCTACGTAGTGTCGAATTCTGCATTATAATAGGAAAATGAGTGAATGAATCCAAACAATAGGAGGGAATGGTGACAAGACAATTGACATAACTTCTGACCATAGACAAAAATGACCCTTACAAATCTCATAAAAGGGTATTCATCCCATGCTTCCATAACTACATGAGAGGAATTTCCCCACCAACCTCACATGTTCATTCAATGATTGGATTTAATTGTCAAAGTGAAGTAATTGGCTCATTTAAAGAACATGGAAGAAATTATATGAGTTCTAAGGTTGACACTTGGATATAAATGATTCAATTTTCCATATGCCCCCTTTACTCTTCCCATCTAGTGGAATCATAGCTCCTTTAGTTATCTTTACACAACCATCTTGGACCATTTTATTATTTTCCAACATAATATTTACATATATTTTGAATTAGCATGACAATACAACCATGTAGTCCAATAAAAAATACTTACATCATACATACCTAGTCTTCATTAGTTGGGCCTTGGCCTTGAGCTCCGCACTAGGATTACATACTAGCATATTTACATCATTTATATCATTTTGATCCAATATATTCCAAATGAAAACTAGGAGTATTACAAAAAGTGTCATTTATAAGGTTTTGTATACACAATTTAGGTGATTTAGTAGCATGAGATAGTGTTATTATGTCTCTTTTCCAACTAATGATGATTTAACCTTTTTTCTGAAATGTCACTTATGAGTGAAATTAAGGTGATAACAATTTCCCCCTAATGTTTGAGGTACTTAGAAGAATTTGTATATCCAAAATACATTGTTTTCCCCATGTGCTTGTTTGTTTGCATTGTAGAGAGAGAGAGAGAGATGAGTTAAAAAAGGAAGGATATCCAATAGAGGAGTGTTGAAGACCAACTACAAAAAAATCATAACTTATTGTGAAGGTGGCCTCTTTATGTAAATGAGGTAGGAATATCCCATGATACTAAAAGTATACTACAATAGATGAAATGGAAACTTGGGGCCAATTCAAAGCACCATATTTTCCTGTATGAAGATATATTCAATTACTAAGGGTGTTTTTTTATTGATGATCCTTGTATGGAAACACTATCTCCATCAAGGATGGAAGCAACAGTACATGACTACCCCTTTGTGAGGGAGCCCAGAACCTATAAGGAATCTCATAAATGGAGGTTCCTACTTGGAGGCTTGGATATTTTACAAGCTTGTGATTATTCAACTGGAACTACGACATTATAACCATGGCATTGTCTGATTTCCCCTTATGTGGTGATGAGTTGATGTCAAACATAGGATATCCTACTAAATCAAAAAAGAAATGATGAATCTCTCTACTTAGTCTAGGTCCAACCTTTTGTTAATGATTAATATTGACCAAGGTACCTGAAACATTCTCTATGCACTCCCAAAAAAAGAGTCAAAATCAATGGGAAAGAGTATCTGAAAAGAGAGGATGGGGGATAATTCTAAATTAGAAGGATCGATAAGTAACAAATTGTAATGGATTATGATACAACTTTGACAAAGATATGAATATGGGACTCAAGACTTATTTTGTCGAAAATATGAACAATGGTTGGCATAGGAATTATTCAGACTAATATTGCATAGAATGGTCTGATGTTGAATTATAAAATGGATACAGGTGTAGAGAAGTTATTATGGACTATGTAAATTATTTAGATGGTTGACTAAGTGACTTTGAGAAATAAACTATTTCTAGTGGGGTTTACAACTCTATGGAATCACTGTGCATGATACTAGGATATGTGAGGTATTGTATATGACTGGGATAAATGTAGTCATGAGTGACTCAATAAATATGTTCTAACTATAGGTGAAAAGAACTATTTCCAAGTCAATATATGATGTTATACTTTGGAATAATATGAATATTGGTGTTTCCCTCATTTTTGTTTTTTGAACTTTTTTGGATGTTTTTTGTATCTTGCTTTTTATGAATAAAAGAAGCTAGAACATTACAAACAATAAGATAAGTGCCCTTAGATAATTGTGATCAAATTATTATATTTTTTATAGTGAGAGTAACGAAAACAAATAGGGGTGGGGGACTTAGGGTGGGTCTCCTTAGTGGATTGAAAAATGATGGGGATAAATTCAGATCGTCTATAGGTCGTGGAAGAGACAAGAGGTCAATAGGATGCAATGAAGCATCTAACATTGTAATCCATAAAGAATTTATGAACCAATGAGGTTTTGGTAGGATGGGTCAACATAATGATTAATATTCAATATGAGTATTTTTCTCAAATATAAAAACTATACAGACTCTGAATCCTAGGGAGAATAATGTGGCATAGGTGTCATAACGTGATGGGGTACAATACCAAGACAACCCATGGGGGTGGGATGATAGACTACCTAGTGGTCATGTTGCAGTGGGAGAGGGTGATGACCACTCATTATAATTTCTTTAAGGGTATGGTACATTTATTGGATGACAAATGGATAAAAATTCAAGGATAATGGAGGGATCCCCTATATCTACCATCTCGGTGAAGCAGGCATACCTTATGCAATGTCAATGAATAAATCTATGTACTAAATAAAAAATGGCATCTTGGTGTTAAACTTGCACACATGAAACTAAGTGCATGAAGCTGAGTACACGACATATAACTACTGAAAAAATTAAACTAACAATGTGAAGAGTGTAAAATATGGAGCTTTTGATCTCCCATACTAGTAAATAGGCCTCCCGAGAAGTTCTTAATTATTGGAAATAAATTATGCCATGTGAAAGAGGATGAGAACATGATTTCAATGGCACTGATGGTTCAAAAAATATATCTCGTGAACTCTCTATCAAGCCACTTTAATATGGGGAAGAAACCTTATAAATAATGTGGGGCCAACTTTTTAAAAACCATTTGCACTTTTCAATTCCTTGACCTCGTTTCAGACAAATCATCCATCAAAATATCAAGTTGTGACTTCCAAGTGAGATATCTTGTCTTTATCATCATTTTTCTTCCTTTCCTTTTTAGTTTATGGGTCAATATATCCTATAAGGACACCCTGTAGGATTTCCCCCCCAATTTTGTGACTATATGTGGAAAAATCATGCAATGACTTTTGGTTATTCCATCAACAATCATGAAATGTGCAAGAGATGTTCAACTTGGTTGCACAAAATAATTGTGCAATTTTTTTATTGGAATCCACAAAATTCACATATAGCTTATAGGGAAGGTGTGTAAATGATTTCTGCAACTAAATGGATGGATCCCAAAAAAATCATGGTTTATTGTTTTCAATCCACATAAATTGTTTAGATGGCTATCTAATGGGTGGCCATGCATTTTTGTGACCCCATTATGTAGGTATCGTGCAAGATGTTTGCATGGTTAACTACATGCAACCTATGATATTCACAAGTCAGTGTTTGGTATCCCATGCAAAATGTTTACACAAGCAACGAGATGGAACTCACAAAACTTACAGGTTGGTGAATGGTATCCCATGTCAATGGTTTGCACAAGTAATAGGATGGCACTCACAAAACTTGCAAGTTAATGAATGGTCACCCACATAATTGGTTTGAGCATGTAACTAGATGGTGGCACCCATGAAAATCATGGGTTAGATTTGTGTATGCAGCACAAAATGTATGCATGATTATTTGATAGATATTCATGTAATTTTCACAACATTTATCCTTATACTTTTAAAAATTGACCTGTTTCTTATATGGAAAGATCTTCTCAAGTTAAGCGATGGTGATCAATTGGAAAGAGTATAGTAATTTTGTAGGGATGTGGGAGGAAAATTATGTTGATCATTTTATGGGAGTATGACTTGTAACATATGATCTAGTCAAATAATTTGAGTGGTTGCTTCTTCATTCCAATGATAAAACACTTGGGGACGGATGTGGCATCCTAAGGATGGCTAGAGCCTTTGAAGTGGGGGGGTAACTTAGGCTTGACCCCCATGGCCACATAGGTATTATGTTTTCTTTAAAATGGGTGTGAAGGGAGTTACACTCTCTTCTATATGAAATGACCACTATTAAATAGCTCATAGATTGTTATGGGAATTTGAGGTGCCTCTAGGGAGGATCTATTATATTCTCATGGATTTATGATTTCACTACTCATGCCACTTCCATGATGATGGTGGGAATTATTGGGTCTCTAGGACCTACCCACATTATTGGCAACTAGATTGGTCTACTAGATCATATTCTTGAGGGCCATTCCTATGCATGGGCCTCTATGTTGAGGGAGACTATGGTGGAGAGGTTGATATGGTGTTTTAACATGGGGTGTGATTTTCACATTTAAGTCATTTTTATAAGTTTCACCTTCTTCTCCCTCGATATGTAGTTCATGTAAGCAAGGTCCCTAAACCACAAATTCACGATTTGGGGGAGGTTTTCAACTTTTTCGCTCAAATGGGTGGTGGTCAAGTTGGTTGCTACTTCACCCCTAAGGTTTGTTCATGTTGGAAATAGATGCCAAATATTTTGAGCAATTATCCTTATGCTAGAATGGATTTTCAGGGAGACCTTAATGCCCCTCTACAGGTTGGGGAGATTTGGGATCCATCTAGAGAGTGTTTTCTCTATGGTTTTTATTTTACAAGCATAATATTTTATTTGATTCTAGATCTGGATTTAAATCTTCTAATATACTAATATTGGCCTTATTGGTGTGTGTATAAGTGGGTCCCATTGGCCTTGTTACTAGAGTTAGATGGTGACTTAGTTAGGATGACAGCAAGGTGGAGCCAAAGACATATTTCCCTAGAATGGAGCCTAACCTTGAGGATCTTTGACGTTGATAGGACCTAGTGTTGCATGGGTTGATTTTTATCACCTAAATTTCATATACTAACGACATTTTCACATTTATTATTGAAATATATCATCGGCATACATCATGTAGCTCATAAATATTCCTTTTATCATTAGTCAACACATGGAATGGAGGAAATAATGTGCAATTAATTTTTATCTAGCTCATGCAACAATCAAAACTGGAACCCAAGTGAAATTCCATGGAATATGCCTCGATACCCACTTGACTATTCAAAGACTTGGACTAATCAATTTTGTGGCACATTAATGGCTCTCAACTACATACGAGTGCCAAAATGGTCAACCATTGAACTCACATAATAGGTACTTGGTCCTTAATGGACTACATTATTGTACTTGGAGGTCACTTCATGAGAGGATGTTTCACATTTGGAACTAGTTCGTCTATAAAAAGAACCCATGTGCATGAATTTATTAAGGAAAAAATAGATCAAATTTATGATGTAAGAATTGGATTGGAATACCTCTTCTCCATCTATTTTATTACCATCTATTGGCTTCCATGCTTACTTGGCTTCTTCTCCTAAGAAGAAAGCATTTTTATTCATCATTACCAAGTTTGTTTAAGACAATTTAGAGAGTTGAAGAACCCTTTCCAAAGGGAGTGTTGGCTTCCACATTTAACTTCATTTCTCCATGTAAGACTATTTTATGCATGCATTTTCACTGGACATTTACAATAAACTTGAAGCTTGCATGTATTCACTTGTTTGAATGTCATTTTAGTGTTCAATTTGTTATTATAGATCCTATGCTTTAAAAAAAAATATTTGATTCAACACAAGTAATTTTCATATTCACCATCCCATGATCTATTCTCTTGTTTTCAACCTAGAAGGAAAGAGAAATTTTATCACCATTGAGCCAATTTCCCCACAACAGAATTGGTAACTCCACTTTGTGTTTTTATTCAAATAGTCTTTATAGTTTGTGTATTTTCTTTCTTATACTATTTTATTTCTTCTAACTCGGGGATTTTTGCAGGATCAATAACTTGCCTATTAGACCCTTAACCATTTAGTTTTACTAGTTTAAATTCATCATCCATCAAATTTTTAGGTCACATAGTACATGTCCTATCTGTCAAGCCATCTTGCATAGTTGGTTCTAATACTGATACTTCATTTCTATCACACCCAATATCCATGCATATTTAAAACTTTAAATATGTGCAATCACTCATATTTCTTAGTTGTTTTCTTGCACCACATTCTTATGTGATACTTGTAAATTATAAACCATGTGGTCACTCAATTGTTTGTTGAGTAACCCACATGAATACAATTTAATTTAGCAATTTTAATTGTCTTTATCTTATAATCACTACAAGGAGAACACGTTGTAGAAAAGGTTTGTGCGGAACTTCCCGAAAAAAATTCCCTTCTTTGTTTATAGCAGAGATTGGTAGCAAAGGAAGGTGACCAGAGGTTTTCAAAATGGTGTGCTTAAAATGGATGAAGTGCACCAGTGCACTTAAATATATAAAGTATCAATGCATAAAACATAAGGCAGCCTAAAATCAATAATGATTATAAAATACTATTTTTTTTTTATTTTTAATTTAAAATTTTTAAATCTGCATCGGAGCTCTATAACAAACACAAATCATAGATGCATGTTGAAATGACAGACCGATCAGGATAAAACATATAATTTTTAATTTTTAAAAAAAACATCAATGCAATATGGATAATAACGCACCAATTCTTAATAAATAATAAGCATTAATAATATTTATTATTATAAAATGATGAAATATAGTTTTGTTTAATAAATTCATATCAATTCTCTATAAGAATTAGGAGGTACCAGTGTTCCTTTTAATGATGTACTAGATCAGGTTATAATAGTTTTTATTCAATAAAAAATTTAATTTAAAAAAAAAACTTTTTCTCAACTTTTGTTACCTAATTATTTTCAATGTCACTGGATTAAAACTCACATTTTACCTCAAATTCCATCTTTTTAAAAAAATCTCACAATGCACTTCATTGATTTGGAACACACTAGAACCTAACCAATGGTGTGTTCTATTTATACACGGAAAGAACCTTCTACGGTGAATACCCTATAACATGTCACAACCAATGCAACCAAAAAAACTAAGGCATCATTAATGGTGCGTATAATAAAACGCACCACCCATCTAAAATTTATTAAAAAAAACATCCATCGGGACAGGAAGCACCAACCACGATGTGTATTTCGTGATGCAACATTACCAGTTCTCATCATAAACTAATGCACCATTTACAGTGCTCACAATAAAAACACCAGAAGGTTTAAAATTTCGGAAAAAAAAAATAGCAAACAAGTATGTCATTTCAAATAATTCGCACCACCTCATTCTTCCAATGTACATGAACGGAGTGAGCTAGCTATGGAGCAATCCTCCCTCCATCGGACGGAGGAGGAGCAAAGTCAACGTTAACTTTGCTCCTCCTCCGTCCGATGAGGGAGGATTGCTCCATAGCTAGCTTACTCCAACATGAACCACCAATGGTGGTGCATATTTTATGATGCACCTTTATAAGTGAAATATAAAACACATTATGCAAGATTGGCATTGCATGTAACAAGTTATACAACTTGACAAGAACCAGTCATTGTGCTCGTTTTTTGGGGGTCAATTTAAGTAGTTATTTTGCCTCTGTTTCAAAAAGTGTGTGTATATTGGTAGCACCATTTTTCATTTCAAGTCATTTTTTTTATATTTTCAAACTTCTTGGTCATAAAAAAAACTATAATGTTTCGTTAGAGGCACATTTTTTCAGATTTTACAAAAAAAAATATACATTTAGTACCTAGTTACAATGCAAAAACATATACATTTTTGAATTTTTTTAACATTTAGAGGCTAATAAGAATGAAAAATAGATACATTTTGGAAGTTCTTCCTTTAAACATTTCTCTTAAATAACTCATTTTTTTGGCAAGATTGAACTAAAAAGGAGAAAATAAAGACATTTCAAACCATTTTTAACATGTTTTCAGCTATTTTATGCGTAAAAAGGATATTATTTAGCATTATTTTCCATAAAGTGATGATTCACATAAAATCATCAAAACGTATACCATATAGTTGTAAATAACATATGAAAAAACATAATAGTTATTCTCAAATTAAAATCTTAAAGTCAAAACATTACAGAAATATCTTATCAAAAACTTGTCAAGTTTGGGATTTTCCTCAATGACATGAAACTAATCAAGAATATCATGTAGAGTAAAATCTAACTTTGACATTATCCTCAACATCATGAAACTAATCAAGAATATCATGCCATCCAAAATCTTCATCGAAATTGGCATTTTCTATAGCTTAGCTCTCTTCCTGAACCTCATTGTTTTCTTCCATTGGTTCTTCTACTTCTATAAAATTCCCAGAGTGATCCTTTCCAAACATCCCTTTTAATGGTGGTTGAGTCCCTTTTGACACATTCGCTACAAGTGACTCGCGAAATTGCCCTTTCTTCAAACTAACTTCCTGCATTTCATCTGGAAGAACTTTCATAGCATTAATTATTTCCTTGATATAATTGCACTATAGTGGATCATTATCTATGGATATGCAATTTCTTCCTTTTTGTAAGGAGCATGTTATTGTTGTACATAATCACCACATGCATAAAAAAATAAAGTTAAATAATATAATGAAACATAAATTTAAAAATATATAGTATAGATATAGAATAATGACACTAATTTCATATGTAATATCAGAAATATTACTTGGTCCTGAGAACAAATCTAAAACCCAAACACCTTTTGAAAATGTATCTATGAGATAATTAATCAATGCTTGTGGTTTCTAGTAGATGTTTACAATCTCTCTTTTCAAATCTATTTCTTCATATGTCAACTTTTTAACCACTGCATTATAAGTCAATATTTCACTATATTTTCCTTCACTCCTTTCATTGATTAAAAGAGATTCATAGGCCTCATCTTTTGTCCAACATGCAAGATGTATGCTTTCAGTATCACTCATAAATGGATCACTGCTTGAGCTACGAATATTAGGTTTATGCCTGTAACATAATTAAATAATAATCTAATTAACTTATATAAAAATAAATTCCATTTCTAATTTCAAAGGCTTAATAACATACTACAATTATATTACCAATACAGTTGCTTCCTTGAATTTTCTTTATCCTTGAAGGTTTTTAGCATTGCTCCTCCTTGTACATATGAATAGAAAACAATAAATCTCCATAGAGGTGATGCTGTGACAATGATAAATCTTGAAACCGCTTTATTGAATAACTGCTAAGTGTAAGGATCACAATCATAAGTAATGTTTTTGATTTTGTAGCAATGAGGGATGTCTGCAATTATTAGGGAGTACTTCTCAAGAACAATATTTGCAATTTTTGCACAATCACCAACAATCACTTTATATTGCACAGTGTCTAGCCCATTCCAAACGTGATTATCAAGGGTATCATCAAGTTCAACGTTTGTAAGGTGTTGCCTTCTTTTTTCGTTCTATTTTGGCTCTTTGAATATGAATTTTGAAAGACTCCAGTATTGAACTCTTCTTTGGCATCTTTGAGAAAAAAATTTATATGTATAAGTAAAAAAAATATAAATGAATTGGCTTGCAAATAAATTAAATAGATTATATCATAAATCAAGATACCTTTTTTTATGCAACAAAAAAAATTCTCAAGTTCTCTATGGAGCTTGAGTCTGGATGGTTGCACATGACATCATCCCAACTCTTGCCCCCAACATTATAACCATGTCCTCTTGTATTTTTCTGTAAACCTTATGACTACACGATGTAAAAATAAATTACGTTTACAATCATATATAATGATATAACGTAATGCTTAATTGCGCCGAGAGGCGCTCTACAGCCTAGTATGGGGGAGATCTTGTAACGTGATGTAACGCTACTAACATGTCGGCAAAAAATAATAGTGATAGTGAATATTATGGGAGAGATCTTATAACGTGATGTAACGTTTGCAACATGTCGGCAAAAAATAATAGTGATAGTGAATATTATTGGAGAGATTTTGTAACACAAAATAAAAAATAATATCACTTTAGTAAAGTTATTTTTATTAATAAAAACTAAATTTTCTAATAGGCCAAAATAAATGTCGGCCACAAAAACAATCTAATATGGGGGAGATGTTGTAATCTTCCTACCTAACAAAACAATAAAAAAGTAAAAATTTAATTATCCATAAAAAAAATATGTGGGTCAAGAAGAAAACACAAAATTGAATTATCCACAAAAAAATGTTGGACTTGCACATGGTTTTAAAACCATGTGCAAGGCATTCTAAACAACCCATGGTTTTATTGTACATGGTTTAGGAGGCTTTGCACATGGTTTTAAAACCATGTGCAAGGCCTCCTAAACAACCCATGGTTTTATTGTACATGGTTTATGAGGGCATTGCAAATGGTTTTAAGACCATGTGCAAGGCCTCTTAAACAACCCATGATTGTAGGAGTGGGGAAACCATGTGCAAAGCCTCCTAAACAACCCATGGTTTTATTGTACATGGTTTATGAGGGCATTGCAAATGGTTTTAAGACCATGTGCAAGGCCTCTTAAACAACCCATGATTGTAGGAGTGGGGAAACCATGTGCAAAGCCTCCTAAACAACCCATGGTTTTATTGTACATGGTTTATGAGGGCATTGCAAATGGTTTTAAGACCATGTGCAAGGCCTCTTAAACAACCCATGATTGTAGGAGTGGGGAAACCATGTGCAAAGCCTCCTAAACAACCCATGGTTTTATTGTACATGGTTTATGAGGGCATTGCAAATGGTTTTAAGACCATGTGCAAGGCCTCTTAAACAACCCATGATTGTAGGAGTGGGGAAACCATGTGCAAAGCCTCCTAAACAACCCATGGTTTTATTGTACATGGTTTATGAGGGCATTGCAAATGGTTTTAAGACCATGTGCAAGGCCTCTTAAACAACCCATGATTGTAGGAGTGGGGAAACCATGTGCAAAGCCTCCTAAACAACCCATGGTTTTATTGTACATGGTTTATGAGGGCATTGCAAATGGTTTTAAGACCATGTGCAAGGCCTCCTAAACAACCCATGATTGTAGGAGTGGGGAAACGATGCAATGTTTGTTCCTAACAAAATAAAAATATTATATGTCGGCCATAAATAATATTAAATAATAATAATAATAAAATGATATGTGGACCTTAAATAAAAAGATGTGTCTTTTGGTTTGAATCAAGTCAATTTATACCTAAGAAGAGGTTTGCACCTCGAGAGATTTGATCCATTTCGGCGCTTGATAGAGCCTAGGATTTGGATCTACGCTGGTTGCGCCGAGAGGCGCTCTACAGCCCAGTATGGGGGAGATCTTGTAACGTGATGTAACGTTCCTAACATGTCGGCAAAAAATAATAGTGAAAGTGAATATTATGGGAGAGATCTTGTAACGTGATGTAACGTTACTAACGTATGTAACATGTCGGCCAAAAATAATAGCGATAGTGAATATTATGGGAGAGATTTTGTAACACAAAATAATAATAAAATATCACTTTCGTGACTTTATTTTTATTAATAAAATATAAATTTTCTAATAGGCCAAAATAAATGTCGGCCACAAAAACAATCTAATATGGGGGAGATGTGGTAATCTTCCTACCTAACAAAACAATAAAAAAGTAAAAATTTAATTATCCGTAAAAAAAATATGTGGGTAAAAAAAACACAAAATTGAATTATCCGCAAAAAAATGTTGGCCTTGCACATGGTTTTAAAACCATGTGTAAGGCACTCTAAACAACCCATGGTTTTATTGTACATGGTTTAGGAGGCTTTGCACATGGTTTTTAAACCATGTGCAAGGCCTCCTAAACAACCCATGGTTGTATTGTACATGGTTTAGGAGGGCCTTGCATATGGTTTTAAAACCATGTGCAAGGCCTCCTAAACAACCCATGGTTGTATTGTACATGGTTTAGGAGGGCCTTGCAAATGGTTTTAAGACCATGTGCAAGGCATCCTAAACAATCCATGATTGTAGGAGGGCCTTGCATATGGTTTTAAAACCATGTGTGGGGAAATGATGCAATGTTTGTTCCTAACAAAATAAAAAATATTATATGTCGGCCATAAATAATATTAAATATTAATAATAATAAAATTATATGTGGACCTTAAATAAAAAGATGTGTCTTTTGGTTTGAATCAAATCAATGGATACCTAAGAAGAGGTTAGATATTTGATCCATCTCGGCGCTTGATAGAGCCCAGGATTTGGATTTGCAAATAAATTAAATAGATTATATCATAAATCAAGATACCTTTTTTTATGCAACAAAAAAAATTCTCAAGTTCTCTATGGAGCTT
The DNA here is from genome assembly GCA_001517045.1 of Pseudotsuga menziesii. Taxonomy (NCBI): domain Eukaryota; kingdom Viridiplantae; phylum Streptophyta; class Pinopsida; order Pinales; family Pinaceae; genus Pseudotsuga; species Pseudotsuga menziesii. Next base: position 29,063 of record LPNX010786772.1, read on the forward strand.
GAGTCTGGATAGTTGCACATGACATCATCCCAACTCTTGCCCCCAACATTATAACCATATCCTCTTGTATTTTTCGGTAAACCTTATGACTACATGATGTCAAAATAAATTACGTTTACAATCATATATAATGATATAACGTAATGCTTAATTAATAAATCATACTAAACTCAAAAAATAAACTTCAAAACATAAACCAATCCACAAACTTACTTTTCAAATTCATTACACATTTACTCCATGGATAATTCACCCGACTTTACACGTGACAAAATTGTAGATATAATTGTTTCATCCTTCACACCTTCCAATGCTCTCCAAGGTGTTATAGTCATATCTTCTGGCAAATTCTTAACATCGGGGCCTCCTTGACCACTACTCCATGCAGTTGCTTTAATTTTCTTTGCCTTTTGATTTTTTTTATGCCAATATTACCCACATGTTAAATATCTCTTCAATCAAATCCCATATTGGCCCCATTCTAAATGATAATTGAAAATAGTTATCTACAGCTCTGAACGCATCACTTCCTTTCAAACCTTTGTGTTTCACACTATCCTCTTTAATTGGGAAACCTATTTCCATACAACATTGTTTCTGGAAATCTGCATCAACTTTCGATCTATCCCAACCACATATTTGTTCAAATTCATTGTGGATAAATATCACCCTTTGAATTAATTTCATGGACATCCTATAGTCACTATCTATGTTATGATCCCGTGCAAACAGTTTTTCTTCCATGCTTGTTAAACCAACAAAAATTATGCATTTAATTGTTTGAAAATGGGGTTTTGGGGAAACTCTTGCATCAATTCTCTTCTGGCCTATGTAGAATGATTCCCCCCCAAAACATAGTAGTTGTAATCAAAACACCTTGATTCATCAAATGCATATCTAACAGGAACATCTTTTGGGTCAACAAGAACTAGGTAATCAACCACGTGTGCATAAGGATTGAGCCTCATTAATGCTTTCAAGTTATGAACATGCAAGCGATGTGGTTTCCTAATTTGATACTTTTATTGACCTTTCGTCGGTCTATAAAGTTGCTTAACATTTAAATCAAATGTATTGCCATTGTGAACCAACTTATCCCTCCGCAATCGATCCAGAATGGTATTTTGTGTTGTCTTAACAACACCATCATCTAGATCGCCGCCTGGAGTGATGATTTCCAAACTATCCCCAGAATTTCACTTTGATTTTCAATGCTAACATTGGATTCAACATCGTGTCTCCTCCTTCTATGTCTTGAAGCTGGTGTTTCTAAATGAACAACTTGTTGATCAGGAATGAAGGCACCCTCATCAATATTTATTTTAGAGGAGTGTTTCTTATTCTTACCAGCAGAAGTAACATCCTCATCAACAACAATTTGTTGATCAAGTTCAGTTGAGCAATATACTTTTTTAAATGTAACCTTCTTAGGTACTTCAGTTGATTTTTGGATGTCCTTTCCTTTCTGTGTTTGTACTTCTTCAGTTTGTACATTTTTCACTCAGTTCTTCCTTGGTGTTTCTCCCTTCTGAAGAGTACCATTAATGGACTCCATAGGGTTTTCTTCAGTGGAATAAATTCCATTTAGATATGACAAAGTGGCATGGAAAAATCCTGCAAAATAAAAACATCATTGTATCAAAACTATTACATTGTCATATATTTCAAATTATAAAAAAAATTAAAAACATACAAAAATTTAGAAACTTACACTTTTGCGCTCAATATCGTGCACGACTTCCGCACAAAATTGAGTGAAATTTCATCGATTTTATAGTTTGAAACCTTCAAACAATATTGTATTTTGACATAGGTATTAGCTTATCTCACTAGTGCATAAACCAAGTCTTTACCTAGCACCAAACAAATGTCTCGCAATAATCCTAATGAGTGATAATCGTTTTTCAGAGAAGCAAATGTCGCACAATATAAATGAATACTATCTGGGTTCCCTTAATATTTTTCTTTCAGAAACCAAGAATAGTCCATTTTCTCTTCCTCTGGCGCATGTTTTCATTCCATTGCATTTTTTTCTTTTAAATCCTCGATGGACACGGCTTCATCATGTGAAACATTATGTGATGACTCAATTATTTTTTTCAATGACTTCATTGTTGATCTTGCTCCAGGCATGTTTATGGATACATATGTTGACGCCATTCACCCTATAAAAGAAAACTAAAAAATGTTAGTCTGTCTTCAAACATCAACATAACTATAAGCGCGCGGCCCCTTCAACTTCGTGTGCCCTTTGGATGCACTGTACTTAAATTTAATGTAAACAAAAAAAAAATTGGGCTTGGCCTTGGGTGGGCACCCAAAATTTTTAATTTTTTTTTTGAGGTTGGGCTTTGGCGAGCACTTTGGACACCCGGTGGTTGCACACCTCTATGGGCAGCAAGGAACTCCTTCCTCGGGTTCCCAAAGCATGTTCCCAATAGGGCGCGTGATTTTGTGCACCTCCCATCGGACACCCTTTGGGCGCGTGCTTAGGGGGTGTGTAGCGCGCCCTTATGGGCAATGGGGACGAGTTGCGCTCCTCCCACCGATACGCACCCCAACAGGGCAGCGCAATTCTAAGAATCACACGCCCTGTTGGGTGCACTCTTTGGGCACTCAAAGGGCACCCGGTGGGAGGAGATCCTTGTTTCCCATAGGGGTGTGTAGTCTCCACTGCCCTTAGGGGCACGCCAAACCCAAAATAAAAAAATAAAAATAAAACAAATTGTAAATTGTCGGTGCCCGCCCAAGGCCAATCCCCCAAACAAAATACATTAAATTTAACCACAGTGCATCCAACGGGAACGTGAAGCCGAAAAGAAAAATAAAATAAAAAAAATAACATTAAATTTAACCCTTGTGCATCCAAGGGGCACGCCGGTCTAAAATAAACTAGCATAGATCGATTTTAAACTCGGATCTATCAAGCACCAAGAGGGATCCAATTTCTTGAGGTGTACATTGTTTTACCATTTGGATCCCTCTCGATACTTGATAGATTTGGGTTTAAAATAGACCTATGGTAGTTTTTTTTTTAATAAGTCGATATGTAATTTATATTTTTCATTTTTTAATATTTTTTTATTTATGTCGGCTAGCATAACGTGACTAACGTGACATGATCTCCCCTATACTGGGTTGGAGAGCACCTCGCTTCCCTTGGTGCAATAAAAAAAATACATTGCACAAAAAATGTAAATTAAACTAACCTTGAAAATCGTCTCAGTGGTCTTTAAAATCCTTGTAGATTGTTGCAATGTTTGTAATCGTTGTTTTGCAAGAGGTGACTGTAGAAACCAGATCACATTTATGTTGCATAGATTAAGTTTAATTAACTGCTACATGAATGTGGGATTAAAAAAGAACGATAAAAGAAAAAAAATTAACAAGATAAAAAATTAAACAAAATTATCATAAGAAAACTAACATGCAAAGCACTATTAAATTGATCCAAATTCAAATGTGAATGGAAAGGAAATGTGAATATTAATTCGCTAATGCATTATTACTAAACTTAAATAGGATGGCAGTAAATGAAATTTTACTTGTGATATGAGTGTGGGATAAAAAAAATTAATGTAGATTAAAAAAATATTATTACAGAATTTATAGAGCATAGTTTACATGTGATTTAAATAATATTGTTACAATTTTTTTCTATGAAATGTGATATTAACTTCATTAATTGTAGCGTTACAAATGTGCAATTTGTTTTTGTAGCAAAATTTTGGAGGGACAATTTAGGGGGGAGATTTGGAGGGAAAGATTAGTTATTTTCACTATATGATTGTTGGAAGTTGACAATTGCACCATTCTACTTCTTGTGTGAGGAGAGTGGAAGATGCACCATTATAGCTTTTAGTAAAAAGTCATGGACTCATCTGAAATTATCTCAATTTCTGGAAATGGTGGAAATTTTCCTTCGAGTGAGGATTTGAGAGGAAGCGATGATGATTTTCCTCCTAGCAATGATTTTAAAGGTAGTAATAATGATGATGAATACCATCCTCCAAGTGGATATCTTGAATGCATTGAGAAAGATGATGACAATTTTCCTCCAAGTGAGGATTTTCAAGGCACCAATGATGATTCTCAAGGCACCAATGATGATTTTCCTCCTAGCCAAGATTTCCCTCCAAGTGAGAATTTTCAAGGCACCATCGATGATTTTCCTCCAAGCAACGATTTTCAAGCCACTAACGATGATTTTCCTCCTATCCAATATTTCCCTCCAAGTGAGGATTTTCAAGGCACCAAAGTTGAATTTCCTTCAAGTGAATATTTTGGTGAGGATGAGGGCACCAATAATGGTGTATCTGATTTTCCTCCAAGCGAGGATTTTATTGGCACTGCAGATGAGTTTCCTCCAAGTAAGGATTTCAATGGGACTGATAATGTCTCTCCTCGAAGCAAGGATTTTGATGGCACCGATGATGATTTTCCTACAAGCAAGGATTTTAATACGAAAGAAGACGATTTTGGTGAGGTTGAAGGAAACAACAATGGACCTGAAGATGATTTTCCTCCAAGTGAGGATTTTGATGGCATTGATGATGATTTTCCTCCAAGTTAGGATTTTAATGGGACAGATGATGATTTTAGTGAGGATGAAAGAACCAATAATGGTGAAGATGATTTTCCACCAAGTGATTATTTCGATGGCACCGATGATGATTTTCCTCCTAGCGAGGATTTTGAGGGTACAGATGATAATTTTGATGGGGATGAAGGAAACAATAATGGTAAACATGATTTTCCTCCAAGCGATGACTTTGAGGGAACCAATGATGATATTCCTCAAAGCGAGGATTTTAATGGGACAGATGATGATTTTGGGGAGGATGAAGGAAATAATAATGGTCAAGACAATTTTCCTCCAAGCAATGATTTTGATGCCACCGATGATGATTTTCCTCCAAGTGAGGATTTTAAATATAAAGATGATGGTTTTGGTGAGGATGAAACTTCTAGTGGTGAAGATACCAATATTGTTGATGATGTTTATTTAACCTCAAGTGATAAACATGATACTGATGAGGATAATCAATCTCCTACTAAATTTATTGATGATAATTTCAATAAGAGAGATGGTATTCCTCATATTGATGAGGACACTCATTCAAACGAGGATGATGCAATGGTACATGAAACACAAAGGAAAATTGTACCAATGAGCAAGATTAAATGTAGGAATAGACCATATTATATCAATCCAAAGCATTCTATTTATACAAGGTCTAGAAAGGATTTGCTCATAATTCCAAGTTCTATTACTGATTTGATTTCAAGTGAGTGTTGCCAAAAACATTGTTTGAAACATGTGCACTATAATTGTGCCTTGGAGAAAAGGCTAGCGTATCTTTCAATGAACAAAAATATGTAAAATTCATATTTAGTGGGGTGCATGATTTCCACAAAGGAAGGTTATGATTATCGCATTGGAAGTATTTTGCTTTGCAGAAGGGCATTCAAAATAATTCACTCAATTGGTAATCTTAGACTATCAAGAATCCAGACAAGGCTAGAAAAGGATCCCACCTTTTATTCTAAAGAATATCATGCATGAGCTAGTGGGCCATTAACAAACATTGCAATATCATGGATGTGTGACTCATTCTCTAAGCATGGAGAGAGTGTGCCAGATAGAGAAACCATACACATTCCAGATAATTTCTTGAGGCAAGAAACATACAGCTTCTACAAGGAATTTTTTCAAGAGGTCGAAGGAAATAACAATTTCATCAGATATGCATGTTTTACAAGACTATGGAAAATAGAGTTCAACAATGTCTGTGTTCCTAAGAGGTCAAGGATGGGGGTTTGTAGTATATGTGCTTGTCTTAAACAAATAAGGGGTAAATTAGAAGGGATAGAAAGATGTGTGTCTCTAAAAACTTGTTTTTCTCTTATACATATCAATTATAAAATCCATCAATGTTTTATTTTTATTTTATTTGTAGATTCCATTATCAAATAACTTCAAGCACATTGCAATCAACAATCAGTTGAACAGAAAAAGTTATGCAAACATTGTAAGAAATGTTATGATGATCCACATCAATATTTTGGTTTGATAATTGATGGCATGGATAATAAAAAACACTTTTGCCACATTTTGTTTGTGTACCAAAGAATTTAAAGGAGGAAAACTTTATTCAATTTCACTTGGTTGGTTGTATGGTTTTTAATGGTCAGATGTCCCCAAGGGTTTACTTTACAACTCCAAATATTCATAATGATGCAAATTTGGCAATCACCATAATTCACCATGTAATTACTCATTGGTCCGAAAATCTTCCTCGATTTTTGTATCTGCAATTGGACAACACTAGCCGAGAAAACAAAAATCAGATCGTGTTTGGTTATCTAAACATGCTTGTTGAATTGGGAATTTTTCAGAAGGTTAAAGTTGGTTTCCTGCTTGTTGGGCATACACATTACCATATAGATCAAATGTTTAGTCGATTTGTAGTGACATTGGGGAGGAAGAATGTTGGCAGTCTACCATCATTAACTGAAATTATTAGAAAGACATACAGTCCAGATCCTTGTTGTACTAAAGTTGGAGGATACTGTTGACATGCAAAGATTTATTATGGGATTGCATGGTGAAGAAATGTGTATTGAAAAACTTAATGACATTAGCTTCCAACATCAATTTCATATAAAAAAATTGATGGGAAAACATTACTATGGGGTAAGAAGTACTCAACAAGTGCATAATGGGGGCCTACATCAGGTTTAACATTTCTAAAATTCATCCCAATTCGTTAAATTTATGCTTCAAAGTTATTGTTATTGCAAATAGCTAATGAGATTCAAAAAGCACATCGATACAATAGAGATGTTGATTCTGCTCAATGCTTGGAAGAAATCAAAAAGTATATCAAAGATACATATGACTATTTTGATGTTGTTGATTTTGTTTGGTGGGAGTCTTTTTTCATGGAGCAAAATGGCATAATTTCAAACTCCACAAATGGAAATATTTGTTTGAAGACTCTATTTCATTGGACGTAAAGTATGTCAAATGAAACAAGGAAATAAATGTTGACCAAAAGGTGTTGATCCTTCTCAAGAAGAGGAAAGGGAAATGTATATTGGGTCTAGAATATCATATGCACGACACGAGGCAATGGAAGACCTTTACAGATGCTCAGTACAATATATTAAGGAAGGTTGTATGATTGTAGTGTTGGCTACAGAAGATGCACGTGGTTATCCATTCTTGATTGCAAAAGTTATGAAGGTAAATAAAGAAAATGAAGAAGTTATATCCATTGAAGTGCATTGGTACGAAACAAACACACACCCATTTGATGGTGTGTACAAGCCAGAGATGGTGGTTGAGAAAAGGGCTTGCAAAAAGAGAAAAATAAAGGGTCAAAATGTAAATGATCGTCGCATTGACATTTTGAACTTAGAAGATGTTGACATACTAATTTATGACTTTCATTTGACAAAGAAAGGCACTCTTTACTCCAAGAAATAGTTGCATCATGGGAGTCTACTAAACCAATGCGTAGATCGATAAGGAATATGTCCTATGAAATGCTGGGCATACATGAAGACTCAGACAGTGCACTTGTTGATCATAGAGAATAATATGGGTCATCTACATCTTCATCTTATCATTCATCTGAAGAAAATGTTGTTGTTGATGTTGTGTCAGAATCCATGTGTTGATTTAATTATTTACACATGAAACATTTTATCGGTTTTATTAAGATGACATTGACTGTGTGCCAACTCTAAATGAGTGTTTCAATTTTAATATGAATATATTCTATGTCTTATGGTTTAATATATGACTTTATTATGAGTATTATCATAAATTCCTTTATTTTATATGGAAAGAGTGGTCTAATAATTTCTTGAATATTTTTTCTTTAAAATAGTGCAAGTTTTATATAGTGTTGCTAAGAGGTTTAATAAATACAATTTTAAATTATGATAAAGTGATAATTATGCCATTTTTTGAAATAATGTGCTACTGGTAGCATTAATTTTCAATTTAGGGCATGATTTTAAGGTTTTCGTCCATGTCCACATCTTTAGCCAAAAAATGGTGCTACCGATAGCACCACTTTTTTATTTGGAGGTGCTTTTTGGTGTTTTTTTCACAAAATTAGGAGTTTTTATGGATACAATTCTCATTTTGAGTATAGATTTCTCGTCAAGTTGTATAACGTGTTATATATTAAAACACACTACAGTGTTAAAATTTAATTAAATAATTAGCGAATTGATACATGTGGTCACCACATTAGCATTGGTATGTCCTGTAATTTGACAAAAAGCACCTTTAATGATGCATATTTAATGAAGTCATATCACCAGTATGATATCAAAAAACAAGGAAACGTCAACAATGCCCACTAATAAATAAACCGGAGAATTTAAAAATTGAAAATTGAAAATTGTTTGTACAACGGCGTGATTAATCATCACATTAGCACTGCTGCATCATGTTAAGATGCAAGAACCACCACTATCAATGTGTGTTGTATGTATGATGTGCAGCTACTGGTGTGATATGGAACACATAACACACTGTGAAAGGTGTGTAATAGAAAATGCAACGCAATGATAAATTTTGATAAAAAAATATTTGCAAACAAATGTAATATAAAACAGTAATGCACCATTGGCAATGCACACTATAAAACTAATGCATTGTTGATTGTGCACACTATAAAACACACAGCACACTTTAAAAAAATTATAATAAAAATTTGAGCAAACCAATGTGTGCCTTTGCATCATTAGCACCGGTGCATCTTGTTAATATACAAGAAGCATTGATGATTGACAGTGCGTTTTAATGTGGAGCACCAGTATGTCAATATCTATAGAAGCATTGTAATAGATGTGGTGCTCTTGTTTTGTGATTAAGCACCATCTACAATGTGTTATTAGATATGAACACCATTGCACTGGATTACAGACAGCACCAATATTGTTTTGGTGTGTTGGTTCTGCTATTTAACACCGGACACTGTGTGCATAAGTTATAACAAGTGCATTGTTTACTAGATCACTTTATTTATGCAATCATAGATTAATTTTAAGTTTTTGATCAATACATAATGTTTATATATGTGTGTGTTTTATAATTTGAATTTTTTTATCTATATATATGTTCCTAAAAAGAATTGTATGTGAATCAGAGACAACGATGACAAGTGCATCAACAACAGCATGTCGACACATACAAATTGATATGTGAGTCGGAGGAGAGGGAGATGTTACATCGCCCTATTACAACTTAGACCCGTTCCCTTTTGTCAAATGTTAGCCTCCTCAAGTTTTATAAGGAGGCCATATCACTCAGGGGTACTTTGTATTTTTATAGCACTTGATCTGTCAATCGGATCATACCACAAAGGCTTTCTAGGTCAGTCCCAATCTATGGTATCAACCCACAAAGGAGGATTACTATTTGATTGTTGGGATATCTATGAGGGGGGAGGTTTGACCCCAGTTCCCTAATATACCACCTGGAAATGTAGGAGAGAAATAAATGACATATGTGAAGAGATATGTCAGTCAGGACATTCTTCATACCACGAAGTTCTATCCTTATTGGTGGCCAGTTGCAAATACGTGCATTTAGTGCATAGCAGGTTAGGTGTTTATCTCTTATTGTGCCATTACTGGAACACTATAGCCTGATGGGAAATGCATTAATTTCCATTTGATGTATTATGTAGATAATTTAGTTCAAAGGCCTTGATTTATTTAGTGGTTAGATATATTTTGTGACAATTGTTTTTGCTTTGGATCGTTGTCGCCCTATTTTTTATGGGAAATTATATTTCTTGGTTGCATTAGACATATTTACTTTAGTTTTTCAGAGGTTTCATTCCACTCGACTGACATTACCCCACCTACCTCCTAGGGCCATGATTGATGTGTGTATGCACATGTGCGATCAGTTATTTCCTAAAAGGGACCAATCATAGTGGCCATGTACTTCGGTCAACAAAGAGATCTGTTATTTCCATGTTAGAGAGGAAAATACTATCCTCAAGCTTGTAGAGTACCAATATGCGAGGATGGATTGGAGAGGATCTCTTAACATCCTATTTAATCTAAATGAACTACCAAATGATAAAGGTAATATTATCTTTATGTTTTGATAAATCTAATTGCATATTTTTTTAGTTTTATTTACCACACATGTAATCTATTGTATCATTTTTCAATTATATGATTATCATTGTCTTTTTATATAGATATTAAGACATATGTTGGGGGTGTTCCTCGATGAAGACCATATGTGCCCTGAGATCGGACTGTAGAGTCTGAACCAAGCTGGTAGATAGCATTTCGGAAACACAATGAAACATGTAAATGTCAAATAGATATTACGTGTCCCAGAGCTATCAGTTATATGGATGACCCTTCCTCGTGACATGACATCACTTATGTGTCATATTGTCAACTCCCTCAACCTCACTCAGAGGTTAAGGGATGATGCCCATTCCTCCTCGTCTAGCTCATATTTTTATGATGATGCTCCTTGCCCTCCACCACCTAATCCTCCACCATCTAGTTCTCCACCACTTGGTCCTAGTCCTCCACCAATTGTTCCTCCATTGCATGATGCTCCATCACCCATTCCTCCACCATCCACCAATTTGATTCCCTATATTCTTCTTCCTCCTCCTTCACCTGTGTTAGTAGCTTCACCTTCCACTAACCCACCTCCTCCTCCATGTGTGTCAACAATTGTTGATCCTCTTCTGCCACTAGTTGCAGCAACACCATCTGCTACACCTACTACAAACAAGTTATACAACTTGACGAGAACCCGACATTGTTCTCATTTTGGGGGGTTAATTTTAAAAGTTGTTTTTACCTCAATTTCAGAAAGTGTGTATACTAGTAGCACCAATTTTCATTTTGAGCCCTTTTTTGTGATTTTGAAATTTCTTGGTGAAAAGGAAACTATAATTTTCATTTTGAACCCTATATTTGCGATTTTGAAATATCTAGGTCATAACAAAACTATAAATTTTATTTACAAATGGTTTTTTTCCAATTTTACTAAAAATATATACATTTAGGAGCTACTTATAATGAAAAATATGTAGATTTTGTATTTTTTATCAACTTTTAGAAGCTATATATATATATATATATATAGTTTATTTGTAATCTTAAATTAATCATTTTTACAGACAAATTCGTAAATAAAAAATAAAATAAAATAAACATTTTTATGAAAAAACAAATTTTAAGATTTTTAAAATAAAATTGAGAAGCAAAATCTAAAATTAAAATAAAATTAAAAAAACAAAATAAAAACTTAAAAAAATATTATATATATATATAACCCACTTGAAAGTTTTAAGCTTAAATTTAAAATTTTAAAAATCAAAATTAGATAAAATAAAATAATAAAAAAAACAAAACAAAACCTAATTAAAATTAAAATAACAAAATTTTAAAAAATAAATAAAATACCTAACCCTCTACCCCCTCCCCCTCCTCTTCGCCACCCCTCCACTCCCTCACCCCTCTCATCTGCCATCCCTCCCCACCCCTCCCCTCTCCCCACCCGACCCCCTTCCCGCGGCTGTGATTCTCAGAATCGTGGAAGGGGGTCGAGTAGGGACAGGAGAGGGTTGGGGAGGAGTGGCGAAGGTGTGGATGCGTGGTGGAGGGGGTAGAGGGAGTGGATCGTTGGGGGAGAAGGCGGCGCGATTCTGAGAATCACGGCCGCGAGAAGGGGTTCAGGTGGGGAGAGGGGAGGGGAGAGGGAAGGGGTAAAAAGGAGTGGTGGAGGGGTGGCAGAGGACATGGAGGGGTAGCAAAGGGGAGGGGGGTAGAGGGTTAGGTTTTTTTTTTTTTTTTTTAAATTGTGTTTTTTGTTATTTTAATTTTAATTTTGTTTTTTTTNTTTTGATTTTTAAAATTTTAAATTTGTTATAATTTTTTTTTAATAGTTAATTTTATTTTGAGTGTGTTTTTTAAAAGAAAAAAAAATGAAATTTTGAATTTTTATTTATTATTTTACAAATTTGTTAAAATTTTGATTTTATTTTTTTTAATATTTTTTTTTATAATTTGTATGTTTTTGAAATTTTGAAATTTATGTTTAATTTTGATTTTTTTGTTTGTTACAATTTCTTTTTATACATTTTTCTATATTTATCTTTAAATTTTTTATTGATACATTTTCTTGAAATGTTTTTTATTTTATTTTTTTCATTTGATTTTTAAATTTTTTTAATAAATTTTGGATTTTTGAATTTTCATTTTTTGAAATTTTTTTTAAGCTATAAAATTAACTATTTTTTTAAGCTATAAAAATAACTATTTTTTAAGCTATAAAAACAATTTTTTTTTAAATTTTAACCTTGAATAAAACTAGCAGTTATTTTAGCAGGTCCACTTTTGAATTCAAGAGTCATTTTTTTTTCAGCAATAAAAATAACAACTTTTTATTAATAAAAGTCGTCTCCCCAATTACAAAAATCCATATAACATCTCCAATGCTTCCCAAACAGGAAAAAAAAAATGGAAACTATTACAGACTCGTCAACAGAAAGATAGAAACTTCCCGACTATACATACCAAAAAACAACATCCAAAAACTAGGAGCAAGAAACTAGAATATCCCTTCAGCTTCAAGAAACTCTGAAATAGTACTTTAGGGTTTCGATTACAATGATACCACCCATAGTTCATTTTTGGGTTGTTTTTTGTGTTTTTTAAGCAAAAATATGAATTTTATGGTTTAATATACGGTTTTATTATGAATTATATTGTAAATTATTTTATTTTATATGGAAAGAGTTGTGAAATAATTTCTTGAATAATTTGTGTCTAACTAAGTTTTAGCTATATATAGTGCTACTAAGAGATTTAATAAATACAATTTTAAATTATTAATGACATTTTTTTTTAAAGTGTGGTACCGATAGCATTAGTTTTCAATTTAGGGCTTGATTTTAAGGTTATTGTAAATAATATCAAGGACAGTTTTCATCCATGTCCACATTTTTAGCCCATAGCACCACTTTTTTATTTGGAGATGTTTTTTGGTGTTTTTTTCACAAAAATTGGAGTTTTTATGGCTAGAGTTCTCATTTTGAGTGTAAAGTTCTCGTCAAGTTGTATAACATGATTACATTAGCATTTTATGTTGTACATGACACTATGGTCATATCGAGTGATATGGATCATTGTGGAGAGATCTATCATACTATGCTTTCTTCATTGTTATTTGACATTGGTACTAATATACCCTCTTTCTCTAGTAGTAGACCCATCAATGCCTTTCGTTATAGTGGTGGACCTAAACAAGTGGTACTTGATATTTATATTGATTGTTGTATATTTGACTTGAGATGTATATATGGCATGTTTACTGATTCTGATGAGATGTATATATGACATGTTTATTGATTTTGATGAGATGTATATTGATATGTATATCGCTTGTGTATTTTTTTATATCATGTTGGTGTTGTTATTGTCAATTGATTTTTTTGTTTTTAAATTAAACTTGAGATGTATCACACATTTAAATTTAGAGTTGCTATATAATGTTTAATTGTGGTTTTATGAAATCACTTAATTTGGATTGTGATTGTGAATACATATAACCATTAATGATATATAATGTTTAACTCTTCTTCAAAGCGAATTGTTTATTGTCCAGCAAGATATAATATGTTGATTAAACATGTTTACTAATCTGATTCAATAACTATAAGAATGATTGCATAATTGGATTATTTTTTAATCAAATTATTCTACTAAATGATGTTTTATAAATTTATTCGTAAATAGTTTTACTTAATTTTTATTAATATTGATCAAATTAAATTGTATGATAGTTAAATATAAGGAAAAAGGCATTCCTCCAATTTTATATAATCATAACATCTTGCATATTAAATCATAAAAAACAAATCCTAAATCATATTTACATAAATTTTTAAATCAATTTGTTTTAGTAAACATTTTTGTAAAATCATGAAATAATTATACAATTTGATATATTTTTTTTAATTCCTTCAACTAAAGTGACCTAGGCATTAATAGTTTATATTATCAATACTGCAAATAGTGATAACATCTTGTTTATTAAAACACCCCAAAAAAAATTTATAAATTACATTTCATTGATTTTTTAAATTAATTTGTTTAATGAAATATTGTTGTATTAATTAATGATAGTAATTATAAAGTCTTGTAAAATTTATAAAAAAACATATTTAAAAACAAACAAACAAAAAAACATTAAACTAATGTGACATTGATGCCGGTTTCATTGATTTTCTCATGATTTGTAAATATAGTTAGATTACATGGCCAAACTATGTATGCATTTATTGATGTCATCCTAGCATCATTAAAGCATAATAATCAATACGAGGTATCACATCTCATCATATGAGCATTAAACAATAACAAGCACTATGAGTTATCCTCTTGAGCAGGATCTCGACCTTTATGCTGACATCTTCCACTATTTCACTCTGGGAGAGATCATTCTTTTCGGGGACTTCAATGCTTGTACTAGAAACCTATAGGTGTCCCTTCATGACAGAGCTGAGGATGAACTTTGCTTCTAGGAGTTAGAGATGGAGTATGTGGGCCTCCACAGAAGTTTCGAAGACAGAACTACAAAATGGCATGGTCCACAAATAAACATTCATTGCAAATATTTGTATGGTATCATTAAAAATGCAAGCAGTGAAAAGAAGTTCCATCAAAATAAGTATATATTTATTTGAATTTTGAATTTTTCAAATAATAAAAAACCTAAGATTTGATTTTTAATATCATCAATTTTTTAAATAAATATTACTTCAAATAAATCTTTGATTTTTTAATATCATCAATTTTTTAAATAAATATTACTTCAAATAAATCTTTATTATTGAATTATATATATGTCATCAACTTTGTGATTTATACATCAATCAATGCTTAGTATTTCAAAAATTAATATAACATATGTCAATATAATACAACATAATTTTGTTGTAATAAACAATAAATATGACAATAAAACATAGCAAAACCACATTTATGATTGTATTATTTAATGCATTTTAAATATGCTAGCATTAAATGGTTGTTAACTTTTCATATCTAAGTAAAAAAAAATCTTGGTTGCTGTGTTTTGGGAAAACACAAGGCTCTGTAGTGTCAACCCACATATTTTTAGAATTAATGCATATTATCCCACTACCACGATCTTTTTTTACATTAATTTTATCGAAGGTATCCCGCCACTTGTACCTAAAAATAACACATTGAAAAGATGAGAAGTCAAATTGTATGATCTCTTGTATCTTTCCAATGTAATCTTGCATCCCCACTATTAGGTTTTGATCACAGTGGCTAGCATGACCAGATTGGTCAAACTTGACCTCAACTCCACAATCTTGTTTGATGTGTCCATTATCAGCATCCTCAGTGTGAAAATGATGTCCATATTCCCACATATATGGGAATAAATGAACCTATAAAAAAGTGAACAAACAACGATGCCATATGTCTAATAACCTAATCGTTAATAATAAAAACTAATAGATGTTGCAGTTCAAATGTGCATTATAAATTGAATGCGGTACATAGAGGTTGGCTGCTATGGGCAGACTCAGGTTTACTATAACCAACCAACAACACCCCTAGATCACTGGCCCTTTCGGCGACAGACCGCAAAACGGCCTGAAGTCTCACCCGAAGTGACTCTAATGGGTTGGCCAAGGACTCAAGTGTCTTGGACCAGGTTTTGTGGCGATCCTACTAGCGGCTCGCAGTTCCCCTGGCTGCGAGGTCTCTCTCTCTGCGCGTCGCGCGATCTCCTGCTCGTGTCGTGCGATTCCCTCGTCTCGCAGCTCTTCTAGCCGCGAGATATTCCTTTACACCACCACGCGGTCCTTCTCTATGTCGCGCACTTTCTCTGACTCGCAATATCTCCGGCCTTATCACATCGTCGCGCACTGAGCGACACGCAGCTCCTGCCCAACGCTAAGTCCTCAACCAGCAGTATCGCGCACCGCAACTCCTCTGCCGATGCGGTATCACCTCTCTGTGATCTCCTACCTCCGCGGTTTAGCGCACTTAGCGTTGCTCGTGTCGACGTGCAAGACTTAACATACAAGGCTATTCGATACTGCAATGGTGACTGTTTTACGCAAAACATAAATGAACCACATACAACATGCCAAAGAATTTAACTTATGTTTATCCTTCTATATTGCTGGGAACTGATTAACACATTCATTCATTAAACTGTAAACAAAGTCCATGAACTGACTGAGAAATGCATAAGTAAACATAATACATAAACCAATCGCATAACACTTGATTTTAAAGTGGTTCACCTCCAGGATGGAAGTTACATCCACAGAACTATGTTTTTATTATAGCTCGGGGGAAGGTAAAACACAGTTCTGCTGCACCGCATATGCAGCTCAAGATCCTCTCTCTTAGATCTCTTTTCTCTCTATATTGCTCTCCTACAATATACTCTTCCCTCTCTGTCGATCCCTGCGGATCGTTACATGCATACTCTATAAGCCAGCTATTGGTTACCGTAAGATTGCTACCGCTAATAACAGAACCAGAGCTAGGCTTTTACAACAGTCTAATAGTCTACAAAACACTACTAACAACTGAATGAACCAACTAACTAACCAACCCTTTTACAATACAAAATATATCCCTTTATAGGCAGCCCGAAGGTCTTGCCATTACAACACTGTGGGCCTGTCCCAATAGTAACCCAAAACCCTAACTAGTGACAGTCGTCCCTATCTATACTTGAGGTAGCCGCTTTCCGTCACACCACATCTCTCTGCAGTCTTCCATGCTTCCCGGCACTGATCATGGGTACTATGCACCGCTTCTCTTTTCTGTCCTTCGTCTTCAATGCTTCAGCCTCGTTGCTCCTTCTCCTTTATGAGGGTCGTTGAGCCCTCCTGTCTTCCGTCGCTGCCTTCAATGCAGTGGTTGAGCTCTCTCTTCTCGGTCGCTCAGGTACCGTTGCCTTTCTTGACTTTTCTATCTTAAAGTCATGGTTTTCGGCTCTGCTCTCCAGCTGGAAACGTGCTACGGTGTCGTAGCTCTGTCTTATCTTCTTTCCGCGAAAACTTATCTCTCCGCTAAACTAGTAGCTTCTTCTGTAGCTGTGGGACCCTGCTCCAACAGTCCCCTAACACTTACTTGTGGCTCGCCCTCGAGCCACTTCCAGCAGGCTTCTCCTGTTGTAGCTTTGCCTTGGCTTCCTGTGAAGCCCTCTGCAACCTGTCACGAAGTCATGTGACTTCCTTCTACATCACTTCGACGCGCTCTTTATAGTTTATGTAACTTGGTTCGCTGGGCTCTCTTATCCTTCCTGCCCAATGTCATGGTCTCGCTCTCTTCGCTCCTAAAACCTTTTAAGAGCCCTTTAGTGTTTGAGAGGTTTTCCACAGATATCCTTTCCTCTTTATCTGGGTTAGAACTTTTATCACAAGGAAAGTCTGTATCTTCCAACCTTCTCAAACATTTCCTTCGGTCTGGAGCCTTGTATATGAAAGAGTACAAACCATGAATTCCGTTCCGAGAACAAGCCTTTGCCTACCTCCAGGAATTCTACCGACTGATGGGTTTGCTGTCCTCTTCCACTTCTCTTCTCTTCAAGGTGCTCCAGGTACACATGCTGCCTCTGATCGTCAGATTTTTGTTGCGTTGCCTCCGCAATCTTTTGTGCTTTTCTTAGCTGATCAGATAGGTCGGTGACCTTCTCCCGTTGCTTTCTTTTTCTCATTTTTACTTTCTGCCTGGTGGGAGATTTCTTCTCATCATTCTTCCGCTCTGCTTTCTTATCTTCAGTGGTCGGCTCGGCGTTCTTCTTCTCCTTAGCAGAGACTTTGGTGACAACTTCTACTTCTGGCGCTTGACTCTTCATCCTTAGTGGCTGTCTGACTTGTGATGTACTTAATTTCACAACCCTGGGCGACGTTGTCATGGCAGACCTACGGCCACCAGGGTCGAAGCGTCTCGGCATGTCTTCTAGAGGTTCGTCCTTGAACAGAGCCGTCTTAGTACAAACGGTGGACGTGCAATGGCTGCAACTTCTGAAAATCACAGTACTCTGTAACAAACTTAGCTCTTCACAGGGAATTCTGAACAGTGCACTCTATAGCTCTCGGTTTTTCTGCAAACGTAACCGTCCCAATTGAATACTTTCTGCTTTTATGCCCAATACGATAATCCCGGACGCAACGGTCATCTATACTGAACCCGTCGGTAGTCATTAATGCCTGGACAAGACCACACCTGTCGTCCGATCCTTAATAAATGAGGAAATCCGTTCGAATTTCCCTCGAAACGTGTGTGCACAGGCGCCGGTCTCGTCGGAGATTTGCCAAATCTGGAAACATTTATTATACTGCTGCCAAATCTACGGTAAGATATACCGGTCATTACCTCATTAACTACCTGTCAGATGGTGACGTGACTGGCCCTCTGTCGGTTGCAAAACTGAGTACGTGGCACGGGGAAACATCACGCTGCCGCGATGCGACTCCGCATCACCTGCATAAACCAATACTACTCGTTTTCTTTTGTTTTGTTTTTTTTGAATCGTTCTGATGCGATTCCTCATACTTAGAATAATACCTGCCGGTGTAGACTAGTTCCCGGTGCGATGCCTCCTTTCAACTACACTGGACATCTGCACCACCATAGACTGGTTAAGCTAGGGCTGAGAGGCAGGGTGGCTATCACTATAGGGCTTAAGCCTACTGCCATTAATCCATGTGGGCAAAAGCTCCCCATTCAGCTGGCTGAGCTGAACGGCACCTCCCTCTGTGACTTGCTGTATCTGATATGGCCCCAGCCAATGTGTCTTGAACTTCCCTGGAAACTTAATGAATTTGTTGTCATAGAGGAGCACTAGGTCTCCGATATGGAAAGTATTATTCTTAATGTGTCTGTCATGCCAAGCTTTTTCTCGTGCCTTCTGCACTTTCTAATGGAATCCGGCGATGAATCTTTCTTCTTCTAAGGCAAGCAGCTGTGCTAGCCTTTCCTCCACTTTGTCTGTATCAGTCATCCCGGTAATCTGAGCGATTCTTAAACTGGGAAGAATATACTCCATAGGCATAACAGCCTCCTGTCCATACACCAAGCTGAAAGGTGTGTGTCCCGTAAGTTTCTTGCATGTAGTCATGTACGCCCATAATACAGCGTTAACTCTGAGGTCCCAATCATTCCTCTGGCTATTGCAGATCTTAGTAAGAGCATTTTCTAAAATCTTATTAAAGGCCTCCACCGTACCATTAACCTGGGGGTGGTAGGGAGTGCTCTTATGGTGCTGAATCTGGAATTATTATGTCAATGCCTCAATAGTGCTGTTCAAAAAATGCGTGCCTTGATCACTCATCAAAATTACTGGGCATCCAAATCTACTGATGATGTTTTCAAAAAGGAATTGTGCAGCTGTAGCAGCATCACAATTTCTTACTGCTTTGGCCTCTACCCATCTGGTGAGGTACTCTGTTCCCGTGATAATATATCTCGCACCAGTGCGCTTTCCTGGTGGGTTGATAGGACCCACAAAATCTATAGCCCATTTGTCAAATGCGCGCAATGTGACCTGCGGTCGCAGCGGTATTTCATCGCGTCGCGAGGGTTTTCCTACCCTTTGGCAGATATCGCAGCATCTGCAAAATTCCTTGGTGTCCTTATGCAAGGTAGGCCACCATAATCCTGCCTCCAGGATTTTCTGCGCAGTTGGCTTTCCTGCGAAGTGACCTCCTACGGTTCTTGAATGTGCCTCTCTGATAATAGTGCCTTTTTCATGCGGCATCACACATCTGCGCAGAACTTCATCCGGACCTAACTTGTATAGGTGTCCTGCGATAAGGGTGAAGTCTGTTGCTTTAACAACCAACTGCTTCTTTTGCTGCTTAGTAAACTCATCAGGTGCTACTCCTGTAGTGAGAAATTGAATAATATCGGCATAGTACTCATCTGCGATCTAGATGGAAAACAGTGGCGCATCTGGCATATTGTTGTCTAGGTTACTTGGCTCTTCTCCTGAGTCTATCCGCGATAGATGATCAGGTCCGGCATTCAGTCTTCCTAGTTTCACGATGATTTCAAAATCATACTCCTGAAAGAGGAGTAACCATCTGCAGATTCTCCCCCCTAACACTGGCTTATTGACCAAATACTTCAAGGCGGAATGGTCAGTGAACATCTTAAACGAGGCACCCAACAGGTAGTGCCTGAACTTCTGGAGCGCGTACACCATAGCTAGGCCTTCTCTTTCAGTTGTGGTGTAGTTCTTTTCTGCTGTCGAGAGCTTTCTGCTGGAGTATGCGATAGGATGGTCAATGTCCCCTTCTCCTGGTTGTGTTAAAACAACCCCTAATGCGATGCCAGACGCATCCACATGTGCATGAAATGGCTTAGTCTAGTCTGGAAATACTAAGATGGGTGTTGTAACCATCTTTTCTTTAAGTGTGTCTAGACTCTGCTGACATTCCTCATTCCATAGGAATTTTACATCTTTCTTTAGCAATTTCACCATTGGTGCTGTAATCTTTGCGTAGCCCTTGATGAACTTTCTGTAGTACCCCGTATGACCAAGTACTGTCCTCAGTTGCTTGACTGAATTGGGTGCTGGAAGGTTTACAATGATGGCAATCTTCGCGGGATATACCATCAAGCCTTGTCTGCAAACAATGTGACCCAACAAAATACCAAATGGTGCACAAAATATACATTTCTTCAAGTTTAGAGAAATCTGGTACTGCCTACATTTCTCTAACATCAGTCTTAAGTCTCCTATATGCTTGTCGATTAGTCCAAATACAGTCCAATCATCAAAATATACTTCTAAGAATTTATGGATGTATTCTTTAAATACAGCAACGACTACTCTAGAAAATATAGCTGGTGCATTCTTAAGACCAAAGGGCATTACCGTATACTGGAACGAGCCCCATTCTGTTGCAAAGGTGGTCTTGGATCGATCTTCTGGATGTATTCTGATCTAATGGTAGCCTGAAAATCCATCAGTGAAGGAGTAGACCTCCTATCCTCCCACGTTGTCTAATACCTCATCAGTGAACGGTGTCGGAAATGGATCGTGAAGCGATGCATCATTGAGCTTGCGCAGATCAACACAGATCCTGATGTCTCCTTTTGTTTTCTTTTCTTGTACGACCATGGGGCTAACCCATTCGCTTTCTTCTACCGGCTCAATGATGCCTGCTGCGAGCATCTTATCGATTTCGTCCTTTACTTTTTCTTTGTAGCGCGGATTCAATCTATATGGGCGCTGCTTAACTGGTCTAGCATCCTCCTTCAATGGTATCCTCATAACTCCCAGGTCTCCAACTATTCCCTTCATCTCTGTGAACTTGGTGGGAAATAGGTCCTGATAGTCATGTAACAAATCTGCAATCTGTTCCGACTGTTTCATCGTTCCAATGGTCTCCAATAGAGGCAAACTTAGGTTCTGCGTCTGTGCCAATATTGATCTTTTTAATCTTGATGGGTTCGGTGATTGCTGGAATCTCTAACTGTGGTCCCCCAACATCGCGAGTCCCTTCTGACTCCGGAATGTTGGTGTTGCGAGGATCCTCATCCTCATCCTTATCTTCATTGTCTGACTTTGCTGCGAAATTATAGCACTCAAGCGCGTCTTGCAACTGGATGGCCCAGTCAGGTTGAGCCTGCACTGAGATGGTACAGTCCTCAAATATCTTGATCTTGATTATGTCTAGGGCCTGAGCAACACTCGGATGTTCTGATTCAAATGAGAAGGTGAGTAGGAAACTGTCTGTCATAAGTGACCATGTGGTCGTCCCCTCGCGCAACTCGATCTCTGTGTACTAGTTCCTTGGAACTGTGTCCAATGTGTGAATGAATCTGTGAACCCATTCATCCTCGGGAATGTCCGACCAGTTCTATTCACATGTCTGAATGTGTGCCCTGGGATCAGTTTCACCTGTGTACTTCTGCTGGACATACTCTTTGTCGACAGAAAATCTGATCTCCATCAGTCTTTTAATATCCTCCCATGATGTGATATTCTCTTTATGTGCATACCACCATCTTGCAGGTGTAGCTCGTACTGCAAGGTCCATAGCTGCGTTCCTCTACTCGTAAGGAATCTGTTGCTCAAACTGCTCAAAGAAGTCCTGAATATCTGTCAGACCATGGTATGATGGAATCTCAGTGATCTCTGCGCCAATCCATCGTAGTGACTTACTCATAAACGCACATCTGCGTGCTAAAACTTCATAAAGTCTATTCTGCTAGTTCTCTAGACCAATATCGGAATCCGATGCGCATGAGTTGTCGCATCGCCAACTAATATTCCCTTCTGCGGTTGGATTGATGTAGTCGCTCTGGTTCGCAGTCGTCTAGTAGAGACTATCCATGTTATGTGCCTCCTCCTCTGCTCGGATAGGTTCAATGTATCTAGGACCTTGGTGAGGATCCAACGGTGCGATGACCCGGATCTGCGCATCCTCAAAGGTCATTTGTCTTCTCTTTAGGTCAATGATAGCCTTGCTACCGATCTCCCAATCTATACTTAATAATGCTGGATACGGTCGACTGTCACCAATGATTTCTATAACCTCGAAGTCCGCAAAACTGCGAACTCCGTCAATGTCAATTGGCACCTGCGGTAGTCGACCCAAGGGTGCTACTCGCTGCTGATTAGCTAATCTCAGGTGGATAGGCGATCTGACTAACTGAGGGCTACCCATCTATTCCCATGTCTGCTTAGTTAGAACATTCACCTCTGATCCCAGATCTAAGACGACTTCGTCCATTTCAAACTCTCCAATCTGTGCTGTGAGCTTCATCTCTCTTCCAGTCCTGGTATGTCCTGTAATATTATGAACAGCGCGGTGTGCACTGCCCGAGAGAGAAGGTTGCTGACACTAGTTTATGATGCGTTGTAGCTCGCCGATAGCTTTTTCATTTCTCATGAGTTTCAAGCAACTGCGAAGGAAGGATTGTACACTTCCTATCGATTCATCCTCGTCGCATCTTCCCGATGTGGTAGCCTGCGGTATCTGTTCAGAGTTATTGCCACAAGGTGCTTGCTGCGGTACGCCCCTAGACGGCGGTACCTGCGATCCTGATTGTGTAGATTCATCAAAGGAAGCCTTGGCTTCATGAAATGTCTCTTTATTCTTCTATAGGTCGAGTGCTGTTGCTTTACTAGGAGCTCTGCGCACCCACTCCTGACTTGTGTTCTTTTCGGTCTCCTGCGATGTCCCACTAGTGGAAGCACCGCTACGAGTCACAATACTGACTCTTGGTTTTGGTTCTGCCTGCTCAGCAGCAATAAGCTGGATGTTCTGGTGTAATACTGGCTTAGGGTCTTTGATCTTAGCTATCAAGGTAGGACACTCCTCTATGGTATGATCATAATATTTGCAGTAGTTACAAGTGGTAGTGGGGCTCTGACAGTCCCTAGCATAGTGTCCTACAACTCCGCAGTTATAACAAGTGATTGGTCCACAACCACGGCCAAAACCTTCTCCTCTGTCGAAGCCTTCTCCTCGTGCAAAGCCTCCTCCACGGCCTCGTCCTCTGAATCCTCCTCCCCGGCCACCATAAGTCGGATCAGGCTGTGGTCCTGCTGCTGGAC
This sequence comes from Pseudotsuga menziesii, assembly GCA_001517045.1. Lineage (NCBI taxonomy): Eukaryota > Viridiplantae > Streptophyta > Pinopsida > Pinales > Pinaceae > Pseudotsuga > Pseudotsuga menziesii. The sequence continues at coordinate 52,707 of LPNX010786772.1, forward strand.
CCTGTGTTTCTGACTGGACTCTGTATACGTCATGTTTTCTATCTAACATGAGATCATAGGCTCGGTAATTCTGTTCATCATGTCCGATAGAGCTTCAGAAGACACAGTATAGGTTCTTAGGTGTCTGTACATACTTCTGAAGCAAAGGGCATTGCTGAGGTGGGTGTCCTTGTGTTTTGCATATTTCACACCATGGCCCTTGCGTTCGTGGTAAGGGGTTAGGAGCCCCTGACGCTAAATATTCTGCAAAGACTGGACAGTTGTCTTTAGTATGGCCCTGTGCTCTACATCGTAAGCACCATATGTCTTGCATAACCTCTTTTCCTTTCTTAAGTTCGTGTATCTGTAACGTGAGGTTGGCCAACTGGTTCTGTAGAGTTGTCATGCCTGCACTGGTTTCTGCTAAAGGTGAAGCTTCTAGCTTCATCGCCATCTCCAACGCATCATCCTGCGTCTGGAGTTTCTGCTGCATTAGTGGCAATCTGATGTGAGGGAGCAGCGCTGCAATAAACCATTCCTTATGCTGCTCCGGCGCAAACTCAAAGCTTACTTGGTCTATAAGAGCTTTGAATTTCTGGTCAAAGTCCCATACTGATTCGGATGGTAGCTGCTTAATATCCTTGAGCTCTGTAATGCACTGAGATTCAGACTTAGGTTTCTTGAACTCTTTAATCATGGCGTTCTTGACCTGGGCAAGTGTCTTGGGTACTGTGGTATACTTTATGTACCATGTTAAAGCTCGATCTCTGAGTGTAGTGACCAACTGTACAAGTTTAAGGTTATCGTCGTTGATTGTTTTAATGGTCCACATGGCTTCACATAGAAACCAATGCTGTTCCGGGTCCTCTGCTCCTGTGCCCTTAAAGGTAGGTAGCTTCATATCATCTCCCATTCTATTTCTCTGTGGTAGGTTCTGACTGACTGGATTACTACCACTCGGCGGTGTAGGTGAAGGTGATGTAGCAGTAGTAGGTACTGTCTGTGAGCTACTGGATGGAGTACCTACGGGATTACTCTAAGTCCCAGTCTGTTTCTGTGGGGTATAGGGATGGTAAGGGATACCCCCCTCTGGTTCTTCTGTGGTACTAGGACTCGGTTACCTAATATTGTCTGAACTATCTCCAAATACAGGAGAGCCGAAAGCTACTTTATATTTCTTGCCACTACGTGTTCGTCCAATGTCATCAAAATCACTTTCAAACTCTTGTGACATTACTATCTTTACTTATTCATCTGAAATCATGTCCATTACTCCTTTTTCATGTAGCAGCATCTTAATGGACAAGTTTAGAGATTTTAGGTACTTACCACGATATCCTTTGAAGAAGTACCGCTCAGCCTCGCTGAAGCTTTTTCTTTGGTCAACTGCAAATTCTATGACGAAGCCTCCTAGCACACTTGCAAGCCAGAAGTCCACTGCTCTCGTAATGGGATTGTCGAGTCTCTGCACGGTCTGAATCAGCTCCGGTGTCCAGACAATGTTTCTTTTCTTCTTGAATATGTTCCTATCTGTCAACTTGGATAACCAGTCGTAAAGCTCGTTTCCATAGGTTGCAAAAAATATGGCGTGTATATCTGAAGCGATATGCTTTTGTAACCAGTCCTCTGTGCTCAGTTTAGGGCTCTGATTTTCTTTCTTGGCAAACTCCCTTAGGTTTGAATCCAGCCACTGGTGAAACTCTTCTTTGGTGGGATGCCAACAGAACATTAGCGCTCAGTTGTTCAAAACTGGCAACGGAACCATTTGTTGGCTGCTATGGGCAGACCCGGGTTTACTATAACCAACCAACAACACCCCTAGATCACTGGCCCTTTCGGCGACAGACCGCAAAATGGCTTGAAGTCTCACCCGAAGTGACTCTAATGGGTTGGCCAAGGACTCAAGTGTCTTGGACCAGGTTATGTGGCGATCCTACTAGCGGCTCGCAGTTCCCCTGGCTGCGAGGTCTCTCTCTCTGTGCGTCGCGTGATCTCCTGCTCGCATCGCACGATTCCCTTGTCTCGCAGCTCTTCTAGCCGCGAGATATTCCTTTACACCGCCACGCGGTCCTTCTCTATGTCGCACACTTTCTCTGACTCGCGATATCTCCGGCCTTATCGCATCGTCGCGCACTGTGCAACACGCAACTCTTGCCCAACACTAAGTCCTCAACCAGCGGTATCGCGCACCGCAACTCCTCTGCCGATGCGGTATCACCTCTCTGTGATCTCCTACCTCCGCGGTTTAGCGCACTTAGCATTGCTCGTGTCGACATGCAAGACTTAACATACAAGGCTATTCGATACTGCAATGGTGATTGTTTTACGCAAAACATAAATGAACCACATACAACATGCCAAAGACTTTAACTTATGTTTATCCTTCTATATTGCTGGGAATTGATTAACACATTCATTCATTAAACTGTAAACAAAGTCCATGAACTGACTGAGAAATGCATAAGTAAACATAATACATAAACCAATCGCATAACACTTGATTTTAACGTGGTTCACCTCCAGGATGGAAGTTACGTCCACAGAACTGTGTTTTTATTATAGCTCAGGGGAAGGTAAAACACAGTTCTGCTACACCGCATATGCAGCTCAAGATCCTCTCTCTTAGATCTCTTTTCTCTCTATATTTCTCTCCTACAATATACTCTTCCCTCTCTGTCGATCCCTGTAGATCGTTACATCCATACTCTATAAGCCAGCTACTGGTTACCGTAAGATTGCTACCGCTAATAACAGAACCAGAGCTAGGCTTTTACAACATTCTAATAGTCTGCAAAACACACTTAACAACTGAATGAACCAACTAACTAACCAACCCTTTTACAATACAAAATATATCCCTTTATAGGCAGCCCAAAGGTCTTGCCATTACAACACTGTGGGCCTGTCCCAACAGTAACCCAAAACCCTAACTAGTGACAGTCGGCCCTATCTGTACTTGAGGTAGCCGCTTTCCGTCACACCACAGCTCTCTGCAGTCTTCCATGCTCCCCGGCACTGATCATGGGTACTATGCACCGCTTCTCTTTTCTGTCCTTCGTCTTCAATGCTTCAGCCTCGTTGCTCCTTCTCCTTTATGAGGGTCGCTGAGCCCTCCTGTCTTCTGCCGCTACCTTCAATGCAGTGGTTGAGCTCTCTCTTCTCGGCCGCTCAGGTACCGTTGCCTTTCTTGACTTTTCTATCTTAAAAGTCATGGTTTTCGGCTCTGCTCTCCAGCTGGAAACATGCTACGGCGTCGTAGCTCTGTCTTATCTTCTTTCCGCCAAAACTTATCTCTCCGCTAAACTAGCAGCTTCTTCTGTAGCTGCGGGACCCTGCTCCAACAATAGATTATTACAAAGTTTCTACACTTGATCCATAGGTTTAGTGCATCCTCTCGATGTGGGTAATGAGAACACGCCATATTTCTCTATAATCTGCGCAGCCACCCAACTATTGGGACAGATATTTGGTGTATTTTCTTTCAAATGATAAGGATAAGGCATGCTTCTACCATTCAACCATCTAAATTATTTTCTATCACTATCTCATTTCGTTGATTTCTCTTCATACATTGCAACCCATCGTCACATTGTAAAAAATGAGTTTATTTATTGCATCAATTTCAGAATTCGTTGGTGTATACAAGAATTCAAAATGAATCATATGAGATCAAATATACATCAATAAATTCAATGTAAATAGTTGCTCTGCACAAATTTTACAAAATATAAGTGACTTACTCTTTATAATGTATCATTTTATGTTTGTTTAGAGTAGCTTCCCTTCCGTTTTCCCCATTATGTTGGTCATCCCAAACCACTACCCTGGGTGTGTTGTCAATTTGATTGATGTACTCACTAGCATAATAGAAAAACTTGTACACTATGTACCCCTCCGCCATAGAGCCCTCTGGTTTTTCCCTTTGTCGAACAAACCCCTTTAATATTTTCATGTACCTCTCTGGGAAGAACATCCAATAACATGAAATCACCCAAGCTAATTCAACACATCTTGTAGGTGACTTAGAAAATGGACCTGCAAGTCCATAAAAATCGTGGGAAGTTCCTTCTCAAACATGCAATCTCAGCTATCTATGGACGCTACCATGGAATGATAGCCATATGGATCCCCTTTGATGTGATCCAGCATTCAAATGTAGATAATTTTGATATGGCACATCGCAGGTCCTAGGGGGAAGTCATGGTTCACACAACCATTCATGAGCAAATGATAATGACACTACAAAATAGTCACACACATACTTAATTACCATAAATTTTGAGTGCATAGCATATTTTAACCTGCAATGTAAAAAAAACAATCATGTATTCAATATCCATACCATTAGAAGGTTCGAATGGTCATGTGATTTCAACCCCAAAAAATTTCCTTCTACATTGAAGCAAAATCATAGAGTCAACCCATATAAAGAAGGTTCCTTCACACCTAATATAATATCCTTCACCATATAAATCGCATCTTTATTTAAAATCCATGCAGGGACATTATCTTCTTTAAAAGATCAAGAGAGACTAGCTTCTTCTATGCTTTCTTTTCTTGACCAATGTCTATTTTTTGTATTCAAAGAAATAAGATCTCTACTAACAACCAATGTGTTTCTTTTTTCGATAATATATACCTCCATAAATAAAATGAAACATTTTTAAATATATGCATGGGATCTAGTAAAGCTTAATATGCCCCCAATATGGAATCTCATAAATTATAGAATTCATTTTCATCCCAAAGGGAATTTTATCAACATATTTGTCAAAAACTTCAGGATCATCAAACATAGGTTCCTCATTTGAATCGAACAATTCTAGAATTTCCATCTTCTCTATGTTATATGCCCTAATCCAATATTCTAATGTGATTATTTCAAGTCTCTGGGTTCTCTCTGGTTTACCATTTAAAGCATATGCAACTCGTCAAAGGTGTTAAGCATCCCCAAAAGAGCATGAAAAGAGCATAAACATACCAGAAACAGTAATCAATGCCTTTATAATGAAGAAAACAGATGAATAGCAAGACTCTTCAAGGGGGAAACCTCCTTATACAATGTACTAAGCACATAAGACAAGACAAGATGAGATGATTCAAATGAAAAGGTCTCATTCCTATATATAGGAGATAAAGAGGTACAATTACAACTAATGGACCCAAGCCAATATAACTAATATAATAATAATAATGACAATTACCAGTAATAGACCCAAGCCAACATCACTAATATGTAATGAGCCACAATATAAAAGGTAATGTGCCAACATGTAGGGATTAACATGCCCCTCCTCTTCGGACAAGTGTTGTCCTCAATGCTTGATTAGTTGTGGATGCTTCTGTATGAAGGACTCATCTTCCCATGTCAAATATTCAACTAGTAAGTTCCTCCACTTGATGAGGTACTCAATAAAAGCCTGATTGCTTAGTTGTTTGGCTCTTTTTTGTGTGATTTGTTCCAGTTCAAATATGACTTTTCCTTCTTCATCAAGCTTCTGCAAGATAATTTGAATTGGGATCTTGTTTCTGATTACCTTATTTAAACAAGAAACATGGAAAACTATGTGTACCCCTGAAGATGAAGGGAGCTCCAATTTGTAAGCCATACTACCAATCTTCTGCAACACTCTATAAGGACCATAGAACTTGGGTGCTAATTTATTATCATTATTTAGTTGCTTGAGGGACATCTGTTTGTTAGGTTGTAACCTCAGGAATAACCAATCCCCTTCTTCAAAACTCCTTTCATTGCAATGTTGATCTACTTGTTCTATCATCCTATTTTTTGACATAACTAGGTTGTCCTTCAGTAACTGGAGAAGTTCTTGTTTGTGCTCTAGGTGATCTTCTACAGCTTGGACTTTAGATTTTCCTTCTAAGGGAGATGTGATACATGGAGGATGGTACCCATAAAGTGTTCTACATGAAGACATTTTTTATGACGTATGGAATGAAGCATTGTACCACCGTTCTAGCAAAGATAACCATTTCACCCATTATATTTGTTTGTCAAATGCAAAGCAACGAATGTATCCTTCCAAACATTTATTCATTATCTCGGTTTTCCCAACATATTGAGGATGATAGGATGAAATGTGATCCAATTGGGTACCCATGAAAGAAAATAGTTCAGTCCAAAATTTTCCAGTCAAAATTGGATCTCAATCACTAACAATAATCTTCAGGTTTCCATGTAAGTTTGAATTATTTCCATGTAACTTTTGAATTATTTCCATGAAGATTGTAGCAACTATACTTGCATTAAAAGGGTGAGAGGGTGCACAAAAGCGGGAATACATTGTGAGTATATCAACAACTACCATAATGCATAACATTATTCCCTTCTGACTTGGGTAGACCTGTTGTAAAGTCCATTGAAACTTCCTCCCAGCATTGGCAAGGTATTTCTATTGGTAGTAAAAGACCTGGGGTCTTAACTGTTTCAACCTTATTTTGTTGGCAAACCAAACATTTTTCCACGAAGCTTTGAACATAATACTTAAGACCTTCCCAAATTGCTCCTTGACCCTGTGGCACATTTTTAGGAATCCTTAGTGACCACCAATAGGAGAGGTGTGTAATTCCAAAATAATATACTTCCAGGATCTTAGTCATATTGAGTTGGGAGTTCTTACATATATATAAGCGATCCTTAAACCATAGTGAATCATTTTTCCACACAAAAATATTTAAGATCCTTTTGTATCTTTTGAATGAGCGTCCACATAGATTGGTCATTCTTCCATTCTTTGCTTGCTTCCACTACCCAATCTAGTTGTATAATCGATATTGCACAAAGTAATGCTTCAACATCCTCATCTTATTTGTAGAGTGCATATGCCACGACATTATGTTTCACATTTTGAAAGATGATTTCAAAGTCATATCTCAACATCTTGGTTACCCATTTGTGTTGATCTTCTAAAGATAGTCTCTGTTCCAAGAAGTATTTAAGACCATCATGATTTGTTTTGACCTTGAAGTGCCTACCTATTAGGTAAGGATTCCATTGCTTAAGTGCATGTAGTACTGCCATCATTTCAAAAGAAAGGGGCGTCCTTCTTGCATTAGAACAGTATCGATTCCATTTCCTGAGGCATCACATTGCATAATGAAGGTTTTTGTGAAGTCTGGTGTGGTAAGAAAAAGAGATTTGCACATTACCTCTTTAAGTTATTCAAAAGCTTGAGTTGCCTTTGGAGTCCAAGAAAATGCTTCCTTATTCAATAATGTTGTTAAAGGTGCTATTATTCTTTCATAGTTCCAAACAAACTTACGGTAGTACCCTGTCAAACCTAAGAATCCTCTAAGATTCTTCAAGTTTTGGGGAATAGGCCAATCCATCGTGGTTTTAATTTTGTTAGGGTCTACCTTGACACCTTGATTATGAGATACAATATGACCCAAATAAATACTCTACCTCCTTTAACAAAAGAAACATTTGGAAGTCTTAGCATATAGTTGTTGCTCCTTCAGTAATTGTAGCACAATGTCAACATGTTGAACATGTTTTTCCCAAAACTCATAGATTAGTATATCATAAAAAAATACCAACACAAATTTTCTAAGGAAAGGCTTGAAAATGGAATTCATCAAACCTTAGAAATGTGGAAGGTGCATTTGTAAGGACGAAAGGCATGACTAGAAATTCATAATGACCTTCATGAGTTCTAAATGTTGTTTTAGGGGTGTCTTCTTCCTTCATTCTAAGCTGATGACACCCTAAACAGAGATCCAACTTTGTGAAATACGTTGCTCCATGTAGTTCATTTAATAATTCATCAATAACAAAAATGGGATACTTATCTTTAATGGTGATCTTGTTGAGCTCTCACTAATCTAGACACGTGTGCCATGAGCCCTCCTTGTGTACCATTTCCACTGGTGCAGAGTAAGAACTTGGGCTAGGACTATGTATGCCAGCCTCTAACATTTCTTCAACCATACGTTCAACTTCTCTATTTTGGGCATAGGGGTGTCTATAAGGTTTAATGTTAGGAGGAGCACTTCCTAGAATTAAGTGAATAGCATGATCAAAATCTTGAGTAGGTGGAAGACCCTTTTGGAATATATTCAAATACCTTGGAGTTATTATCAATGACCCTTTGGAGATCCATGGGAATAGGAGGCTCATAAGTTTGAACATCTAGTGAGCATTATTGTGCAATTACACATTGATGTCCCTTTTTCAATCATTTTTTCTTACCATTAGAGCTTATAACCTTGCTTAGCTTCCCTGTGATACCCCTTTATTCAAATTCTTTTTCTTCCCATGAAAAGTTCTTGAAAATTAAAAGCCATTGTTCCCAATGATTGTAACCATTGAACCCCTAAGACAACATCAACACCACCCATTAGGATAGAAATCATTGGACTATTCAATACACATTCCCCCATAATAAGATTGATATTATGGCATTTCCCTGAGCAATTGATAGTTCCTCCATCTGCAACCATTACTTGAAACTCTAGTGTTGGATATACAAAGTAATTGAGAACTTTGGCTAATTTACCATGAATGAAATTATGAGTACTACCAAAAGCAAGCAACACAGTTACCTTTTTCTTTTGATATATCCTTCGATCTTGAGTTTGAGGATTGATAATTCTAGCCAGTGCATGACAAGATATGGTGGGAGTAATCTATTCAAGGGTAATCTCTTCTATTTCTTTAGCTTGAAATGGTTCATGTTCTTTTGTTTCTTTCTCTTCACAACCTATGTATAACCATTTCTTTTCACCACACTTATGTCCCTTACTATAGTTGTTGTCACAATTAAATCATAGACCTTTTGTCCTTCTTTCATCTAGATGTTGAGGTGTTGACCTTTGATTTTTGTTAGAAGAATGAACATTATTCACTTTATATGTGTTGGTGGTCCTTCTAGTAGTCATCGACAAATTTTTAGTTTGAATTTTCCTTGCCAAACTAAAAGCATTCTCCAATGATTTAGGTTCAAGGATAAATATATCATGTTGAATATTCTTCTTTAGAGTTCCCATAAAGCAATCCAGCAAATTGTCTCCTGAAATATTCTTCACTCTAAGACTCAACTTCTGAAACTGCTTGATGTGCTCTACAATTGGACCTTTTTGCTTGAGATTTATCAACTAACAAAATAAAGTGTTGCTGTTAATATCGCCATAATGTGCAATCAATTCTTCCATGAATATAAACCAAGAGATAATAGACTCATTTTTATAGTCACAAAGCCATTGGTACCATACAAATTGATCAGCCTCTAAATATAATGATGTAATAGTTACTTTTTGCAAAGTTGGAAATTGGTGTAGATCAAAGAATTGCTCCATCTAGAATATAAATGTTATTGGATCATTACCATCAAACTTTCTCATGTCAATCTTGGTAATAAAGTAGCTCCTTGTACATGAGTTAAACCCATGATGATGCAATGGATTGTCAAATTTTTGGGACTCAAACCTAAAAGATGTCTTCACTTTCATCATAGGTCAGGAATGAATCCTCTAGTGGTTTGACTAGAGTGTGATTTGTTCCACTACCTTTTGGTGGAAGTTTGAACTATATAAAGAGATATCACACCTTGTGTTCACCTCAAATAGATCCTTCTACTAAAAATTATTTAAATGCAAAATGGCATGCTTTTTTCCATCCCTGATTTGAAGATTGATTTGCTAGCCAGCTTTTCAACTAAGGTAACCCTGAAATTTCACCCCCTCAGAATCTGAAACTTGGCCCGTGGGAGCCTAATATGTCATCTTTCCAATGTCGCGGGTCTCATTTAATTTGGATGTGCCAAAAAAAGTTGTGGCAATTTTCCCGACACTTGCTATTTTTTACTTTTTCAAAAGAGAGTGTACAGCCTGCAACGTGTCCAATTTTTCAGATCTGAGGCTGAAATTGCTACCACATATACTATGGTTCATCTTCTTTTTTATGTAATATATATAATCATTTTATCTACCATGCCCCTGAGATAACCGTTTTTACCAGAACACTTGTTTAGACTAGTTTTTTACTAGTCAGAAACCCTTCCTTCCACTGGATTTAACTCCAAACCTATAATGATTGAAGATCTGGAAAATTTACCACAAATAGTATGGGTTGTTTTCTAGATTGGATTTCCGACTTTTATTGTCTAAATATATGAATAAAAACAGTTATAGCGAAAATACCAAGATGCCTTGTTTTGGAAGTGTCCAAGCTCTGGTACCAAATGTTAAGCAACAAATTCTCCAAAAGAGCATAAATAGACCAGAAAGAGTAATTTGCACCTTAATAATGAAGAAAAGATATGAATAACAAGCCTCTTCGAGGGGGAAACCTCCTTATACAATGTACTAAGTACATAAGACAAAAGATGATTCAAATGAAAATGTCTCCTTACTATATATAGGAGGCAAAGAGGTACAGTTACAACTAATGGACCCAAGCAGACATAACTAATATAATAATTCTAATGACAATTCTCACTAATAGACCCAAGCAGACATCAATAATATGTAATGAGCCACAATATAGGGGTTAATGTGCCAACATTTAGGGCTTAAGAGTAGATAAATCCCACCCACAGCCCCCATCACGTGTTGGGATCCAAGCAATAGGTACTTGGATTTACCTTCCACTAATAATTGTAAGTTCCAAGGTACTTCAAGGTTCCTAGACCCACTTCCTAGATAATAATATGATGTCAATAGGAAGAGTACATTGATGCATCACACATCAACTAACATGAAACAATTAGAGATCAAAGTTTTCATATGATTTGGTAAAGTTGAGAAGATCCAATGACATATACCGACATAAGGGCAACTGACATGACTGGTCAAGAATAACTGAGGAATGGTCAAAATGGATTTAACATCCCCTGAACACACAACACGATGCATAGTGACACCTAGAAGCAAAAGACTCTAGTAACCAACCTCATCGAATTCCCCCAATGGCATATTCATTGACGAAATCCCCATAATTAAGAATAACCCATCGATGGAGTGCTATTCAAGATCATGGTACAGTTTCCTAAGGAAAATGTGTATGGACTGTGTGAACTTATAACTGCCACCAGGATGTTCTGTGTTCAAGGGCGACAGTGACTCATTGTTTCCATTTCTCTTCACGATGAAATAAAATTGAATTCACTATACAACTTATTCGATTTTATATTTTTTAATGTTTTTGTCTTTTTCGGTATAAGCTTGAACACTGGAAATCATGTAATCATACAATGGAGTAAATGAGTATCTCAAGTGTGTGCACCTACATTCCTAGGGGAAGGCATTTAATGAGTATGGTCAAGCCAAGGGAGTAAATAAGTATGGTTGGTCAAGGTAGTAATAAGGTTGTAAACAAGGGTTGAGCTAGTTATGTATACTCATTAGGATGTTTCCTCCATAGGTAAAGTTCAATTAAACAAGAACAAATGTTTATACATGTCAAGCAAAAAAAAGTGGCTACAATGGCAAAGAAGCAACATAAGAAATAAGTAGCAAAGCAATTGGCACATATGCACAAGCAGGTATTTTTACAAATGTTGATGTAAACAAACAAAAATTACGGATCCCATCAAGAAATGGACAGAATAATATGAGAGAGGAATATGTGGTCTTAAACTCCAAGTCATGATACAAGAAGTTGATAGGGATCCTAGGCCTATGAGAAAAACTCAGCATGGGCACCAAGATAGAAAGGGTGCTAACTATAGTGTCCCATGTGCAGTAGACTCTTCTGTTGTAATAGTGGAAAATGCAGAAAGGATGGGTTGGCACACCAACTTCCAACATGTTCGAGCCTAAGAAAAAATTGGGTGGCAAAGGGTTTTAATGCATCATAATGGAGGGACAACCTAAACCTATATGAAAGCTTCAAAATATACATAATAAAATCAAGGAAAGTGCAAAGCATGCTTCTATACTTGGATATAATTAAACCAAGTGACCTTCCAATGACCCCACAAAAGATGTCCTTATGCAGGTGCACCTGGATGCTCATAACTTCAAGGATAGCTTGATATGAAGATAAAACATCATCCAAGTAATCACATGAACTATGAGAGTTTAAGGCCAATATGGGTGAAGTGAACAAATCGTATTCCTCCTTCCAAGAAGATTTTGATTTGAATCTACCAAAGCCATTTGAATAGCTTGCTACGAAACTTCAAAGATTGCAAAAATCATAGTCGAGACCTAACAAGGATAGATTATTAGATCGTTATTGACAGTCGAGGACCAACCTCTAAAGACGATGATAATACACCTCCAAATAAAAGTTAGTCTCAATGGTTGCTTAAATGCTTTCTTATGCAAATATGTGAACACTTATTCTTGTACTTTAAAGGTTGTTTCTATGTTTATTTTTGTTTCTATGTTTATTTTTATTTTTGCCATGTGGCTTTTTAAGGGCAATGTTTTCTTTATTGTATTTCCAAGTAGATTTTGTTAAATAATATATTTGTGGGAGCCTTTAATACAATTGGAGATTTTAATGGAGTATAAATTAAAATAGAATTAATAGAGTAAATTTTAAAACATTATAATTTACTTTTATCAAAAAGTCAGTGTAATAGTTTACTTTAATGCACTTTCAAAATACAATTAGTCTCTTTGATTTCTTATTCCTGGTTTCTTATTCCTGGTAAAGATGTTAATGTGTATTATTCTTCTATTTAAAAGAAATCATCATTTTTAATAAATAATAATAATAATCGTATTGTAAGGCCATGGCCAAGCCAAACACCAAAATTGTGTATGAAACCCTATTCTTTGTAGGACAAGAGACCCCTCCCCTAAAGTCTGTGGAGGTGTACAAACCATACCTCCTTCAAATTTGAATCTATATCTCTTCAGAGGATACATATGTTCTTAACCCTTCATTAAAAAGATAACTTCATAAAATGTGGCCATCATAAATCAATCAATTTTTTTTACCAACAATAAGCATGTGGTTATAACACTTTTTCTAGACATGTATTACAACCCACATAGATCCATCTTAAAAGGGGATCTACCAAGCACCGAGAGGGATCAAATATTTCAAGATGCAAACCCTTCCTCAACATGTGCACTCTTGACATTATTTAAGTGTTATTCAATGTTTATGGTTTTAATTTACCTAATGTATGTGTATACCGTCTTAAATGTTTTAAATATAATTTAAGCTGACATTTTATTTTTTATAATATTTTTTTAAATGACGTGTCAACTCCAGGATGAGCACAAAAGGAGTTACACATCCTTCACTAGGCTGTAGAATGTGCCTCTTCGATGCAATGTCTACTATCAAGAAACCAATAAACAAACATATATCTAACTTTATTCCAGTTAATCAAATAAAATGGAAAAAAAATGAAAGTGACTTTGTTAAATTCAGTCTACTTCATTCTATAAAATCAGCAAAACAGGGGTGTATACACAAAACAAAAAGTATGATTACCCCAATGACCCTAAATCTAAGTTCCTTTTCACAAATATTTGAAAAAATGAAAAATCTAAGTGCGTCATTCACAATATTCGGAATAAAAAAGACAAAACACTTGTCATTGAACGATTCAAAAGTTTTAATTAAAGGAGCTAGTTTCAACTTCCAAGGCCAGTTATTAGTCATTCTGAGATGTCACTTAAACTCGCTTGCATATAGGATTTCCTACGCAACTAACTTCTCAAATGAAGGCAAATCGTGTCCATTGCTCTTATCACATGCAGTAATACAAATTCTTGGGTGAGGTCAGAACGATTAAAAAACATTACGGCCAAACCAACTAGATAGATAACCATTTCAGCTGAAGTGTCTTATGCATTTTCAAAGGCATATATATTCAAAGATTTAATATCCACAAGACAAACACATCTTTAGCTTTGTTCCCATTAATCAAATTCAATTTGAAATGCGTAAACTATATATTCGAAGATTTAATATCCACTAGACAAACATATATTTAGCTTTGTTCCAATTAATCAAACAAAATTTAGACAAACATATCTTTAGCTTTGTATAAACTGAAGGTGGACAAACATATATTTAGCTTTGTTCCAATTAATCAAACAAAATTTAGACAAACATATCTTTAGCTTTGTTCCAATTAATCAAATAATTGAAATAAACTTAAGGTGGCTTCGTTGCAATCAATCAACTTCATTCTGTATATAAAATCAGTAATACAGGGGTGCACTCTTTTATTTACCCAAAACAAAAAGTATGACCACCACAATGGCCCCTGCGAGGAAGAAATGAAAATCTAAGTGCCTCTTTTACAATATTGGAAAAAACAAAACAAGAAAACACTTGTCATTAAACAGTGCATAAGCTTCATAAAACAACGAGCTAGTTTCAACTTCCAAGGTTAGTTTTACGCTATTATATGTCACTTTACGCCGCTTGCATATATAGGATTTCCTACGCAACTAACTTCTCAAATGAATGCAAACCGTGTTTCATCGCTCTTATCACATGCACAAATACAGACTATGAGGCCAGAACGATTAAAAATACAGCAAGGCCAAACGAACTAGATAGACAAACATTTCAGCTATAACGTATTATGCATTTTCAAAAGCTATATGTTCAAAAATTTAATATCCACTATCTTTACAAGACGATTCCAATTAAATGACGTTGAATATAAGATTTTCTATGACATGAAAAGCAGGGTGATCCATAAACTTCGTTAGAATCTTTTCATTGTATCCAAGAATCAGGAGGCTCCTCCAGTGCGGTTAGGTGGAGTGCACGCATGCACCTCTAGTGCATAGCTTGCTTTTCTTTGCACCTTTTGGCATGATATAGAAGCACGCTTTGTTAATGGCGGCATTCTTATGGCTCCGCAGCTTGTATCCCATAGTGGCAGTGGTCGGCATGTAACTTCGGTGCTTCTGGTAAAGCACAAATGGCCAAGGCACGGGGATCGGTTGTTTGCTGGCACAAGGATCTGTCGCTGACAGAAGGTGAAATGGATAAGCGTATATTGCTTTCAAGCTCTTTGTTTAAGGGGCATGTCTCAGGTTTTGGCTTGAGTGTCGTTTCAGGTTTTGGCTTGAGTGCCTACTTTTTCGCCCATTTTTTGTAATATGCTCCTAAATCTGTATTTCATTTTTTCTTAAAACATATATGCAGAGTATTCCAAAAATAATAATACATGAATTCATCCTCTATTCAACCAGCAGACAAATTTAGCATCAATTCAAGTCATTTCCCGGATGCAACTTGGGATACATGTGCAGGTCTCCCCATAGATAATGGAGTGCAAAGGTTTCCTTCACCTGTTCTTGGTAAACACGTAGACAATTTCTGCCAGGTGCAGGTCTCCCAATAGATAATGGAGTCCAACGGTTTCCTTGGGCTGCTTTTGGTAAACCGTATTCTCGGCCTGGTCAACATGTCCTCTGCTTTGAAGGTGGCACCCTTCTCCAGAATTTACAGGGTTATTTTTCTAACACCCCTGGGTATTATCTCCCTACCACCTAGCAAGATTAGGTGAATACTATAATCGAGGTTATGTCTATACACAAACATAACACTTGAAGCGTCGTTGTCCAGGAGAAGGAGACCAGTCGGGAAATAAAACACCATCAAGTAGAACTACTACAAAAAGTAATTTACTTCGGAGGTAGATATGGATGGACGGAGTATTTTTAGATTAAAAGTCCAAACAGCCAAAACAAGTACTCATAATCTATAATCGATTGAACAGATAAGTTATAATCTATTGCTGCCAAAACAGGGAATTCAACAAACTTCTTGGCCATGGTCAACCAATGACAGCTGGAAGAGCGTGAGACAAAAGATGTCCCCTAGAAATAAATACGACAGGTTCGAAATAAATACAACAGTTTCAAGATCTAAAATAATCCATTAATGCATTCCAGCAACTCTAAATTCTAGATCATGACCTGGAATTCATAAACCCGTATCAAACAATCAGATTAAGAAGAACATATACATCACCTTCATTCCAAATTAAATATGCTACCAGATGGATTTATACAACAAAATTATAACCAAGTTGTACTCAGCTCCTTTTCTGCCATCAGAATCGGTGCTGTAATAATACATAACTCATGAATCACAAATAACACTTGGCAATGTATAAGAAGAAATGATTCATCCTGCCAATCGGGGAAAGCAGATAGCAGAACTGCACTAGTGTACAAAGCATTATGATTATCAATGATTGCTTTCTGTTGATATACTGGAGGCAATGTCATCTTCCACAGGCTTCATCGTTTGTCCCATACAAGAACGAGCAACTGACTCAAATAATTTCTCTATTTCAGGAGCACAGTGCGTGAATCCACGATTCCAAAAGTTATAGCGTGGATTCTGTCAAGATCAAAATAAACGTAGCAAAATTAATTGGCATCGAAAAGCCATATAGAATGTTAAAAAGAAAAAGAAAATATGATATTCAAGCACAAACCTTTATAAGTTCAATAAAAGTAATGAGTAGGCCCCATGGATGAGGTCTATTTACTATCAAGCGTTCTAACAGTACTCTTGTTATCTGTTCTTGAATAATCTCCTGCAAGAAAAAGCATTATTACTCCTGAAAAAGCATTGGCATTATGGTACACTTTAGACACGACAAATGATTGTTACTTGGAAAAGTGGAATACCTGATTTGCTTCTGCAAAAAGATAGAGCAACACACATGAAAAGTAATGGGTATGATTATTTGGGTAACGCAATTGATTGGCAACCGCGTTAAGAAACAAGTATCGACCTTCCGTGTCCAGTTCTAATATCAGTCTCTGGAATATGTCCATTGGGGCACTGTGAGTTATAGGTGCTGTTGGCACTGCGAGCTGTTGAGGTGTGGTTTTACTCTGCAATTGTTGAATAGCCTGAAAATGTTACAAAGAAATATGCATTATAAACACAAAAACTGTTCTCCAACCACTGTAAGACAAAATAAATGCCAAAGAATCCCATAGTCCGTTAAGTCCAGTACCTGCATTCCTACATAGAGCACCAGAGAATTAATTAAAGGTACATTGTATCGGGTTCCAGCAGATACAGCTTCATGTTGAGGAAGCAACACCCGCTGCTTCAAATCAATTATAAATATAGACATTGGCTGGCGCGTCTGTTTAAAAAGAACAGATAATCAGCAAACTACGAGCAAAACTGGAAATGTAAGCTGCGATAACATATTTGCTTGGAAAATGAACTTTCCAGTCTAAATTGAAAAAGATCATCAAATAAAACATTAGCCCAATTTCAGGTCTAATCTTTAAAAGCTAATGAAAAAATACATCAACTTTTCAATCAACTACTATGCTATCTTTTACTCGGTCAAACTGATCATTACTTATTTTGACGTATATACTATAAAGAGCTGGCAGGTAGTTCATGAAGAGAAACAGTTTCATGAGATCCAGATGCATAAAATTCAGATACAACAAATCTCAATATGGAATATGTTCGGTTATGGAATATGTGCAATGTCTTACACCAGCATAGATCCATGTTAACCCCAGATCTATAAAGCAGATCTATTAAGCACTGAAAGGAATCAAATCCTGAGGTGTAAATTTTTTAATCATTTTAGATGGATCTGGACTGGTTGTAGTCTCGCTCAATTGTGGAATTCAACACAAAACTAATGCAGATATGGATATGTAAAAAATACAGTGTTGATTATATCATTATTATCACGATATTCATATTTGCGTTGTTACAACATTTATATGTATGTTAGATGCCCTATAGGGCAGATTGGCTAAACACAAAGCCAAATACAAGATGATGCACAACACGTGACAAATGGAGATAACAGGAAACACATAATTCTCACTAAGATATGTACATGTAAATACACATGAGAGTGACCCTTGGTTTCATCTTCCCAGGCATCTCTTAGACTCCTCTTGACTTTTCCTATACCCCTAAGACTCTTCACTTGCTTTTCTCATTAATAATATGATAATATGTATAACCCTGAAGATTAGGTTCCCAGCAACCCCCCTTAATCCGAAGGGGTGTATATGAGCCCAAGCAGAGAGCTAAAATCTAGAGAATGACAGCAGCAAATCGATGAAGGTCTCTAAACAAAAGGTTAGCAAAAGTTGAAATCAGTGGTGGTTTTAAGCTGACCACAAACTCTGGAATTTGGCAATAACTCCGAATCTTGCTCAGCGGTTCTCTGGAACTTAGCTCTAACTAAAGTTCTCGCTCAACAGTTCCTAGAACATTCAGAAGGCTAGCAGAAGTTGTAATTCTTCTACTAAGTAGTGGTTCAATGATGACCACAAACTTTGGAACTTGGCTTGAAGGCTCAGATGCTACTATGTTGCACAAGTTTCTGGAACGCGGGTATGTATGCATACACGAGTATCCGATACGGCTAGAAGCTTCGCCCAAATTTGTCGGAAACGTAGGGTTGGGAGTGGCAATAATATATATTAATTTTTTAAAATATATATTAAGAAAAATAAAGTTAAAAAACATAATTGATTAATTTCATAGCTTAAACTATTTTATCCTCTTAATCCTCTAGTAGTGTCATGAAATTCATTCTTTTTAAATTTGCTCACTCCTCTAGGTCCACATTATACAAATCTCATTGTACGATTTTGTAAAGGCAGGTTGCATATATGTGTACGAAGCACCAATAGCTTCATAAATCATAAGATTCAATATTTTTATAATTCCTTGTTCCAACTCCATCTATATTATTGCTCCTATAGTGCTTAGTCTTTAGGTGCCTCTGCATTTTTTTATGGTAACTACTACTTACTTCTAATGTGAATGAACTTGATTGTTTTAAGTTCAATTAACAAACTTTCAAATTTTTTGGTATCTTGAGTTTGATATGGTTTATGATCCTAAATTGTTATATTAGTCAGTATGAATAACCTAAGCTAGCTATAATCATTTGAGATATGAATTAAAGTTGTTCAATATCTAAGTATTGTAAAATATCCATGTATTCACTTAAGTACACTTGCTAAGTACACTTGCAGCATCTATTTTTAGTGTGAATGGATCTAAACATTTAAGAGGTGTGGGCCCTCTATAGTTATATAACCTTGAAAATTAAAAATGGCATTATTGATAGATTCAATTGAAATTTTTATTATTGATTCTTGACACAATAAACTTCAATCATTCAATTGATTTTCAACACTTTTCTTATGGTTTTGGCCTCCACATGGTCAGGAGCTTGTAGAAGTTCCCAATAAAAAGGGAGCAACAAAAGCAAGTATCCAAAAAGCTCTCAAAAAGCTCCTAAGCTCCCATCAAAAAGGGGATGTTTTGTACCAGATCCCAAGCTCCCAGGAGCGGGAAAACGCTGGGTACGAGTCGCCAAAATCCCGAGAACGGTACCCGTGCAACTATGCTCAGATGTTCTTGGAACATTCCAAAAATCTAGTTGAATCTGATACATTCTACTAAATGGGTGGTTTTAGGCTGACCACTAAACAATTGGAGCTCAGTCAAACATGGCTCTGACTCTAGCTAGGTGGCTCTGGCTCGAAGCTCTGACAATTGGCACAAAGTTCAGGCTATGGATCTGGAACTGGTTCAAGCCCGCTTGTTCCGACTTGCTTGTGCTCACTCACTTGTTTCTAATCATCATTCATTCCCCCCTATTAAGGAGAAAGTGAGGAGAATATCTCAACTACAAGATGTGTCATTACTCATGAATGAACTCTCCGGTAGTGAATCTTCTCTCTTGTGAGTTTCTTCAAAATGAAGCATTTGTCTAAAGAATGGGTATGCTCTCCACAATGCTTGCAAGGATAAAGATCAAAACATTGATCTTTCATGTGGCCAACTTTATCACAAGTGTAGATGAAGATGAACTTTCTTTTAAGAACCCAACGCTTTGAAACTAGAATGGCTTGGAGAAATCAGGAATCTGGACGGTAACTTCCTTGTTGTATCCAAGACTGGTTGTGCTTGTCTGATGAAGGGCTTTCCACAATGCTTGCAAGGATAAAGATCAAAACATTGATCTTTCATGTGGCCAACTTTATCACAAGTGTAGATGAAGATGAACTTTCTTTTAAGAACCCAACGCTTTGAAACTAGAATGGCTTGGAGAAATCAGGAATCTGGACGGTAACTTCCTTGTTGTATCCAAGACTGGTTGTGTGCTTGTTGTGGCTGATCTCTTCCCAAGGTCTGATCTCTTCCTTTTTCTTCTGACATGGCACCACTAATTTGCCTATGTGCGCTTCTAAAGTGGCGTCATTATGTGCATGCTATTGATATGAATCACATAAAAGAGGATTGTTCTGAACATGAACAAGTTTAGAATGTGTTTCTTCTTGTAGGAGCTTCAACTCAAGTTGTAGAAACTCAAGTGTGGCTTGTGAATCTTTTACACAATTTCGAATGTGAGTGAGACTAGTCTTTGTCAACAATGGCAATGTGTCGACAAAAAAAAGTTGAGTGTCCAGTAATTCTACCAAGCCATTGATTCGTGCCATTGAAGACTCGACGAAACTTATTTAGCAGTGGGAGTTTTCGCTTCTCCCAAGGCAAGTGCGAGAGGACCATTGGATGTTCTCATCGGACGGCCCTCCCGCACTTGCCTCGGGAGAAGCGCGAACTCCCACTGCTAAATAAGTTTCGCCTTAAAGACTCACTCAACTAAAGAAGGGCTTCTTGCAACTTCACCCTTTTATAAACAAGACTCAGCAACCAAAACTCCATCTCAAAACAAAATGGGGTGTCAAATACAACCGTGAATACACCCGATTACAATTCAGGTCAATTCAACTCACTTTCAATTTGGAGCTTATAAGGAAACAATTGCAAGTACCAAAAATACATGAGAAATTACAAAAATAATTGTTTGCAAATTACAATTTGGAATTTTAAGCTAGATTGATCTTCGAGTTTATTGATTTACGATACTTTAAATCCTTAGTTCTCTGGATTGCTTGTCCCAGTCGCTTGTTCAAAATGTTTTGAGGGGAAAAGACTTATTAAAAGAACGCTTACGAGGCTCTATGCAATCAATAGCATACATATCTCTGCAATCTGTGATAACAACTCAGATGTCTTCGAGCTGCCTATTTGCTCTTATAATTCCCCTACAATGATGGTCCACCTTCAGAGTTTACTTTCAATCTTTATGAACAAAAGAGAGGAACCAGGCAGGGTCAGGCTGCCAAGCTTGAGCGAAACTCCTCCTCTCCTCGTAGCATGTACATTGCAGCGACTTCACCTTTGGTTTCAAGAATTTAAGACCTAGCTTTGTGGTAGATGCTTAGAACCCAAAAACACTAATGCAGAGATGCTTCGATGGTGGTCGTCGCTAACGAAGCACTTTTGCTCTGCTTCAAAGCTTCATCTGAAACCGAATAGAATATGCACAAAATGGGGCTCCAAATTCTCTTTAAAAGCAGTTCGATATGATCCCACGCAAAGGTTGGGTTGGGGATGGTCATCATAGATGAGTAACGTTTGCTAAACAGAACCATTGGGTTGTTATGAACTATTAGTGAAAGACCAACTGATAATTGATGGTATCCGTTAGGGTTTCTGTCGCACAAAGAAATCATTTTTTCATTTGCACAAAGCCACACCAGTCTATCTTCCACGTGAGTCTCTGTAGTGTTATGAAGCACAAATCTCAAATTTGAATTCAGCATGGATTGGATCCAAATGGGAAAGAATAATGGGAACCAGAAATATGCAGTAATATTAAAAATTGTTGAAACAGTTGGAGAAGCCACGCAACTTAATCCTTATGGGAAACCAATGGAGACAGCACACAATGAAACTGAGGTAACATTTGCTTGCAGGTCTGGAGAAAAGAGTTCGCAGGTACTGATCTGAGAGGAAAATGGTCTCAGCACACAGAGAGCAAGCTGACTGATTGGAGCACAGAGCATATCTGGCAGAGCTGAGCAGGTAAAGGAATCTCTGCAAAATATCACAGGCCACAAGCTCGAAATACACTCTGATACCACTGTTAGATGCCCTATAGTGGCAGATAGGCAGATTGGCTAAACACAAAGCCAAATACAAGATAATGCACCATAAAGACAAATGGAGATAATGTGAAAGCACATAATTCTCATTAAGATATGTACATGTATTTAATACACATGAGAGTGACCCTTGTTTTCATCTTCCAAGGTGTCTCTTGGACTGTTAATATTTCCTATTCACCTATGACTCTTCACTTGCTTTTCTTGACAATATTGTGAATAGTAATACAATAATATGATAATATGCCTAACCCTAAAGATTAGGTTCCCAACAATGTAAATATCATATCTACATGCATATTTCCATACATACATGCATAAATCCATATATTTCAGTATTACAGAAATCACTAATTTTCACTATCTTCTGTCATTTCATCGTCATCATTGTGCTCCTAGACGTCAAATAGCTTGGCCACTGTTACTGTATCGATTCTTATCTTTTATTCAAGGTTCAACGTCTTCCCTTGTTTTAAAACACACACACAAACAGAAAGGAAAAAAGTGCATTTAAAAAAATATAAGATACGATAATTTTATTAATGTCCAACAAATGACCAGGATATAGGTCAACAAAACTAGAGTCCAACCACTGGTCAGTAGACTTTGGGAGCATATAACACAACTAGAGTGAAAAGCTAGCAAAAGAAGAAAGATACATTTGACAACAAATGAGAGAGTAGCAAGAAAACCCTAAGAGGTGTGAAGGTAAAGACAGAGAAGAGGTATCCTTGTCTCTGTCTATCACTGTGAAGGGACCAATGCAACAAAACTCCATATAGAATATGTGCAATGTCTTACACGATCTACAAGAACAAGAAAGGTGTCATATGGGAAGGAGATTGAACGGGATTGTTTTAAAGGTTTTAGGATCAAAGCCTTAGAAAGGGGAAGAGATTACCTAAACTGTTCCATCCTCTCCCTAATAAAAGGACTCCATCAAATTTTCCTCATAATAAGACGAGTACATTTGTATTATATTACATTATATTATGCCATATACACACCTTATATGTACATACATATATACATATGTTAATTCTATAATGTTATATTCTATTGTGTCATTTTATACATACATACACCCATGGATACACCTAGAGTATTAGATATAACTCGTTTCACTGTCTTCCACCATTTCATTGTCTTCATTTTGCCCCTAGTCTTCAAATATCTTGACCACTGTTACCATATCTGTTTTCATCTTTTATTCCACTTATTATTGCTTCCATTCTCAGTTCAACTTCTTCCCTTCTTGTTTTGAAACAAAGAAAAAGAGGGGGGGGATTTAGAAAAATATATAGATAAGATATGATAATTTATTAATGTCCAACAAATGACCAAGATATAGGTCCATGAAGCTAGACAGTGCAACCACCTGTCAATAGACTATGGGAGTGTTACAGGCTAAAGAGCTAGCAAAAATGGAAAGCTACACTTAACAATAAAAGAGAGGATTCCAGGATCCAAGTAAAGGAAGAAATCTTAAAGGCATGAGACCCTAGCTCAACAACAGCATCATCACTGGAAACAAAAGTAGTAGAGGCTGAATTGGGAGAAGAGGTATCCATATCTGTCTATCACTGTTAAGGGACATGCAAACCCTGATGATGTAAGGGAAGCTGAAAGCACTATCTCTTCAGCAGGACAAGGTAACTATATGGTTTGTTAAGTCAAGAATACTGCATTTCATCGAGTGGGACAAGGAGAATCCTGGAGATAATAAACCCCAACGGGACTGGAAAGCCTTGGGAACTGAACTTATGAATATGGTGAGATCGTGGTTAGAAATAAAATAAAGATTGTTACTTTCTTCTTGATATATATCTCTAAGATTGGAATTGTACATCAGAGAGGTCTTTAACAGTATCATGTGCTGCATATATTGCTGTGTTGCTTCATATGTCGGGGAACAGGAGTTAGCTTTCTTTCAACTATGTGAAGTGTCCACACAATTGCATCCAAATGAAAGACAGCAAAGCAAAGAACAGCTCTCTAAATAAGAAAATACCTTTAGATATTCATCAACCTCTGTTTTTAACTGTTTAGTCTTCAACACTGCATCTACCTCGGATAATATTCTTGGTGACTGGCTGATTTCAGGAAGAAGGTCAACCTGAAAGGAATAAATAATATTATTGAGATTGCAGACAAGACAAATAACTTCTATACCTTGTGTACTCAAATCTCTCTTACTTTTAAGTTGGGAGTGAATGGATCTGGGAGCCTCATGTTGCGTGGAAAGGCACTGAGGATGAGATTTCGCATCTGTATGCAGCTAGGAGGAATAACATCACAAAAGCTGAAATGGTAATCACATAGAAACTCAGGAAAATCATGAAGCAGAACCAACAACACCCTAAGTGTGCCTTTGTATAACAACCGAACCTGTAAAACCAACGAAACCCCAGTAAAAAAATTATAATCTTATCAAACTTAAGAAAAACATATAAGTCTATAGAATAATATTAGAAAGAAAATTCAAAATGCAATTTCAAAATTAAATTCTACAGCCAAATTAAGATGTGGAAACCTGGAAAACTGATGTGAACAAATTTAATATTCAACAAGAAAAAAATAGGTAACTATATTAGGATAAAATTTAACAAACCGGATCACTGAGTTCAGCATTTCTCAAGTAAGGCTCCATAAACTTGAATAAATCAACAAGTAGACGCTGAACCAGAGGCCAACCCTTTTGGCTGTTACTTAGCAGTAACTTAGGCATAAAACTGCGATGGCTTATCAATTCCAGCCAAGCAAAACTGCAATACCAAGCAATCTTGTTTGTAATCAACTTTCTCCAGGGAGAATATGCATTGTAATAACAAAGCAGAAAATACAAGCTCATTATATCTAATATCAACTCGGAAAACTTGTCTGCAGTATCTATTTTCATTAAAAGTATGCATTAGAATACGAACAGAGAAAATGCATGTATATTAATCTCTCACCTCCAACCAGGTACTCTCAAAGGTTGTAAAGAATGGAAAGCATTTGCAAATGCAGTGAGTACCTGGAAACCAAAAAGCAATTTAATGTAAACAAGGTTCAAACTTCAGATGCAGCAACTTCATATCTAAGTTAAAAATATGACATTGAAGCATACTTGAAAATTGCTGGCATCAAGGGCAGGATCAGGGGAGTTAAAATCCATGAGCCAGTTCACAAATAGCCGGAAATAAGGCCTAGGATGGAATGTACTTTTTTTGTCTTCTACATCCCTTTGAATGACACGCACAGTTACTGCAAGCACCTGCATAATTTCAAATTATGAGAAAGGCTCAAATAGAACTTAATAGAAATAAGAAAGAGATTTTAGATCCATCTAAACTCCGGATCCAAATCAATTTGATTTCACTTGGATAAGTGAAATCAAATGGTAGAATCTTACCTTGTTCGGAAGGTTGACTTTAATAGAACATAATAGAAATAAGAAAGGGATTTTAGATCCATCTAAACTCCGGATCCAAATCATTTTGATTTCACTTGGATAAGTGAAATCAACTGGTAGAATCTTACCTTGTTCAGAAGGTTGACTTTACTCATTCCTGGATCCACTGCACAATACTGCAAAACATATGCTACAAGTCAATTATCCTTCCAATATTAAATATTATTTTAATAAAATCCCAATTATTAGATGAATGAAAATCACGAGATTACAAACACTTTAACTATTAAAGCATAAATGCAGATAGATGCAAGGGAATCACCTTAACCAACAAAACCACAAGTTTTGAGTACATATCAATTGCTGTAAAGGAAAGGCCTTGTGTCATTTGTTGGGATGAAATAGATCCCGATACTGAGATTTCAGAGGCTAAACAATGTGCGACAGACAATTCCTTCAATCAAAACAAAATCAAACCAATTTGAAGTCAGAGACTGATATTGGAGATTAAATCTTCCTCTACAGGCTGAGATGACATATCCAACTCTCTTCTAGTAGGAAAAAAGCATGTCAAATCATACACTCAATATGAAGCCTAATTACCGTCAAGACACGAAAGAAACGGTCAGAAATATCATCTCCCTTCAACATCCCAGATTGCTGTAACTGTGATATGTAAACAGCATATGCTTTATCATTCACTCCCGGAGAATCACAAATACGAGCCCAGTCATCAAATAGAATTACAACCTGCACATAGATACAGTTGGGATACAAAATTCATGTTAATATAGTGAAATAGTTTTTTGTGATAATGATGTCATCAGGTGCATTAACTAGGAAAAAAGATGCCATTCCTAGGAGACAAGGGCTAGAGCCTAGAGGGGGCACAGGGTGCTATTGATGAATAGGATACCAATATAGGCAAAGATTTTGATATGTAATTATTTGTTGTAACATGTTTTTTGGATTCTATAGGCTATTTGGCCTCTTTGTTTATGTATTTACTATTTTGGGTCAGATATGGATTGCACTTGATGTTTGTTTAGTTGTATACACCCTTGCTATATACATCAGAAACTTTGCATATTTGTGTATAATAGTTTGGATACATATGGATGCACATGAATATATATGTACAGTGAAAATGATTAAATTTCATATGTATTATAATTTATAAATTTATATATATAGTACCCCCAAGGTACCCAAGTCCCCTGTTTCAAAAAGTGGCATCCCCACCTCCACCCCTGTCCCCGTACCCAAGTTTCCTGGCAACTTAGTTATTAACAAACTTTCTTTTCTTGAAAAAGAATCTCTATAAAACAATTTAAATATTCCCCTGAAAAACAAAATTTATTAAAAGTTTTACACAAGGCTTCTTAGATCCTTACACAAGAGTACAGAAATACAAAGCAATCTAAAGCTACATTGCTCATTCCTCCTTTCTACCAGTACTGAAAGTGAAACAATGTGTGCCCCACTACAAGATACAAGAAAGCTTGCACAAATAATTTTGTTACCATTTTGATTAAAGGAACATGTGAAACAGCAACTCAATTTGGATGTACCATTCAAAATAGAGAGAACCTAAATGATGCACATGACAACATACACAATAAAAGCATATCCTTCCTTAAATGATTTGTCTTTTAAAATTGCCAATGAAAATTGGATAAAGAACATGTGTCAGACATAATTTCATATCGAGGACTAAAAAGGTTACATGTATGTACTGGTCTTCCGGAAAACACAATCTACATAAGCTGAAAACAAAAACATGATTGCACAACACTATGTTGAATACTCGATTAAATAATACATTTTAAAATCTATGAACTTTATGCAAAATGATTGTGGGTACAATAATCAGTGTTACATTACATTACCAACACACACACATACTTATTTTGTATAAAGATTATTATATTAAGCCGACTCCATACTTTTTTCTTTGTGCTTTATTTTTTTATATTTTGCAGACCTGTGCCACATTAGTTACATTATGTTACACATCTGCCCCAGGCTGAACTAAGAAAGTGCCTTGCAGCTCAATTAGACAATAAAACTCTTTAGTTACATACTAACCTGGTCACGAAAACCAGCAGGATCAGCTGATCCACCATCTCGGCTGGTTAGTTTGCTATCATCCCTAGTTGTCCCAACGCGACCAAGAATAGCCTGTGTTGAACACATCTGTCAGCTACCATATTACAAGGAATTAACTCAATGAATGTAAGTAGCAAATTACAAATTCATCACATTTATAACAATAAGAACCTTCTTATCTCTAGATTGTCTAGCCTTCTCTTCCTTCCCAACTGACAATGCATTTTGACTGGCTGCATTAGATGAAACATTCCTTACATCTTCAATTAATTGTTGCAAGGACCCAGGAGAATCTGGCCTTTGTGCCACCTGTACAATCAAAACATTATATCAAAGGGTCCATTATGAGACAACAGTCAATAGCATCTTTTTAGACCCATTACTTTCCTTCTGTCATCCAATGCACATAGTAAATTTAAAATTACCTTTCCCAGAGCTTCAATAAGATTGTAGAGCTCAGATGCACTAACCCCAGGATCTTGAATAACACAGGTTTGAACAAGGAAGATGGCAAAATCGGTTGCCGCAGCTGCATCAAGCCCAAATGAATATAAGCAACCTATCGACCTCTTTCCCTCATGGAAATCTTTGCCTTATAGGAAGAAAAAAAAATGAAGGCACATACCATTACGTCCTCCATCCACAAGTTTCGCAAGATGCATGTTATATTCTGTAAGGTTGATTAGTTCAGAATGAATAAGCGCAACAGTTATTTCTTTGTTGAATTTGCGTTCCTCATCTGAATAAACCACCTGTGAAACCAAAAAACATCAATAGAATCTTCTGATGAATCCTATGAGAGAATCTCAACTAAATGAGATATGAGCAAACAAAATAAAGCATGAATAATGAAATTTTAACTATACACAAACTGCAAACAATAAGATTGAGGTCTACTACATGTCTACCCGCACCAGGCAACAATATACAAGAGAAAAAGAGAGAGGAGACAAGTGATTTACTTGCCGTGACCTCTCCTACAGAGAATTCACTAAACAAGAAAATTAAAACACCAACCAATTGAAACAAGATATAATTGTAAATATTTTAGCTAAAATAAAAATCTATTGTGCAGTTTAAAAAACAAAAATGCAGCCCTACTACAGATATAGACATTTGCAATTGCAACCAAGATTTTGGAATATGTGATGCTTATTTAAAATGGGTTCCTTGGTTTGCTAAAATTAGGTGTAGGGTTATGATAAAAACACCTTTTGAAATAAGTTTTGTCAAGTATCGTTTGTTCTACTATTGGCCAAATTTGAAACAAATTCTGTACTGTAAATGATCTTATTATTAGGCCAGGTTATTTATACTTGTGTTGGTATCGTGATCGTTCCCTATATACCAATTGTCAGTGCTCTCACCAACTTCGTATCGTGTCATGCAACCATATCTCATGGGAACTGTTGCCTCTGTTCTCTTAAGGAGGTTGAGATCAAGGAACACTTAATCTTCAAGCATCCCTTCTACTGTGTTATCCCAGGAAGATTTCGTCTCTATAGAGAGTCGGCCAAGAAGTTGTCATCTTCCCTCAATAGCCTAACCAGATATGCATGGCTTTGCTCCTCGGAGAGATGGATACCTTGGTTGAAGAATGTAGCTTGGATAGAAACTTCTGTATAGCTTCATAGTATACATGGATAGGAACTGGAATCTAATAAAGTGTATTTTTAAAAACTAGTTATTTAGACTAATCTCGACCATACATCTCACTGAGAGATTATGGTTGTCATAGACTAAGGTTTCAGCTCAAGTGCAAAAGCAGGTCAAGATAGAAAATTTGTACATGGTTTGTCAAACAGGTACAATGACTGAAAGAGAGAAAACTGGTCCAAAGAAAGAGAATCGACCAGCAGATTTGCAGGTTGAACACTGGACATACAGCGGTAAACCCTACAATAGTACAGATCTGTACAGTTATACAGTGCAGACTGTAGGTTAATCTCTCTTCAACAAACTGTAAACCTAAGTTTGTTGTATCTTTGTTTAGCATGCAGATGTTGTTTTTAACGGCTATGGAGGTTTTCTTGTAAGCTTTGATTAAGTTAATGGTATTACACATCCACTTTTTACTTTCTATCTATTTGTGTGATTGTTGCTATGTGAAGAAGTTATATTTCTACAATTACATTGCAGTCTTGTTCAATGTTTAGTTAAGAACATATGGATAACAATCACCTAAGGTTTGAAATGTTCACATGGTATCAGAGCTTCTCTAATTGAGATGGTTTGAAGAGTTTACGACAATAGATCAACTACCAAAAACAATTGCCAAAACCAACTGCCGAGAAGCAAGACCAGCAGGTGGAGGGTTTCAGAGGTAGTACTTGACAGATTTGGAAGATTGTGTTAGAGCTCATAGATGGCAACAGCTAGACTAAGGTGCAAGGACAGATTGGAATGTACCTCAAATATCCTAACATGGAAAGCTAAGGTATCTCTTCTATTGGAGGAAAATTTTCTCTGGGATATCATCAAGATTGCAATGACTCCATTGATAGATCCACAGGATTCGGTATTTCACAAGAAAGAAGTGAAAGCCAAGAAAATAATTATGGGTATTATAAACAATCATTTGATCCCTCATATATCCAAGAAGACAACGACAAACAAGATGCTCGATACTTTGATTAGCCTTTTAACATAGTGAAACATCAACAAGTAAATGATATTGCATAACAAACTTAAATCAATAGAGATGACTAGATTTCACACATTTACCAGTTACTCGTTATTTCTACAATTAAATTACAGTCTTGTTTAGTTTAGAACATGTGGATAACAATCACATAAGGTCTAAAATGTTCACACGGTATCGAAGCTTCTCTAATTGAGATGATCTGAAAAGTTTATGACAATAGATGAACTACCAGAAACAATTGCTAAAACCAACTACCGAGAAGCAAGACCAGCAGTTGGAGGGTTTCAGGGGTTTTACTTATCAGATTTGGGAATCAAGATGGTAACAACTAAACTAAGGCGCAAGGACAGATTGGATTGTACCTCCAATATCCTATCATGGAAAGTTCAGGTATCTCTTCTTTTGGAAGAGAGGGATCTCTTGGATTCGTCAAGTATGCAGTGACTCCAACAATAGATCCACAGGGATTGGTGCCTGACTGCGCAAGTTAGTGTTTGATGATTTCGAGTTGGTTTTCATAAGAGGATTGGTGTCCTCACAGGTTGGTGCCTGTAAATATCAAGCCAGTGCTTGCACAAGGGATTGGTATCCCTATCAGATTGAGGTCTACAAATTCACTGAAATTGCACTTGATACTAATTCACGTCCCCCCTCCCCCTCTCAATATCAATTTAAGTCCAACATGATTGTTCGGTAGTTATGGGGATTTGCACTAGGACTCGAATTAGGGATCAAATGAATAATATGGTGTGACCAAGATTCTAGGAAGCCTATACAAACAACATGGTTAAACAGATCGACCAACTAGAAGTCCAGTGCATGAAGAAGGCCGTCCTTGAAGAGCTCAGCCTAAAATCCCTCCTCATCTACGGTTTTGTTGGAACTCATGGCTTAGACAACCTCTCTAATGTCATGTGGGGTGAATAGGAGGCATGAAGAAGGGGGTGAGGTAACCTAGATGGGGGATTGTCCCAAAATATCATATAGGGAGGAGGTATAAATCCAGATTCGTAGCTCGTGGCTTCCCTTAGAAAGAAGGCATTGACTATGATGAGACATTTGCTCCTGTCGCCAGGTATACTCCCATTAGAACCATCATTTCACTTGTTACCGTATTCGGATGGAAGTTACAGCATATGGATGTAAAGACAGCCTTCCTCAATGGCAAGATTGAAGAGGAAGTCTATATTGAACAACCTGAAGGCTTTGTGACTCATGGGAAGAAGACCCATCCATGTATGTAAACTGAAGAAAGCCTTGTATGGACTGAAACATGCTCCGAGAATCCGGTATGCCAAGATGGGTAGATTTCTCCACAGCTTTGGGTTTTCCAAAAGTACAGTTGATTCTAACTTGTACTTTAAGGTTGTTCATAATCATGTCTTGATACTTGTTCTATATGTAGCTGACTTGTTCCTTACAGGGGAGGAACAGCTGATAGAACAGTGTAAGAGGGAGGTTACCTCTAAAATCGAGATGAAAGATCTCGGATTGATGCATTAGTTCCTTGGCTTAGAGGTCTGGCAAAAGCCAGGCGAGATCTTCCTGACACAAGGAAAATATGCAATGGATATCTTGCAAAGATTTGATATGTAGGACTGCAAGTCCATGAGCATACCCATGACTACCAATTTGACAAAGTTGCGGGACTCGGCCACCAGTTCACAAAGTGTGGACTTTACTCTGTACAGACAGCTTATTGGATCCCTGATGTATCTCGGGCATAAGAGACCAGACATCTGTTACACAATAATGCACTAAGTCAGTTCATGTCCGATATGAAGCACATACACTTAGTAGCTGCCAAACATGTACTCAGATATGTGCGAGGTACTATCACTTATGTGCGAGGTATATTTCCAGCAGTGGAGTATTGTTATCTGGATATGCAGATTCAAATTGGGCTAAGACTGCAGTTGACTGAAAAAGTACCTCTGGTTACTGCTTCAGTATGGGATTAGGAATAATCTCTTGGCCTAGCAAGAAGCATTGTTCCATAGCTCAAAAGTACAGTTGAGGCAGAGTATATTGCTGCAAGTGATGCCTGCAAGGAAGCAGTTTGGCTCAAAAAACTGATATCGAATATGTTCGGAGGAAAGCTTGACTCAACGATCATTCATTGTGATAATCAGAGTTGCATAAAGCTTTCAAAGAACCCAATGTTTCATGATAGATCGAAACACATTGAAATGAGGTATCATTTCATCAGAGACCTAGTGCAGAGAGGTGTTGTGAAGTTGTTGTACATTCGTACAGATGAACAAATCGCAAATATCTTGACCAAGCCTCTAACAACATCAAAGTTTGTGTACTTTCGTGACAAGCTTGGTATGGCAGAGAATGTCTCTCTCGCTAAGAGGGAGTGTTGCTTTTTCTGAGCAGCATCGAGAGCCATTCTCTTAGGAGAATGGGGACACCTGGTCCAGAACCACGGTGTGGACTCAACCTAGAGTTGAGTGATCATTCTGTTGAATGATGATATCTGGTCTTTGACCATGATATGGACCTAGCTCTGCACTGGGGGGACTCAACCTTGTGTTGAGTGACCATTCTATTGAAAGGTAGACATCTGGTCCAAGACCACGATGTGGACCAGACTAGAACTGGTAGACTCGGCTTAGTTCTGAGTAGCCATTCCTTTGAATGGAGTCACCTGGTCAGTTACCAGGACTCGGCCCAGGTCTGAGGGCCATTCCCTTGGAGAATGGAGGCGCTTGGTCTGTTACCAAGTATTTGACCTAGTGTCAAATTATGCAACCTATGGCTAAGGCACCTGATCTCTTATCAGGAAGGCACTATAAGCCCTAGACCAACTCTAGACGTGTGTGACACTCTTAATCAATGGGCTTTGCGATCTTCTCCAAGGCTTAGCTACCCTTGGTTAAGACACCTTAGTACTTGATCTTGGTGTCACACAGAGAGTGAGATAAAAGCATTAGTAATTCTCTCAGTTTATGATGATGTACTTTGAGTGGCTATGAAAGACCGCGTTGACCACATGTGATGACCACAGGGACACTTGAAGAAGGCTAAAGCAGAAAGTCAAAAATACATGAAGACCCTTAGTATCACTAAGGTGTAAAAGTGAAAGTGCAAAAAGATCTTTAGTACCATTTAGAAAAGAATAAAATATTATTATTTTGAGATTTCTACTTTTGGTCCACTTACAGGTGACTCAAAGGATATAAAAGAAGATCATTCCATTTCATTATTACACACACACTTCCTCTCACAGGTACAGCTGCTCCATCAAAAGATCTTACAGTTTTTAAAGGAAGGTTTTTATGATTATGACCTAGCATGGATGAGTCTAGCTAGGGCATCATCATTCTTTGCAGTAACTGGTTTTTGAAGTTAGGGTTTCACCCTAATCTTTTCTTCTTCAATTTCTCGGGCAACTTCCATTCTCCCGCAGCTCTTCATTTTCTTCCGAGCAGTCTCCAGGTCTCCACAGGCAGCTCTCTCTTCTCCACGGGCTGCCCCTATCTTCCTCCGAGCAGCAGCATAGAGGGCTCGGCCCTCTCCTTCTACCCTTGGGCAGCAGAACCATGAGGGTTTGGCCTACAGCCAACCCTCAGGCAACCCCTGAGCTAGCTTGTGAGGGCTGCAGGCTTCTAGCAGTCTGCTGCAGCAACTGCTGGCAGGCCCTTAGGGCCTCGGGCTGTCAGCAGACAGACCCGGAGAGCAATGGGCAGCCCACAGATTTGCCCAGCAGATCCCGGGCAGAAGAAAAACGGGCAGCGGGCAGCAGTGGGCAGCAGAAAACAGGCAGCCGAGCAGAACAGGAAACCGGGAAGGTCAGCCATACGGCCAGGCAGCTGACAGGTACGGCCGGGCAGGTACAGACAGGGCAGATCCGGGCAGACGACAGATTTTCGGGCAGCCTACAGATTGTTGGGCAGGAGAGAGAAATTAGGGCCACAAGCCCTAATTGGGCATTTTTGTGAAATTGGAAAAATTGATCTTCTGTAAAATGTGGTTTAACCCTGTTGGGGTTTGTGGAACTTTATGAAAAATTTCAGTCATCTCATTTACGAGATGAATTACTAATGCTTTTGGGGTTCTTGTCCTTTAAAGGTTTCCACGTGAAAAATTCTTGTGTCCAATGTGTTGATGTGATTGATGTTGCTTACTGCACTTATCATTTGTTTATGTTAGTCTTCAAATTTTAAAAGTATCATGCTAATGCTAAAAACTTAACAAGCAGAGCATGGTCGGCCAAAGGGATGGGAGTGACTAAGAGGTGATCAATATAGATAGAATCTCCTAAGCACATACTAATTGCAATCAATCAACGCACAATATCATTTGGAAAAGACAGACAGCAGATAAATCATGACAAAATCCTACCCAGCTTGTCAGTTCCTTCAAAACCCTTTTGCAAACATCACGGATGGCCACCAAAACAGCAATATGTGTTGAAACATGTAAGCTGTTTGATGGATTCTCATACAATTTCTTAAAAACCTGCATCCACAAATTTATACAAATATCAGACTGAAACTGATAAATCTGACAGATATAGCGGTTTCTAAAATAAATGCCTAACCTTTTGTGCTATTGCCAAAGCTGCCTCATCTCTACTTATACATTGCAAAATAATGTCAGGAATCTCTGAGACAAGTCCCTGGAAAACACCATTTTTGTTAAATAACATTTCTCAATTGAACATTGAAATTAGTTGATATTATGAAAAATTGACTACAATAATAAGATATATGATTTCCATGAAAGAAGCCATGCCTGAATTTCATGGTCACTGGCACCCTTTGAGATTGCAGCCTCCAACTGCAAAGCATTAACCATTTGCTGAGGGAAAGAACATGACAAAACAAGCTTTCTAAAAGGAAAAAAATATACTTAAATTACAATTCCAATGGTGATGGTAAACTCCATCCATGGTAGACACATTTTCAGCTGAAACCCTACCCAACAAGGACACTAATATGACCTTTAGTCATCTGTTTATAACAAACTTTAATCAGCTTTCATCATTGAGAAACAAGGACAGCCCACAGAGGAAATGAGTTAACAAAATTCGAGTAGAATCATACAGAGCAGAGGTGACGGCTAGATGCATCAAGACCACAACTATTGTAATTGATAACTGAAATTAGTTAACCTAAATGCTTTATTTTCACTCTTTCACCTACTACAAAAAAGGTATTTTGCATCTGTTCAAATGTTTTTGGACAAGGCATTCATCTCACATTTAAAAAAGATTTCTGCATTTATCAACCTATGTGCAGCCCTGCCTTGAGGCCATACAAAAATTAACCAACACATGCATTGTCTCTATTGGATGTCCTAAAAAGAAACTTTCATGTGATCAAAGTTGAGGAGGTAAACCATTAAGTGTTTTATAAAGCAACAACATTTTTCAATTTGACACATGCATCTACAGAGAAACTAGTTCACCTAAAGGCTTTATTTTCACTCTTTCACTTACTACCAAAAAGGTATTTTGCATCTGTTCAAATGTTTTTGTACAAGGCATTCATCTTACATTTAAAAATGACTACTGCATTTATCAACCTATGTGCAGCCCTGCCTTGAGGCCATACAAAAATTAACCAACACATGCATTGTCTCTATTGGATGTCCTAAAAAGAAACTTTCATGTGATCAAAGTTGAGGAGGTAAACCATTAAGTGTTTTATAAATCAACAACATTTTTCAATTTGACACATGCATCTGCAGAGAAGCCCCACTCAGCAGAGAAGCCCCACTCAACTGGTGCATCTTATCATGTTTATTTTCAAACAATTTAAATCGATGAGCAAATTAGAAACAAACGTGTTTATTTTACCCCTGTTCTTACTTGCCTAAGAAAGAATAGGACAATTGATCAAACTATCTTCTAAGGCAAACAACAGCACGCCTCCAATCAAATTACCTTGTGCATCTTATCATGTCTATTTCAATTTATACTCGTGAGCAAATTAGAAACAAACATGTTTATTTTACCCTCATTTTTTCTTGCCTAAGAAAGAAAAGAACAGTTGATCAAACTATCTTCTAAGGCAAACAATCACATGCGTCCAATCCAATTACCTTTTGAGACACAACTTGATACTTGTCCAATGCTTCGCCTGTGTTTATAGAGGGCTCCAATCCAGTAGAATTAAGTCGCTCTACGGTTAAGGAAGGTGTTGAAGGCCGTACAATGGATGCAGATTCCTTCATGAACCACAAAACACAAACTTTATAGCTGGCAAACATCAAATTTTCCAGACTACAATATAGTACTCTCAACAAACTGACTCTCACCTTCATAGAATTAGAACCATCTACAACATGTCCTTCAACAACAGCGCTTGTAGTAAAGGAAGATGTCATTGATAAGGCATCTGCAACATGGCGCATCCCTCCATCTGCCATGGCAACTTGACTACTAGATGCACTGCAACATGTAAATTGAGTTGGAATGAAATTAGTAATCCACATCTCTAATCAGTAGAGGACAAGACTAAATGATATTCACTTTGTAACAACCTATGAGGTGATGTAGCACGAGAATCCATTTCTTCTGCAGACTGTTCCAGAGATTGTGCAATACCACTCAGCCCTGCTGTAGCTTGTGTTGCACTATAACCACTTGAGCTTGCCTGTGCTGAACCAGAACCATAAACAACACGAGGGAAACCAGAACCAACTGAAGCAGCACTAGAGCTTGATGTAACAACTGGTGGCACAGTAATATTCTGAGTAGATTGGTTCTGCCACGGAAGTCTGGCAAAATCCTACAATACCATCGACATGAAGCAGTCATTAAAATCAAATTATTAGGTGTCATGTGTGATTGCACTAAGCATGTTCACACATACAAGGTCAATAAACACAAATACCTCATAAACACGCTGCTGTGCTGGAGACAGTCGACCAGGCTTTGGCCTAAGTGCCTCTGGCAGGCGAGCTAGGTTGCCTTGAGAGTACACAGAAGCATCAAAATACGCAGCACCCATCGTTTCCCTTTGTTTTCTACGAACGGAAAGGGGATGTCCAATTACTTCATCAAGGTCACGTAGTGCCTGACAAGAGAAACAGAGCCATACATCAAAAAGCATATACCAGACATCAATTAAATAACAGGTTATCCTGTCAGCTATATCTAACATGCAATAAAAGTTACTAAAATGATATCTCCAATCATTTAGAACGAAACAAATATTATTAAGTTAACACAGGGTTTAAATGAGTATTATGATAGACAAAAGAACATCATACTTTTTCTGTTGCAGCTTGCTCTATCACTGCACACCCCAGATCTAGATTGTCATTTGTTATAACTGACACTGTTTGATCAAGAACATCACCAATAACACTGAAGGCTTGGAGCATAGATTTCAATTGGGTGACCATTGCAACACGAAGCGGCTCCTACACACCAACAGTCATCAAGTGATAATCAAAACACAAAATTAAACCAATTTAACCAAGTTAACGGATTAGATAAACCAAAGTGTCAAATTGAACTAAAACTATTTAAAATAAATTAGCATTTCCTAACAGATGTTGAATGTGAAAATCACCTTGCAAGTTACATGTGCCAAACTCCCTGCAAGGCTTGCTACCATTAAATTGGAAGAATGACGTATACGGCTTTCTTCAGACTCCATAGCATAGTCCTACATTTGAAAAATTACAATAGATGCACAAAAGCTCTCTCCAAATGTGTAACCATGTAAACTCTTTCCAGTTCTGCAACTGTGTAAGCAAAACCTAGAATGAAATATGTGCAAGTCAAATAAAATCTGTGGGAGAAAAGCTAGAAATTACCTTTGTTACCAGTTCACGAGTTGTCATGCATGCAATGGTTACGCTACGTTCTACAACAGGAGAGATGATCTCTCGAATGGCTCTGTCCATGCCCATATGAACAACTCTGGAACAACAATTCTTGATATAGGTTACTACTGTTTGAAAAAGTTCTTGGACGACAGATATGTCAATGATACTACTTCGATGTTTTACTCTACAAGGAGCACTGAGAAATCATGGAATGACTAAATAAAAGAGGTTTGTTTTCATACCTTTGGAATGGTAATTGTTGGCCAAGAGCAGTAAGCTTTGGATTGACAACAACATAGGAACCAATGTTAGGGAATGACATGGACATCTGCAAAACCAACAGAAAAAGTTCCATCAAGTCAAAAGATCAAAATAAAGGCCAACCTGATCTGGATTCAAAATAACTCTATCCACAAAAGAGCATTGATTGCTGGACCCAACCTGATTAACAGAATATGGAGATTGAGCTGGAGTAGCATGCTGCAATCCCAAACCAGCTGGGACACGATCAGGCATGGCCAATGTGCTAACTTTTTCTTCCTCTCCTACTGTACTTGATGAAAGATGCAGAGCACCAGTAAACTGAAACACAGCCAATTGACCATCTCCAAGGATGATGAATATATAACTAAAAGCAAGAAAAATGAAGACAACAAACAATCTTTAACAAACCTGATTTAAAACAGGTGGATGAGGAGTACTAGCTCGAGAAGTAGACACTTCAGGCTGCAGTTCCACCTGGCTAATTGGAACTATTGATCCAGTTGTATGCTCAGTTACAACTTGCTGTTGAGCAGTTCCTAAATCTTTATTGGAAAAATCAGGATTTCCTTCAACCTCTCTAGCTCGACCCTTGAGAAGTTGAGTAGGCTTCACATCTTTTGTATCTACACCCAGATTTTTAAATAATACCTAAAAAATAAACTGCATAAGCAAATCTTATTCAAACCTTATCCAAAATATTTTCAAATATCAAGGGACTTGTGTACCTCAATATCAAATTTAAGATTCATCTTCAAATTTGGCAATGCATAGATCTCAGCTAGTAAACTGAGGATGCCCATTGTCCAAGGATTGGGAGGTTGATAAGCAAGACTTGATTGACAGGGTTCTAAAATCTGCAGATTAGAAAATGAATTACACTTCCTTTAAAAATGTCAAATAAGACTAACTGAATAATGAACAAACCTAGCATACCTTTGAAGTAAATGGAATTACAGCAATCATCAGGCCTTTTTCATATGCCTGCTCCAATTGTACATAACAAGCATTAGTAACCACTGATAAAGTAACAAAGATAGCTGATATTCTAGAGAGCACTAGTAAATGGACATCGATATTCATATTAAATAACATCAACAAAATATATCTCTTGAACCTCACTATATCAAGGAAAAGTTACAATTCAAATGTCATAAATAAAGCTTTACTTAAAACTAGGCTAACTGTGATGTTACTTCATGTCCATCTCAATGATTACAGTGGTTGGCATTGCACCTTAAAAAGTAGGATATCCACCAACAAATTGCCAAGTAAAAAGGGAGAGCATAGAACTTTTGTGAAATAAAAATTCTCAAAGTACCACATAACTTAATAGCAAAAAAACACCAAGAGAATATTAAAACAACCTCAATGATCAACAATTTTGGATCAATTTCTCGGGCTCTTAATGCTTGATTTCTACCAATGGTAAGTTTCCCAAGCCAGCTCCCAAGATTTTTCAGTAGAGATCGTTCTTCTGAACTAGATTTAATGAGCTCTGACCTTAAGAGAACCTGCCAATAAAATAAACGTTAGTTTGAAAAGCCAACAAACTTGCCAAAACACCAATAGTCGATGATACAAACAAGCTAAAACCACCACCTTGCAATTCTCATAAGTAGCTTTGATGATTTCTTTGTGCAATGCTTTTGAATTAATCTTGTCTAAGAACTTCAAGTACAAATCATGGAAATTGGGTTCAATGCTAGCCCTGCACATTAAATGTGGA
Organism: Pseudotsuga menziesii; assembly: GCA_001517045.1. Taxonomy (NCBI): domain Eukaryota; kingdom Viridiplantae; phylum Streptophyta; class Pinopsida; order Pinales; family Pinaceae; genus Pseudotsuga; species Pseudotsuga menziesii. Next base: position 92,538 of record LPNX010786772.1, read on the forward strand.
TAGATTAGCAAAAGAGAAAATACCTCAGCAATCAAGCACAGTTTCAAAAGGAAATATAAAAGACCAAGAAGAGTCAAATACATAAGCATCACACTGACCTTTTCATCACCATATACTGAGCAAACCATGGATAGTATAGCTCTTTCAAAACTTCTAAGAACTCTTTGGATTTAGCCTCCAAGTTGGTTGTTGAAATGTTATTGATCATGAAAGCTATCTTGTCATTAACCTCGGAGCTAGGAGCCTGCATTTCCACATGGATAGACGATAGTTAGCTGTCAGTACCAATCACGTCAACATATTAAATGCAAGCACACAAGGTTTGGATCTGTCATTTCTAGATAAACCCTGTAAGGTTTAGGCACATGACACACCTCAATTGGAGTATCCCGCCTTTCAGCTGCAGCAACTAATGTTTCAATATTGAGAGCATGTCCAAAGCTGTTCAAAGTTTGTCGTATAGCTGTTATGCACAAACACATGTATTAAGAAGACATTCCAAAGAAAGTAATGTGTCAAAGAAAGCCTTTAGAGGATACAAACCCTTGAAATCTTATCCAATAAATTGTATTATAAAACCCATGTCCTTGACCTGTCATTCTCATCTGCATTAGGGACTATTCTCATGTACCCAATAGTAAATACAGTATACTGTCTGTATTTAGACAGGACATAAGTGTTTGATAGATATACCTGGGGCAGTTGAACCACGAGAACTGCACAAAAACCCCTGGCTTGATATCATAGATGTTGACCCACTGCCAGATTGCTGAGAAGTTACTGCTTGAGAAGACTGAGCATGCTCGACATTAAACCGGCAAATCAGCAACAAAATCAATAATGTTATACTATACGCAATACTTTTATTATTATTATTATTATTATTCAACGACATTATTGTCAAATGTGCTCTAATACCACGTACAATTATCCTAAAATGCAAGTTATGAGAAATGTAGATACAGAGATATGACAAGTTATGACACATGTTCACATTAAGCACAGAGAAATGGAAAAAAAAGCAAGCTTGAATTCAAAAAATATTTGGTACACCGTACAATTTACAAAACAATTATGAAATCAACTGACAGGTGATGAGAGAACAAGGTGAAAACAAAACAGCTTCATATGATTTTATCATGAAATTCAAAAACTCAGATCTTATTCACACTATACAACACTAAAATACCATTTTGTATATGAAACAGTTCAGTAGCAGAAGAATAAGCTTCAACATACAAATATCAAATTGATGAACTGGAATACCCTCCAAACCATATCAGCATAAAGAATGAAGACAGACTAATATTGTTTAATATGGTATGATCTTCTATACAGCAAACAAGGTGAGAACTTAGATTACTGACAGAACCCAAACAATCTAGGTTTCTGCAGATTCAAGTGTGCACACTTTCACCAGAATCCTGAAGCTAAGAATATATTAGAGGATATAAAAATAGATTATTAGCAGATACCCTTGTCAATTGGTTTTAGTCCAAGTGGTTGCAGGATGGGGTTTTATCTTCCTCACCCAAGTCCTATTCTTGTGAGTGACATGTTGAGTTCATAATGAGTATATTGTTGTAATGGCCTTGAGATGTAGGGGTATCTAGGCCCAGAAAAAACAGTCGAAGTTAATCGACAAACAACACCCGGAGGATAGTCGACGACCTCCAGAGAAGCAAACGATGCAATCGATAGGAGGAAAGATGGATCGCAAAGTTCCGACTATTGATAGTCGATGACTGACAACGGGGAAATAAAAAGGGCCGACAATGACATCCCAACCAAAATCCAAGGGAAGCTGAGGAGTAAAGCCGACTTACTACGGTTGGTGAAACGACCAACTGTTTGCCAAAGTCCAAGGACAGTATGGGGTAGTTGCAGATGGTTATGGCAGTTGTTGCGAGACAGTCAGGTGGCAAAATCTGTGGCAATGAGCCAGAGGATGTATTTAATACATTCATGGAGATGCCTAGGGGTATGTGAACTTCTAGAAGGAGAGCCGAGTACTGAGTACTGAGGCGCAACTATAAATACCAATGCGTATGCAGAGAAGAGAGGTTAGATGGTGAGTTGTTACTGTGGGTTGTGAAGTTTGCAGAGAATCTTAGACTGACAGTTAGAGAGTTCAATACGTTCTGTGTGTGTTGAGCATTGAGGACGTAGCATTCCCTCGTGCAGTTGTATGTTGTTTGGTCGATGTCCATTCTAACTAGTCAAGCAGAAACTCGCATTGTAATTCCTCTGTAAAAAGAGATTGTTTCCTATTTAATTGAAAGCCATAATTATTGGCAACAGTCGTGTCATGTGGCCCGTGGGGGGGCAAAGCAGGTGGTAAAGTTGAAATGGTTGTAAATGGTAGGTCTTGTGTTCAAATCCCCCCAAAATTGACCCGTGTGCCATGGTTCGGGCTTTGTGGATGCACCTAGGGGTATAGTGGTAGCAGGATTGGATCCCTGGACCCTGTGTCACGCAAGTACCAGCCTCGTCGCCAGTTGCTGATTCGCTTAGTCTAAAAAAACAATCGTGTCGTGTGTGTTGTTCGAGTTTTTGTTGTGTGCACTGATCTACGGCCGACCACCCAGGTTGCGTCTACATTAGTCGGTATCAGAGCAAGAAGTATCCTGCATGAAGAGTCCAATTGCGATTGGACAGGAGAAATACAACTCCAGCTGCGGTTGGAAAGAGCCGTGGGGGTGGTGATTTCGTTGTCAGAGCAAGGAGAAACGGCTCAGAGAGGCGTTAATGTCCATGGTAGAAGACAATGCAAGAAACAATAAAGATCTATTTCTTACGAAAAGACAGAGAAAATAAGTAAAATATTCTATGAATGAAATATACTGTAAAATGATAAAAGATATAAGATGTGTTTTACAATTACATTGTCTTGGGTTTTATAAGCCATTTTGTACCTTTTCGATGTAAGTCATGTCTTTTGACTTTTCATAATTATTCAACTAATTATTTCTTATTTAATAATTATTAATTATTAAAATTATTTTAATTAATATTGATATTTATTATTATTACTTTATGTTATGTTATAATAATTTTTTATAGAACATTGCCTTCCCCTAAAAGGGAGCTTGGTCCTCAAAGCTTATCGAAGATAAAGCTTACGTCTGATTTCTTGCTTGTAATGTCATCACTCGGTCCTTTCATTTAGTACTTGCGACACTTGACAAAATGAGACGATACAAGTTACGAATTCCAAAGAAAAAATGTTGTGTTGTCCGTGATGTGGTCCATCTGAGATCTATCTTCATCGAAGATGATTGTTTATCGCCTTGTTGGATAAATCTTCTCATTTTCTGCTTAGGCTGCAGATTTTGGGTTCTTTCACTTTTGAAAATATAACTCCTCTGTTTATGTTCATTTTGACCCTGTCATTGGTCAAAGTGCTTTTTGTAATTTGGGTGTCGATAAGGAGTTCTTGTTGTTTGTTTTTCTGCTGGATTGACTTCCATTTGAACTGTGACGAGGACTAAATTTGGATTTATTTCTTCATTTTCAACTTGAATTTGTTTCCCGAAGAGTCTGGATACTTCCTTCTGGATTTGAACTAATTTGTTCTCTAATAGATTATTATTATTCTAAATCTTATCAAACCTTTAATCTTGCGACTGTTTGTCCTCTTTTAACTTCTTGATTTGTTCCTCTAGTTCTTTATTAAGATTTCTCAAACGAATGTTTTCTTCTTGTTGTTTTAGTATTCTTCCTTCGAGGTCTTCATTGGAAGGCTCCATCTTCTGACTATTTTTTAGTTTCTTGATTTTCATAAGTAATGTCTTGTTATGAATTCTTAGTCAAAATAATTCTCCGATATTGCTTGCTAATTTTCCATTGATTTTCGCAATTTCTAACTTGTGCTTCTTTTATGTTGGAGTTCTTCCTTTCATTATTGGAGTCGACATATCTCTGCTTGTTGACTTTTTAGCTTTCTCTAGATTTGTGCAAATTCATCATCTTTGTCCATGATAAGCTTGTTTAAATGCTTTATGTCTTCTTCTAAATCGTTATCACTTCTATACGATGATTCTTTGTTATCTTCAAACATTTTGATTGCGTCTTTAAAGTCTTGGTTGTGATTGTTTAATCGAGATATTTCTTCATTCTTAGCTGATAACAGTTTCTTGACATCTTCATTAGCTTCCATTTTTTTATTTTGATATTTTGAGCGATGATTCTCTTGCTCTATCAACTTAAGAAGAATGATCTGCTTATTCATCTCAAATTGTAGACTTTTATTGCTTTCCTTGTAGCATCCTAATTCGCTTTCCAGTTTCTATGATTGCATCTATGAGTTACCTTGATCACCTTTCATAATAAAGAATTTACCACATATTAGACAAGAGCAATTGCCATTCTTAAAAAATGTCGGATATTGGAATTCCATTTCGCAATAAGGACACTAAGTCCAATTTCTTCAACAATTCCACAATTGTCTTCAATGACTTTTCAACATCTTCCAAGACTTGATTTCAACCCTTTTTAATATCTTCTTTTTCTTCAATGACTTTTCAACGTCTTCCAAGACTTGGGTCTTTTTTTTGTATTAAATAATAATTGTAATGACAATTATTAATTATTAATTATTAATTATTAATTATTATTATTGTTTAAAATAATAATAGTTTTTTTATAATGGGAAGCGATTGTAACTATAAATAACCGTGTTCCACAGGGACGCATCTCCTAGGGTCGGGGGCACACCCCCTACGCTTCCCATGCCCAGAGGGTTGGGAGGCTCCATGGGAATGTTTCCCAACACCCCCCTATCTGCAAAACTTGGGGAAACACAAGTCTAGGAGTTTCCCAGATTGAGGGGCTCCCACACGCCCCCTCCTGAAAATGGTGGGCTCCCACAGGCCCCCACCCCCCTCGAATTTTTAAATTTTTTTACTGAAAAACAAAAATGGTTCATCTTAAATTTTAGTCTTTTACACTAAATGGTCATTATAAATCAAAATAGAAACAAATAAAAAGAAACAAACATCGATATGATATGCTTGGCTATAACAATTGCATTTACATTACACTGAACTCCTCGAGAACATAAGAGTTTATGTGTTGGGGTTCATATTTTTATTATTTTTCTATTTTTTTATAATTTTAGAGACCTCGACGCCCCTAACGAACAATGTTGCAACCGACACAACAGGAGGTGGAGGAACAAGCACAAAGTAAAGTGATTTTTTGAACAAAGGTGAAGATTCGAGACAAATGTTGTAGGACCATCGTCGATGGAGGAAGCACAAAAAATTTGGTCTCGATAGAGGTAATCAGCAAGTTGGGACTAAAATGCCAACCACATCGAAATGCGTATTTAAGGTGTCATGGTTGCAAAAGGGTCATCATGTTACGATGACTGAATATTGCCTAATCAATTATAAGATTGGATGATTGCACAACAGCATGTTATGTGATATAATTTCGATAGATGCATGTAACCTAATGTTGGGTCGACCATAGCAATACGACTGAAAGATGATATATGACGGTCGAAGGAATACAGTGACAGTCGCAAAGGATGGTAATAGTTTTCAATTGATTCCCTTGGTTGAGTCGTCGAACGGTCAAGAAAAGGAAAGTGGATATTGGGAGAGACGAGTGTTGATGTGGTCATCAAAGGAATTCCTGAAAGAGGAAGAGAAGCAACAATGTTGCTTTGCAGTTATTTTGAAAGGCCCAAGTGTTGACCGAACAACTGAAAAGGTTATGACGAACGTCAAGGAAAAATTGTCGAAGTTCAAAGGCATAATGGTCGATGAGATGTCGATTGGATTGCCACCGACGAGATGTATATCGCATCTTATTGACTTGATTCGAGGGTCTAGTCTACCAAACAAGGCATCGCACAAAATGACACCAATGGAGAATGATGAGTTGAATCGACAAGTCCAAGAGTCCTTGGACAAAGGATTAATCAAAGAAAACTTGAATCAGTGCGCAATATTAGATGTGTTAACACCAAAGAAAGGAAGAGAATGGAGAATGTGTATGCACTCGAGGGATATTAATCGAATCACAATCAAGTACGAGTCTCCATTGCCAAGGATGGACGACCTAATAGACTGTTTGAGCGGTTCAACGTACTTCACCAAGATCGACTTAAAGAGTGGATACCACCAGATCCAGATAAGAGAAGGTGATGAATGGAAAACAACCTTCAAGATGAAGGAAGGACTCTATGAATAGTTGGTCATTTGGTCTAACTAATGCGCCAAGTACATTCATGAGGTTGATGAATGATGTGTTGAAGCCATTTTTAGGAAAATTTGTCATTGTATACATCGACGACATATTGATTTTTAGTCGAACAAGAGAAGAGCACTTCTCACACATACGACAAGTCCTACAGAGGCTAAACCAAGAGAAATTGTTAGTAAATCTGCAGAAGTGTTCCTTCATGCAGAAGGATTTAGTATATATGGGATTTGTGATTTCTAAAGGACTGAAGATGGACCCCAAAAAGGTCAAGGTAATATTAGAGTGGCATGAGCCGACGAGTGCCATATAAGTGAGAAGTTTTCATGGACTTGTTAGTTTCTATCACATGTTCATCATGTATTTCAGTCGGGTATGTGCACCATTAACGACATGCATGAAGAAAGGCGAGTTCAAATGGACAGAACCGGCCTAACGAGCTTTCAAAAGGTTGAAACAGAAGGTGACGAAGAGCCCTGTGTTAGCTCTTCCAGACTTTGAAAAGGTATTTCAAGTCAACTATGACACAATTTGAATGGCAATTGAAGTTGTGTTGAGCCAGGAAGGTCAATCGATTCCATTCTTTAGTGAGAAGTTGGATGAAGCCAAACAAAAGTATTTGATTTATGACCAACGATAGGCCCACCGTTGAAGGATCAGTCACATCAACACATTGAACACAAGATTTTTCAACAAAAACCCCAAAAGCATTAGTAATTCATCTAGTAAATGAGGTGACTGAGATTCTTCAAAAAATCCACAAACCCTAACTAGGTTGTTCCACAATTACAAAAGATCAAAATTCCAAAAATTTCAAAGATGCCAAAAATGGCCTTTTACCAAGTTAGGGCTTTTTCTGCCCTAACTTACTCTCTCCTGCTAAAAATAGCAGGCTACCATACTTTGTTGTTGCCCTGCACTAGTCCGTACCTAACCTGTACTTGACCATACATGCTTTGTACCTATTTCGTACCTTCCCTGTACCTTCTCTGTACATGCCCGGCTTGCTGCCCAATGGCCTGTTGTGCTTCCCGCAGCTCTACTGCCTGCTGCCCATGGCTTGTTTGTTGCCTGGGTCTGGTACTGGACAGCCCTAAGGCTGGCAGTCTACTAGCCCACAGCCCTTACAGGCTTGCTAGCAGGCTGCCCCAGGGGTTAGTCATAGGCACAACCCTTACGGGCATGCCTGCTAGGCTACCCGAGGGTTGGCCACGGGTAAGCCTGTTAAGGCCACCCGAGGGTAAGTCGCTGGCTTAACCCTCACGGATAGGCTTGTGAAGGCTACCCACGGGTGAAGATAGAGGATTAGCCCTCACGGTGGAGAAGACCAGGGGCAGCCCGTGGAGATAGGCTTGCCCGTGAACCCTTGTAGATGACTGGAGTAAAGAAGTCAGCTGCCCGGTGATGAAGAAAGTTAGGGTTATAACCCTAGCTTACAAAAACTGATAAACTTGCAGCAGTTGTAAAACCCTAGCTTAAGGTTTGTATGAACCAAGTGCGAGTACCCTAGTAAGACTCATCCATGCTAGGGCATCACATCAACTTCTTTTTCCTTCAATCACTTGTGCAATCTTCAGTTGGAGCACTTGTACCTGTGATAGCAAGTGTGTGTAATAATGAAGTGGATTGATCTTCTTTTATATCCTTTGAGTCACCTGTAAGTGGACCAAAATTAGAAAGAACAAAATATTGTTATTTTATTCTTTTCTAATTTTGACTTTTGCTCTTTAGCCTTCTTGTGGTCCAAAAGTCCTCATGTATTTTTTACTTTTACCTGTGGTCCAAAAGTCATTATGTATTTTTTACTTTTACCTTTGGCTTCTTCAAGTGCCCTTGTGATCAACGTGGTCTTTTATCACCACTCAAAGTACATCATCATAAATAGAGAGAATTACTAATGCTTTTATCTGACACTCTATGTGACACCAAGATCGGGTACTAAGGTGTCTTAACCAAGAGTAGCTAAGCCTTGTAAAAGATCGCAAAGCCCACCGATCAAGGGTCAGAGTGTCACACATGCCTAGACCCAGTAGAGGCTGGGTAACACTACAAGGTTGGTGATAACATTTTGGCGCCGTTGCCAGGGAGGTAGAGGCTTACCTTGGTTTGAGATACCTCACCTCTCCTACGACATTATCCATTGGTGAACACGACAATTCGTTCACCTGACAATTTGCTAAAAGTTATGGTTATAGATTAGATTTATTTTCTACTTTTCCATTTCACGCATTGTTATTTTCAGTACTTTATTTTATCCACATATTGTTCTGAAGACCGGTTTGTGAGTTTGGTATAGCTCTGGACATGCTATAGGTAGTTGGTGACATTTTTGGTAGCGGTTGCAGAGCTGGAGGGATTGATCAAGGATGCGTGAAGCAGAGTGCGAGGACTAGAGATTCTAAGGTTCCCAAGCGCTCTTTCCAACAGAGCACTTGTCTCAGCTGGAGCCAGATGTTATCACATATATAGTAGCCAGGCTACCATATTCTATTTTTCAGCTTCAGTACATTTTTCAGCCAGATCTCCTACATATGAGACGCTAAGATGAGCAGCTTTGATGGATCATTATGTTATCAATGGACTATAGTACTCTCCCATGTCAGGACTGAGTCTCAGAACACTCTGATTTGAGGACTGATGTAGTCATTTAGTCATTTGCAGAGCAGTTAGTGATGCCAGATTTGTATCAATGTTTCTCATTGGACAGATGATGGTTCAGATGGATATATTTGCATGTTTATGACTCAGTTTATATTATATTGTGTTATGGTTATCATTGCTCTTATACTCATTTTAGTGACATGTACTAGCATTTAGTGTCATGATCTGGCGGTCATATAAATATGTGGACTTGGATGTATCTATATTATGTATGGATGTCCCTACTCAGACTTGGAAGTTTTTGATCTATACTCATTGGTATTACCCTCTTTAGGGGGAATAAAGGTAGTCATTCCCACCATTTTTTTGGCTTGCTAGTGTTGGTTTTCATCTTTCACTGTCTCCACCCATCCATTACCTTCCAGTTGTGTTTTAACCCGACTTACTACTTGACTTGTGGCATGGAGGACCTTTCCCCACTAGAGCCTTTGTTGGACAAACTTCCATGTTTATTTGTGTCTCGGCTCTGAGTTGCCTAGGATGTGTTTGCTTACCTGAAACAAGTAGCGCTGCCATCAATACAATGTATCTGGAAATGAAATGAATATCTTGCAAAAAGCCCATTCATGAAAAGTAGTGTTTTTCAACATACATGAATGAAAGGCTAGCCTAATGAAATTGACTCTGAAAAATATTGTAATGAAATATCTTAACATTCATGAAAAGTAGTGTTTTTCAACATACATGAATGCAAAGCCTAAAATAATAAAAGTCTACATAAAAGTGCGTAGACCAAGGCTATGGAAAATCAAAGGCCCAAAATGCAATTGTTCCTAAAAGTTATATCTAAAGACTACTAGCCTTACTTGTATTGAGTTGGATTGTGAGCATTTGTCAAGGTGAGTAAGCTCCTTTGAAGTAGTTCACCTATTTGTGAGGCACTGCCATCCCCTTTGTTATTGTTTGTCCGGCATATGGCTAGAGTGTGTATTCCCTTTCCATATCCAAAGTGTCACAATGTTGAGTTGGTGGTCATCCTTTGTCCTAGCCTTGTAAATTTTAGCCTTCACCCTTCACTAGCAAATTGACTACAACTAGGAAGTGAGTATGGTCTTGAAAGTCTGATCTAAGTTATGATTAATAAATGAAACCCTCTATATATATATATATATATATATATATATATATATATATATTTGATTGAAGTGACTGCTACTTGTTATGATCGTTACTTAAATGATTTGTAGAGCATGTCTTAGCCTTTGAACACTTGCAACATATGGATGCCAGCCTAAGTTATATTGGTTATCTGATCATATACAGGTTATTATTTTTTCTATTGGATATTGTTGATGATCAAGCAGAGACCTAGAAAGGGTATGAGTATATACCCTAGATGGATTTGGACTCTCTGAGTCTAATGAGACAGCTTGTTATCAATTTCGAGCACTTGCAGAGATGATCAGGCTCAGTTCACCCTTTTGATGCAGTTTTGCTTCATTGGATGATGTGTCTGAGCAGGGAGATGTTTTTATTAGATCTCCTAAGGTGTTGTATGGGGCATAAGGTGTGCAACCACTTGATTGTACCATAGTACCCCCATCCTAGAGAGCGTAGTGGGCTCAATTGGACAACGCAAGCACCCTAGGAGGTGTTTTGGCAGGTTCACGTTTCCCGAGGTAGATTAAAAAATTATTAAATGGCTACTGAAGAAATCAATTTGGGTTACTAAGGCAAGGAAATGGCATGGGATGGGTCATGATGATGAGAGTGATGTCCTCCAGACCTTCTCCAACAATTGCAGCACTAGATTGGGCCCACACCTATTTTTGGGGCATTTTATATTATTTTCTTGAGCTTTTGGGAGGCTCACGATTTCCTCAAGGAGGCACAAATTCATAAATTTAAAAGATTATATTATTTTATTGTGCCATGGGGACACCCAGAGGGAGTTAGTTAACACTCCATGGACCCACCATGTGCTTCATTTATTTCTTGTTGAGTAGGATCCCCTCTCCTAGGGTGATTTAGTCCACTTTTATATTATATTGTTACATTGATCCATGTATTGTATGTTGAGCTCATCTCAACCGTTGATTAGAACATTTGTATCTTTTAATCTTAGCCACTCATTTGAAAAGTAGTCAGGATTTTGGTTCTCTCGTTCTTATTTAAAGGAGAGAGCTTCTCATTTGTAAAGAATCGTTGGCTCTTGGATCTGATTAATAGAAAAACTTTCTTGTGTATATTTTTTGCATCTCCTTTGCATCTGGTGTTCTTAGATGTTGATTGGAAAGTCTCTTGCTTTTTCGAGATCATTGTTTTGTCTACAGGAGGGCGAATTCACTTAGGCGTTTTTGCAGCGCGACCTCAACTCGCTTGGAATGGCTTCGTCTGTAACAGGGGGTTTTCATTAGCTTCATTTTGATCTATGATTACATCTTGTTATTTTTTTGTAGATCTTGTCTTTTTCTCATGACACAGTAAATCTGATATTGTTAACGTTTGCTTGTGCAAGAGAGAGGGCGCATTGGTCGCTTGGAGCAAAACGTTGGACTTAGAAATCACACAAGTCTTCTCAAATTGATCGGGATAGCAGGGATCATCACCTTCAAGGCATCTACAATGATTTCCAAGAAAGATCTGCAAGTTAGTTCCTTTCTCCCGGATTTCAATCCATTGACACATGCTTTTCTTCATTTTACTGAAAATTCCATAAATAATAAAAAAAACAAAAATACTAAAAAATAAACCGCTCGATCTCTGTGTTAGTTTTGTACCTAGGGAGGTGTTCCCCTAGGTGACTTTAACCTTTAGTCACTTAGTGAAGGGAAATAAAGTGAACTTGCATTAAATGACTTAAAAAGCATTTAATGTGACTTTATAACATTAAAGTCACTTTTTGATAAATTTAAGTGGGTGAGTGAAATTAACATTTTTATTTAAAATGTGTGCAATTAATTTCAGCCATTGATCTAATTCATTCCTAGCCATTGGATTAAGATCTCTTCACCTACCTAGGGTTGAGAAGCAAAAGGCAAAAATGAATTCATTCTTGAGTGAGTGAATGAGAGAGAGCTAAAGAAGAGAGAAGGGCACGATTTTCGAGGGAGAGATGGAAGTGATTTTCAGTGGGCACGATTTCCAAGACAATAAATTGCTGGCACGGTTTTCGAGGTGGAGTACGACCTCATTTATTGCAGGGCACGAATTTCGAGTCAATGTACGGACAGCATTTATTGGCACAGAAATCGAGGAGCTGTACGATTGCATTTCTTGCATACCGTAATGTACGGACTCGACGCATTTTCCAAGGCAAAGTTGGGCACTAATTTCGAGGAAGTTTCAGGCACGAGTTTCGAGACGACGTCATTTAATTCTGGCACAAAACTCGAGGAGCCATACAACAGCATTAATTGTTGTCCATGCAGTACAGATTCTGAGAATTTTGGCATTGTTTTCAAGGGCTGGAATTTTGCTGATATTTTTATATGTTTACCGAGGAGGTTTGCACAAAAATCGAGGCAACAAAAGCACAAAAACCGAGACATTCTGCTGGTCAAATTTCTGGGTTGAGATAAGTTGGATTTTTTACTGTAAAAATTAATGTCTGATGTTTATCCTGAAGCATAATAAAAACTCTCTCTCTGACTGGTTTTCCCCTAGTGGGTTTTTCCAGGGCCATTTGGCTGAAAATTCTGAGTACTGTGTGTTTGAATGAAGTGTTGAATATTTACTTTCTGCCAATAAAAGATTTAATTTACAGCAGTGTTTTAAGTTAGAAAAATTTATGTTTATTTCCGGCAATTTAATTTCTGAGATTGAAATAAACTAAGACAAATTTTTACTTGAAACTGGTCGCTAAAAACTTAAGAAAAATCTACATGGTATCAGAGCGAGTGGTGGCAAAAAATTAATTTTTAGCAGTGAAACAGTCATTTCCAGAATTCAGAAAAACATTTGTGACAGTAGTACATTTTGTTGAAACTTGTTCTTTGAGAAAATGACTTCCATGGGTTTGAGAACTGAGGATAGGTTGGATGGGGCAGCGAACTTTGTCTCATGGAAAGCCCGGATTTTACTTGTGCTGAAGGAGAATGAGTTGCAGGAGGAAGTAGTTAGAAACACTACAGCAAATCCCATTGTTATTCCCCCTTCTACTGATGCAGCGTTACTTGCAGCCTTTAATAAGAAAGATATTAAAGCCATGAGGATAATCTTAGATGTTATTAAAGATCATGTTATTCCTCACATTTCAGCGAAAGATCATGCACATGAGATGTGGTCTGCTTTGACCGGGTTGTTTGAAAGTACTAATGAAAACAGGAAGATGGTGCTTAGGGAGAAGCTGAAAAACATCAAGATGGTCAAAGAAGAGGTGTGTATGGCCTATCTTACTAGGATCTCTAAGGTGAGAGATGAACTTGCAGCTAGATTTCAGAGTGAGTTTTCACTATGCACTAGGCATATTTAGAGAAAAAGAACATCCATTCTCACCGGTGCGGATGTTGACAGACAGAGGGAGTTTTCCTATGTGACAGACCATTCTTACAGTGCATCTACTTCCACCACTCGATACATAGATAGCGGAGCCTCCAGCCACATGACAGGTGCTCGTGAGATGCTTTCCGAGCTTTCACAGGCAGAGACAGATGTGGAGGTTGTGTTGGGAGATGACTCAGTAGTCAGTGCAGTTGGACGTGGGACCATTACATTTCAAAGGGAGTCCATGAGTCCCATGGTATTGCGAGATGTATTGTATGTACCTGGGTTGAAGAAGAACCTAGTGTCAGTTTCCATGATCGAGGATCAAGGTCTTGGGGTGTCCTTCCTAGATGGACACGTGCATATGTTTCCCAAGAGTGCAGGACCATCTGCTTCAATTGCCATTGGAGCGAGATGTGGGAACTGTATAGGCTCTTGTTTCAGCCACAACATGCTTTAGCACATAGCAGTAGCAGTGAGTTGTGTGAGCTTTGGCATAGGAGGATGGCTCACTTGCATCATCCAGCCTTGGGGTTGTTGAGGCACATGGTGACAGGTTTACCAGAGTTCAGCACAGGGCAGAGCGATGTGTGCAGGGGGTGTGCTTTGGGAAAGTACACCAAGACTGCTTTTCCGAGCAGTGATAGCAGGTCAGCTGGTACTCTTGACTTGATACATTCGGACTTATGCGGACCTATGTCTTCTGTGTCCTTGAGAGGATATGAGTATTATGTGACATTCATTGATGACCATTCCAGAAAGACCTGGATCTACTTTCTGAAGAGCAAGTCTGAGGAAGTCTTGCAAAGGTTCCAAGAGTTCAAAGCTCTTGTGGAGAACCAAACAGGGAGGAAGATCCGAGTCTTGAGATCGGATAACGGGGGTGAGTATACCTCCAAGGAGTTTGATGGATTTTGCAGACAAGAGGGGATCAGAAGACAGTTGACAGTTCTGTATACTCCAGAACAGAATGGAGTAGCAGAGAGGAAGAACATGTCTATCGTTGGAGCATCCCGAGCTATGTTACATGACGAGTCACTTCCTTTCTTTCTTTGGGCCGAGGCTTGCAGCACCGCTATATACCTTCAGAACAGAAGTCCCCATCGGGCAATGGGGAATATGACACCTGAGGAGTGCTTTTCAGGCAAGAAGCCTGAAGACGGCCATTTTCGTATATTTGGTAATCTGACTTACTCTCATGTCCCTTCAGAGAAGAGGACAAAGTTGGAGCCCACTGCAGAGAAGGGCATCTTCATGGGTTATGATGAGACTGCGAAGGCTTTCCGCATTTATCTTCCCTTTCAGAGGAAAGTGGTGGTGAGGAGGGATGTGAAGTTTGAGGATGAGCAAGCCTTTAGGAGGTCGAGAGAGTCAGAGGAGGGAGAGCAGCAGGTCCCTGCACCTAAGGTTGTGGCACAGGTTCCATCTACACAGTAGTCAGGATCACAAGTTTCTGGGGTTACAGGACCACAAACTGTTGGCACAGGTTCACCAAGTTCAGTGGTTAGGCCAGCAGGGTCTTCGGGGACACGTGATGGGTCTACTATTACAGGTACACCTTACAGAGGATCGATATCAAGATTACAGGGTACACCTGGTGTTGCACACCAGCTTTAGGTTCACAGGTGACTGGGGCTTCTAGCTTTGATAGTTCTTCAAATGAGGACAGGCCAATGTGGGAAGAGCGTTCAGGAAAGAAGAAGCCTAAGTGGCTTCAAGAGACCTTGAAGGATGCCTTAAAGGCTGGGACACCTAGTGACAAGGTGAGAGCCATCAAGATGCCTGACAGATTGGGCATGGTGTTGGTGGCTTGTACACGAGATTTTGAGCCTTCTACTTTTGAGGAGGCCTACCAGCATTCGATATGGTGAGATGCCATGATGGATGAGTACCATTCCATCATGAAGAATGATGTATGGGAGATTGTTCCGAGACCGGAGGGGAAGTCAATGGTGACTTCTCGTTGGCTTTACAAGCTGAAGCATGCAGCAGATGGGAGTGTGGAGAAGTACAAAGCCAGGTTTGTAGCGCAGGGGTTTTCACAGGTTGAGGGCATTGAATATGATGAGACTTTCGCGCCGATTGCTCATTATACATATATCAGGGCATTGATTTCCATTGTGGCGAAAATGGGTTGGAAGATCTATCAGATGGATGTGAAGACCGCATTTCTCAATGGGATCATACAGGAGGAGATTTACATTGAGCAGCCTCAGGGCTTTGAAATACATGACAAAGAGACACATGTATGCAGGTTGAATAAGGCCCTTTACGGGCTGAAGCAAGCTCCAAGAGCTTGGTACTCTAGGATTGATTCTTACTTGTTGAGTATGGGGTTTCAGAAGAGTGAAGCAGATCCGAATATCTACTTCATCATGGTTGGAGATGATCCGCTTATTCTTCTGCTATATGTTGATGACTTGTTTATCACAGGGAGAGAGAGACCCATTGCAACTTGCAAGAAGGATCTTGCAGCAGAGTACGAGATGACTGATACTGGGCTGATGCATTATTTTTTGGGATTGGAGGTTTGGCAAGAGCCTGGACATATTTTCCTGGGGCAGGGAAAGTATGCAGTTGATATTTTGAGGAGATTCAGGATGGAGGATTGCATGCCTATGTCGACACCTATGATCACCAACTGGAAGAAGCTTCATGCTTCTGAGGGAGAGTTGGTGGATCCTACTTTATACCGTCAGCTTATTGGGTTATTGATGTATTTGGTCAACACTCGGCCAGATTTGTGTTTTGCAGTGAACACGCTTAGCCAGTTCATGGTTGAGCCTAGGAGTGTGCATTGGGTCGCTGCAAAACATGTGTTGCGCTATCTTTCAGGGACACTGGATTTTGGTTTGGACTACAGGAGGTCAGAGGGGATCAGACTGGTTGGTTATACAAATTCACATTGGGCAAGCAGTGTGGCAGACCGAAAGAGCACTTCCGGATGTTGTTTCAGTTTGGGCTCGGCAGCAGCGTCATGGTTCAATCGGAAGCAGAAGTCCGTTGCATTGAGTACTGCAGAGGCCGAGTACATGGCAACCAGTTTGGCCAGCTGCAAGGCCTTGTGGCTTAGGAAGTTGCTAGTGAATCTATTTGGTCAGGAGCTTAGGCCTACGGTTATTTACTGTGATAATCAAAGTTGCATCCAACTCTCTGAGAATCCGTTTTTCCATGACAGGTCAAAGCACATTGAGATCAAGTATCATTTCAACCGACACTATGTTCAGAGAGGGGCAGTGATGCTTCGGTACATTTCCACTGATGAGCAGGTAGCAGACATACTGACGAAGTCTTTGGGGAGAGGCAAGCTTGTCTTCTTCAGAGACAAGTTGGGAGTGGTGCAGAACACCTTCCTCGGTAAGAGGGAGTGTTAGTTTTGTACCTAAGGAAGTGTTCCCCTAGTGACTTTTGCCTTAGTCACTTAAAGAGGGGACATAAAGTGACCCTTGCATTAAATGACTTATGTAAAAGCATTTAATTTGACTTTAGAGCATTAAAGTCACTTTTTGATCAATTTAAGTGGGTGAGTGAAATTAATATTTTAGAAATAAAATATGAGCATTTAATTTCAGCCCTTAATCTAATCTAATCTCCACCGTTAGATTAAACTCACCCTAGGGTTTTCTCAAAAAGGCATGGAAAAGGCATTTTGCCTCACTTTTGCAGATTGAAGTGAGAAGAGAGAGTTGAGAGAGAGAAGAGAGAAAGTTTCCATTTTTCCTGAGCAAGAGGAAAAAATTTGCAGCACACAAATCGAGGGAAAGGACAACAGCAAAGAGGGCACGAAAATCGAGGTGAAGATAGCAGCATTTATTGCTGGTCCGTACTGTACGGTTTTCGAGAAAAAAAATTGGGGGCACGATTTTCGAGGCAGATTTCTGGGCACACTTTTCAAGAAAAAAATTGGGGGCACGATTTTCGAGGCAGATTTCTGGGCACACTTTTCAAGAAAAAAAATTGGGGGCACGGATTTAGAGGTCCATATAGTTTGTTCGTACATTTCGTACAATTCGTCCATACAATGGCACGAAAATTGAGGCCAAACAGGGAAAAAATCAGAGTTTGATTTTTGCTGCTCGGCATGCAAATCGAGACAAAAATTTATCTTTCAGGTTGGGATAAGTTGGTTTGATATTTTATGTGTATTGCTGTAAATGATAAACTTCTCTTGAAAAATAAAAATACTCTCTCTCTAACTGGTTTTCCCCTAGTGGGTTTTTCCAGGGCCATTTGGCTGAAATTTCTAAGTTCTGTGTGTGTGAATGAAGTGCTGAATATTTACTTTCTGTCTGTGAAAGATTTAATTTACAGCAATGTTTTACGTTAGTAAAATTTATGTTTATTTCCAACAAGTTAAATTTCTGAGATTGAAATAAACTATGACAAAAATTTTACTTGAAACTGGTGGCTGGAAAATTAAGAAAAATCTACAAATGATCCTCCTGCGAGCATGAATGTAAACTCTATATGCCTTCGAAATCTCGCTGTAACCAACAAGTAACCCCTTCTCTCCAGAAGGGTCCAGCTTCTTCCTATTGTCAGCATGAAAATGACAATAGCAGACACTTCCAAATATGCAAATGTGACTCACATCTAGCCTAGTGCCTGTGAAGACTTCCTCCGGTGTCTTCCTCCCCAAGGCTGTGTGGGGACACATGTTCTGAATGTATACTGCAGTCCTGTATGCCTCGACCCTGAGGAATAGTGGTAAACCCTGATCGAGCAGCATGGCCTTGGCTGCTCCAACCATAGTCCTATTCTTCCACTCTGTAACTCCATTTTGTTGTGGGGTATGGGGCACAGTGTGCTCCTTCTTGATTCCCTCACCCAAACAATACTCCATGAACTCATTGGAAGTGTACTCACCCCCATTGTCTGTCCTCAACACCCAAATCTTCTTTCCCATTTGGTTCTCCACAAGAGTCTTGAACTCTCGGAACCTCTCAAAGACCTTTGACTTGGCCTTCAAGAAATAGATCCAAGTTTTCCTGGAATAGTCATCAATGAAGGTTACGCAGTAACTGTAACCACTGAACAAATGGACACTCATAGGTCCGCATACATCCAAATGCACCAAGTCCAAGGGCTCCTTAGACTTGTGCTCACTCTATGGGAAAGGCTTCCTGATGTTCTTCCCCAAAGCACAACCCTTGCAGTGGTTATGTTTTTCCTCTTGTACCTGAGGAACTCCAATGACTGCCTGTCTCAATTGCTTCAGTGCTCCATGGTGTAAGTGTGCCATCCTCCTATGCTGCTTGCCATGCAAGCTATCAAACAAAACTCCTCATCGAAGTTCCTGCTGAACTCATCCACCTCTGGAGATCCACCGATCTTAGTGTTGCTCTTCTTCTTCCTGTCTGGGCACTGGGAGGCAAAACACTTATGGTAGATAAAACACTTGACCTTTGACACGTCAAGGTTCTTCTTACCATCCTTCTTCCTCTTTGCTTTCCCCTTGCTCTTCCCTGTAAGGGTTAGAGCCTCCTCATCCACAATCTGTGGGGCACTGTTGCATGAGCCTCATCCTTGACCCATGCAGGTCTCCTTCTGCACAAAGTCATCCCATAGTCTCTGCCAATCAGGGAGCTTCTCCCTAGCCACAACACCTTTGACAAAGGTGTCCCATGGCTTAGAGAAGCCATTGAGGGCTATCCGAACTAGCTCCGCATCATCAGTTTTAGAGCCAACAACTCCAAGCTCATCCCTGATCTGTGTGAGCCTCGTGAGATAAGGCACCACTCCTTCTCCCTTGGTCATCTTGGTGTTGCACATCCTCTCTTGCAACACCATCCTCTGGTTCTCATTCTTGCTCTGGTACAGAGTTTTCCAAAGCCTCATCCTTGACCCATGCAGGTCTCCTTCTGCACAAAGTCATCCCATAGTCTCTGCCAATCAGGGAGCTTCTCCCTAGCCACAACACCTTTGACAAAGGTGTCCCATGGCTTAGAGAAGCCATTGAGGGCTATCCGAACTAGCTCCGCATCATCAGTTTTAGAGCCAACAACTCCAAGCTCATCCCTGATCTGTGTGAGCCTCGTGAGATAAGGCACCACTCCTTCTCCCTTGGTCATCTTGGTGTTGCACATCCTCTCTTGCAACACCATCCTCTGGTTCTCATTCTTGCTCTGGTACAGAGTTTCCAAAGCCTTCCACATCTCCAATGCGATCTTCTTACCAGAAAGGTGAGAGACTATTTGGTCCTTCACTCCATCCATGATAATCAGCATGCCTCTAGAATCAATCTTCTTCCAGGCTATCAGATCTGTCGGATCTGTGGGTGCAAATTTTGTGGAGTCAATGTGCTCCTCAACATCACTAACATCCAGGATCCTTGTGATCCTCCCTTTCCATGTAGAAAAGTTCTGAGCACCCTGGAGTCTATCCTCAACTCTCAACTGCATGGCCATAGTGAAGTGTACCTTTCAAACCCTATATCTGGAAGTCTAGGTTTGTGTCTTCCTATAGATCTGCCCTTGATCTATCACTGCTACTACAAATCTCTCAACTTTAGCTCACCAGAGCTCTAATACCATGTAAATTTTCCTTTAATATTCAACTAGGGCTAAACAGTGTATGCAAAATATCAACTGATAGCCACACATGAATATCTTTTACAGTATGCAGCGGAATATAAAACTGAGAAATACATCACAACATCACATCACAATATTGACACTATTATTTTGGGTATGGAAACCCCCGGAAAAACCGAAGATGTGAAAATTGGTGCAACAGTCAGATATAGATTTTATTATGAGAAAATATGGAACCTTTACAATCACTGCAAATTCACCCAAACCTGGCGAATGCAGCACCCGACAGAAACACTGGGCAAATCCCAGCTAAACCTCAACACCCTCCTGTGTGAGTGTACGGCCCAGCTGTACGAAGCTTGATGATCCTCTTGCTCGCTCCTCCGTCTTCTCAGCTAAATCCTCTGTCTGACTTTCACTCCATGTTTGTATCCTGTCTCTGTCGGAATACAAGTGTGTGTTCTCACCACCAATTGATCTCTCTTTTATAACTTTAGGTGAAGCGAAAACCCTAATTTCACTTTCACTTCAACTAGTGGTAAAGCAAAAACCCTAATTTCACTTTCACTTTAACTAGTGGTCCACTAAGATCACTTTAATTTATTTTCCAAAGTAAACTTAGGAAAAGTAAATTAAATACAAGTGGTTTCCTAATTTAAGTCTTCTGCATGCAAGAACACATGCATGCAAGAAGACCTTCCTTGTTGCTACTAGTTTAACAAGCCAGTCCCTTGAGAAGCAACCTAGCAGTAACCGATTAGGAGAGGGGATATCATTATCTTCCATTCTTAAAGAATGGCTTTCAGACCTAGGCTAAGTTTCAGTCTCACACTGAATCATGTTGATCAACCCTAACCGAGTCCTCCATTCTTTCAGAGAATGGTTCTCAGTACTAAGTTGAGCTTCAATCCCAGACTGAAAGTCAATCAACTACCTGCAGGACTTTCTTGGACATCGCGTCCTTGGTCCCAGACCAAAATATGTCTCTGCCTCTATCTGCAGGATCTACTTTGACATCGCGTCCCTAGTCCCATACCAGAATACCCTAGAGGCACATAGGGTCCCTAGCCACATGCTAGGGGCTTTGCCATGGCATCAACCTACTTAGTCCCAGACCAAGAACTCCATGAGACTACAGGAGGCCCTAAGGTACCTTCTAGGGTCTTACTTTGCCCTAGTTAACTGATAAGGGTCCCATCCTCTCTGAGAATGGGTCTCGCAGCCGCACTAATCTCGTGATTCTAGCAACCCATTTTAACTAATCTCCTTATTCCTAGCAACCCCCTTATATCAACAATGAGGTGTATGGCTAAATTTACATCAAATACAATTCATTAATATTTTAGAATCTCTAGAACATTTCATTTAGATTTCTAAGACAAAGGAATCAAAGGAATTTAGAATTTCACTTTTATTTATTATGTGAAATTACAAGATGACATTATTTCCCAGTTTTACTTGGTGGTCACTAAGAAGATGTCTTGAACTTCTTCTTGCACGTTCACATCTAACCTGTGCAAGATGCTCCTGCTTGAGCTACATTTTTCAACACTCCCTCTTAGCGAGGAAGGAGTTATGCACAAATCCAAGTTTGTCTCTGAATGCTTCAAACTTCTCTTTTGTTAAGGGCTTGTTTAGAATATCAGAAAATTGCTAATATGAGGGAATACACTGGAGCCTTACAACTCCTTTTTGAATACTGTCTCGAATGAAGTGTTATCTGATGTCAATGTACTTGGACCTATCATGAAAAACTGGATCTTAGAGAGTTTGATACAACTTTGATTAGCACAATAAGTCATCGTGGGATCCAACTCCTCATCAAATAAACTTGTAAGCAACTTGTGAAGCCAGATGGCCTCACAACTAGCTGTACACGTTGCCATACACTTTGCCTCTATTGAGTTGAGTGCCACAAAAGTTTGATTTCGGCTAGATGAGGATATCATCGTTGAGCCCAAGGTGAAGCAACACCTTCAGGCACTCTTCTTGTTTGCTGCATTGCCTGTCCAACTTGAGTTTATATACCCTTGTAACTTCACTTCACCATCTCCAAGATATCTCAAACCATTCTCCACTTTGCCCCTCAAATATCTGACCTAGTGAGCACATGTTTTGCTTCTACCTAATGCTCTTCTCTTGGCTTTGCCAAGAACTGACTTAAGGTGTTCGCTACAAAACATATTTTTGGTCTGATGTTGACCAAATACATGAAGGAACCTATCAAATGCTTATACATCATGGGATTGATCCACCCACTCTGAGTCTGATGTTGTCACCTTCTTCAGATTGGTGATCATGGGTGTGATCATATGTTTGCAATCCTCTAATTGAAATCTCTTCAGGATCTCAATTGCATGCTTACCTTGCCCAAGGAAAATCTCTCTTGGTTTCTGCCAAACCTCCATCCCAAGAAGTAATGCATCATGCTGATGTCCTTCATCTCAAACTCTTCTACCATATCTGCTTTGTACCCTGCAATTAGCTTCAATGGATCTCTAAGAAACATGGCATCTACATACGACACTAAAATAAAAAGATCAACCTCAACAAATATGTAATCCATGCTTCACTTTTGGTGAAGCCGGTGTTCTGCAAGTATCCATTGATCCTGGAATATCATGCTCTCGATGCTCGCTTGAGTCCATACAAGGCTTTCTTAATCTTGCGGACATGGGACTCCTCATCATTTACCTCAAAGACCTGAGGTTTCTCTATGTACACTTCTTCCTCAATGATTCCATTAAGAAAAGTTGTCTTCACATCCATTTGATGTATCTTCCATCCCATAATTGAAACTAAAGACATAACTCCTCTAGTGGAAGTGTACCTGGGGACTGGGGCAAAAGTCTCCTCATGGTCTACTTTCGCTTTCTGAGATAACACTTTTGCTACAAACCTTGCCTTGAACTTTTCTATGCTGCCATTTGCTGCATGCTTGATCTTATAGAGCCATCTAGAAGTTACTACTGACTTCCTATTTGGTCTAGGCACATTGTCCCAAACATCATTCTTCATGATGGAGGTGTACTCCACCATGGCATCCCACCATTCTTGTTGTTGCGTTGCCTCTTGAAAACTTAAAGGCTTAGAATCTATAATGTTGTTCATCAATGACATGTTGGCGACTCGTCCTTTGGATTTGAAGGCTATTGCCTTGAACTGGAAGTCATCGGTAACTCTGGCTCAACCTTCAAAGCTTCTTGTTCTTCATCCTCTATAATTGAAATTGTCTCATGAGACTTCCTATATGCATAGTCTTCCTCAAACCTTACATCCTTGCTTACCACTATATTCCTAAACTTTGGAACATAGACTTTGTAGGCCTCTGAAGTCTCACCGTAGCCAACGAACAATCCCCTCCTACTAGAGGGCTCTAGCTTGGTCCTCTTCTCCACTGGCATATGGATGTGAACTAGACAACCAAAGATGCGGAAATGACTCACCTTTTGCTTCACACCAATGAATGCCTCCTCTGGTGTCTTATCCCCCAAAACCCTCTGAGGACATTTGTTTTGAATGTAGACTGTTGTGTTGTATGCTTCTTCCCATAGAAACCTAGGCAAATCTGGGTCATGTATCATGCATTTAACAACCCCTACGATGGATTGGTTCTTCCACTTTTCAACTTTGTTCTATTGTGGGCTGTATGGAACAGTAAAATCCCTCTTGTTTCTTGTATCCTTTTAGAAATCATTGAAATCATTGGAGGTATACTCACCTTCATTGTTCGATCTCAAAACCTTGATCTCCTTCTCTCTCTGGTTCTCCACAAGAGCTCTGAACTCCTAAAACTTTTTAAAGGCTTCATCCTTGGTCTTTAACAAGTAGATCCATGTTTTGTGAGAGAAGTAATCAATGAAAGAAACATAGTACATGCTTCTTGTGGTTGATGCCATTGACATCAATACACATACATCCCCTTATTTATGTGCTCACTGTTTGGGAAATCAGCCTTCGCATGCTTGCAAAGCGTGCCCCCTTTGCATACACCTTGTAGCTCAATGTTGAATTTTGGAAGACTTGCGATGATCTCTCTCAGGATAGGTAGTGCTCAATGATGCAAGTACCCCATCCTCTTGTGCCATAACCTGCACAAGTTGTTTGTGTTATGTACTAAGGCTTGAACAAGTGCACCTTGTATGTATACGTTGCCTTTTCTAACCTTGATCAATTGCGTTGATCCTGGCTATACTCTTTCGGTTTTATAAGGACTTGCTAGTTTTTGAACTCTAATGCATAGCCCTTATCTTCCATGGCTGAAACTAAAAACAAATTCTTTTGAGACTTGGAAGAAATAACACATGATTAAAGTCTAAAGAGTTGCCCGACTGGAGTTGGAAAGGAATGGTACCAACTCCTTTTATTGGATACTTGGCATCATCACGAAGCTTGCTTTAAACTTTGGGGATGTGCTCTGTTAGACTTGAAAATAATTCTTGAGTTGATGTCATATGCCTTGCTGCTCCACTGTCCACATACTATGCATTCTTTGGAATTGTGTTGGAAGAGAGGTAGGATACCATTGAGAAGTCCTTATCAAATTTAGAGGCAAACTCGTTCAATTGAGTTTGTTGCTACCTAGTGCTACTGCTTCCCTTTAACCTTCTTCACTGGTTATAGTGATGCATAATGGTCGTTCTTATGACATATGAAGCACTTGATTTTACTAGAAGTCCTTCCTTGGTTGTGAGGTTGACTCCTCATCCTTTTTCTTACCCTTGTTTGGTCCTTTATCTTTGCCCATCTTTGCTTGACCAATTAGGGCATGGTCATTATCACCTCCTTGTTTGTTGGCCTTGGATTCCATCCAAGTTCCCTCCTGGATATAGTCATCCCACAGTCTTTCCCATGAGGGAAGGTTTTACCGAGCACAAACACCTTGGACAAATGTTTCCCATTGAGGTGGGAACCCATTTGGTGCCTTGTTTATTAGCTCCTCTTCAACCTACTCTTCAATTGCGACAAGTTGGTCATGGATCTGTGTGACCTTCATCATGTAATTGGTAACAGTCTATGATCTAATCATCTCTATTAATGCAATATCATCTTCCTATTAATGTCCTTGCTTTGGTAAAGGATAACCACTGCATCGAACATGTCCTTCATCGTCTTCTTTTCAGTATGTGAGGGATTAGATGATTCTTTATAGCATGCATGATCCCTCGCTTGGCTCTCACTTCTTTCTTTTTATGAGCTGCCAACAACTGCAAATCTGTTGGCAAAGGAACCACATCCTTGGATATATCCCAGAGGACATTCTCATCTAATAGAGGCTTACCTTGACTTCCCATGATAGGAAATTCAAGGCACCATCCAATCCGTCCTCAAACCTGAGGCTAGCTGATGCCATCTCTGATCTAATTCACAAATTCCTAGATCTGAAAATCAGTCCTTGGAAGAAATAATGAAACCCTCTAACTGCTGGTCCTTTTTGGTGGTTGGTTTACTATTGTAAATCTTTGAGCTTCTCAATTAGAGGAGCAAGCTCTGACATTATGTAAATTTTTAGTCCATAGGTGACCATTGTACTTTGTTTTTTTTAATTAACATGCAACAATCACACATATAGCTGAAAATGAACAGCGAAACCATTAACATAATACCTGTGTTGCATGGGTAACCGTACCGGGGGGGCAGGTACACAAACCAGTATCAGGTACTTGGGTACTTCAATGGTACGTCCCAAGCCATACCCAAATCCAATCTCGCGTACCGGGTACTTCATGTGTGAAAATAGGGTACTCGCGTGGATTTTGGTATGCCGTACCACGTGTTTGGGTACGCGGCTGGTACAGCCGTTGGACAATTTATCTTAGCTCATTGTTCGGGATGAGTCAATTTGCAAAGTTTGAAGTTCAAAATTTTAAAAATTAAATATTAAAACACATGTTATGTGGGCCCTTGCCCCTTACCTAAACCAGCACAACACTGCATTTCTCACATACCAGGTACTTCATGTGTGAAAATAGGGTACTGGCATGGGTTTTGGTACGTCGTACCACGTGTTTGGGCATGCAACCGGTACAACCGTTGGACAATTTATCTTAGCTCGTTGTTCGGAATGAGTCAATTTGCAAAGTTTGAAGTTCAAAATTTTAAAAATAAAATAATAAAACATTAAAACACATGTTATGTGGGCCCTTGCCCCTTACCTAAACCAACACAACTCTGCATTTCTCACTGCTAGTGCACTGTGCTCACTACTCCAGCGACGACGTGACAGAGGACCTTAGTGATGCTAATGACATTGATCCTAAGGCTGCTGATGACATGGCTTGAGGAAGCCAAATCAACTATCTTGTTCATGTTCAATGTTTATTGTTTTGAACTTTCTTTTTCATGTCTAAAAATGCCTTTAGGCAAATTTTGGATGTAGTATGGCAATGAAGTTTGAACTCAAGGTGTCATGGACATATAATATTTTATGTTGTTAATTATATTAATATAAATTCAATCTTCCTCATTTATGTCATATGATTTATCAACTTTATTATTTTATGTTTCAAACTTTCAATGCGAATGTTCATATGAATCATTGAATTTAGAAATATCAAATATACATGTATGATGTGAGTCTTCCGTGTCCTTGAGAGGATACGAGTATTATGTGACATTCATTGATGACCATTCCAGGAAGACCTGGATCTACTTTCTAAAGAGCAAGAAGTCTGAGGAAGTCTTGCAGAGGTTCCAAGAGTTCAAAGCTCTTGTGGAGAACCAAACAGGGAGGAAGATACGAGTCTTGAGATCAAATAACGGGGGTGAGTATACCTCCAAGGAGTTTGATGGATTTTGCAGACAGGAGGGGATCAAGAGACAGTTGACAGTTCTGTATACTCCAGAGCAGAATGGAGTAGCAAAGAGGAAGAACAGGTCCATTGTTGAAGCAGCTCAAGCTATGCTACATGACCAGTCGCTTCCTTTCTTTCTCTGGGCTGAGGCTAGCAGCACCGTTGTATACCTTCAGAATAGGAGTCCCCATCGGGCAGTGGGGAACATGACACCTGAGGAGTGCTTTTCAGGCTTGAAGCCTGAAGTCAGCCATTTTCGTATATTTGGTAGTCTGACTTACTCTCATGTCCCTTCAAAGAAGAGGACAAAGTTGGAGCCCACTGTAGAGAAGGGCATCTTTGTGGGCTATGATGAGACTGCGAAGGCTTTCCGTATTTACCTTCCCTCTCAGAGGAAAGTGGTGGTGAGGAGGGATGTGAAGTTTGAGGAGGAGCGAGCCTTTAGGAGGTCAAGAGAGTCAGAGAAGGGAGAGCAGCAGGTCCCTGCACCTCAGGTTGTAGCACAGGTTCCATCTACGCAACAGACAAGAATTCTGGGGTTACAAGACCTCAGAGTGTTGGCACAAGCACCAAGTTCAGTGGTTAGGCCAACAGGGTCTTCAGGGACAGGTGATGGGTCTATTATTATAGGTACACCTTACAGGGGATCGGGATCGAGATCAAGATCAGGATTACAGGATACACCTGGTGTTGGCACGCCAGCTTCAGGTTCACAGATAACTGGGGCTTCTAGCTCTGGTAGTTCTTCAGATGAGGACAGGCCAGTGTGGGAAGAACGTTCAGGGAAGAAGAATCCTAAGTGGCTTCGGGAGACCTTGAAGGATGCCTTAAAGGCTGGGACACCCAGTGATAAGGTGAGAGACATCAAGATGGCTGACAGATTGGGCATGGTGTTGGTGGCTTGTACACGAGATTCTGAGCCTTCTACTTTTGAGGAGGCCTCCCAGCATTCGGTATGGAGAGATGCCATGATGGATGAGTACCATTCCATCATGAAGAATGATGTATGGGAGATTGTTCCAAGACCGGAGGGGAAATCCGTGATGACTTCTCGTTGGCTTTACAAGCTGAAGCCTGCGGCAGATGGGAGTGTGGAGAAGTACAAAGGCAAGTTTGTAGAGCGAGGGTTTTCACAGGTTGAGGGCATTGATTATGATGAGACTTTTGCGTCGGTTGTTCGATATACTTCTATTAGGAGCTTGATCTCCATTTCAACGGAAATGGATGTGAAGACCGCATTTCTCAATGGGATCATATAGGAGGAGATTTACATTGAGCAGCCTCAGGGCTTTGAGATACATGACAAAGAGACACATGTATGCAAGTTGAAGAAGGCCCTTTACGGGCTGAAGCAAACTCCAAGAGCTTGGTACTCCAGGATTGATTCTTACTTGTCGAGTATGGGGTATCAAAAGAGTGAAGCGGAACCGAATCTCTACTTCATCATGGTTGGAGATGATCCGCTCGTTCTTTTGCTATATGTTGATGACTTGTTTATCACAGGGAGAGAGATACCCATTGCAGCTTGCAAGAAGGATCTTGCAGCAAAGTACGAGATGACTAATATTGGGCTAATGCATTATTTTTTTGGGATTTGAGGTTTGGCAGGAGCCTGGACATATTTTCCTGGGGCAGGGAAAGTATGCGGTTGATATTTTGAGGAGATTCAAGATGGAGGATTGCAGGCCTATGTCGACACCTATGATCACCAACTGGAAGAAGCTTCATGCTTCTGAGGGTGAGTTGGTGGATCCTACTTTGTACCGTCAGCTTATCGGGTCATTGATGTATTTGATCAACACTCAACCAAATATGTGTTTTGCAGTGAACACTCTTATCCAGTTCATGGTTGAGCCTAGGAGTGTGCATTGGGTCGCTGCAAAACATGTGTTGCGCTATCTTTCAAGGACAGTGGATTTTGGGTTGGACTACAGGAGGTCAGAGGGGAGCAGACTGGTTGGTTATACAGACTCAAATTGGGCAGGCAGTGTGGCAGACCAGAAGAGCACTTCCGGATGTTGTTTCAGTTTGGGCTCGACAGCAATGTCGTGGTTCAGTCGGAAGTAGAAGTTCGTTGCATTGAGTACTGCAAAGGCTGAGTACATAGCAGCCAGTTTGGCCAGCTGCGAGGCCCTGTGGCTTCCCAAGTTGTTGGTGAATCTATTTGGTCAGGAGCTTAGGCCCACGGTGATTTACTGTGACAATCAAAGTTGCATCCAGTTCTCTAAGAATCCAATTTTCCATGACAGGTCTAAGCACATTGAGATCAGGTATCATTTCATCGGAGACTATGTTCAGAGAGGGGCAGTGATAATTCAGTACATTTCCACAGATGAGCAAGTAGCAGACATTCTGACGAAGTCTTTAGGGAGGGGCATGTTTGTCTTCTTCAGAGACAAGTTGGGAGTGGTGCAAAACACCTTCCTCGGTAAGAGGGAGTGTTAGTTTTGTGCCTAGGGAAGTGTTCCCCTAGGTGACTTTAGCCTTTAGTCACCTAGTGAAGGGAAATAAAGTGAACTCGAATTAAATGACTTAAAAGTATTTAATGTGACTTTATAACATTAAAGTCACTTTTTGATAAATTTAAGTGGGTGAGTGAAATTAACATTTTTATTTAAAATGTGTGCAATTAATTTCAGCCATTGATCTAATTCATTCCTAGCCATTGGATTAAGATCTCTTCACCTACCTAGGATTGAGAAGCAAAAGGCAAAAATGAATTCATTCTTGAGTGAGTGAATGAGAGAGAGCTGAAGAAGAGAGAAGGGCACGATTTTTGAGGGAGAGATGGAAGTGATTTTCAATGGGCACTATTTCCAAGACAATAAATTGTTGGCACAGTTTTCACGATGGAGTACGGCCTCATTTATTGCAGGGCAAGAATTTCGAGACAGTGTACGGACTGCATTTATTGGCACAGAAATCGAGGAGCTGTACGATTGCATTTATTGCAGACATTACTGTACAGACTCGACACATTTTTCGAGGCAGAGTTGGGCACAAATTTCGAGGAAGTTTTAGGCATGAGTTTAAGGATAGCATCATTTAATTCTGGCACAGAATTCGAGGTGCCATATAGCAGCATTAATTGTTGTCCATACAGTACGGATTCTAAGCAATTTGGCACAGTTTTCGAGGGCTAGAATTTTGCTGATTTTTTTTATACGTTTACTTAGGAGGTTTGCACAAAAATCGAGGCAACAAAAGCACGAAAACCGAGACAATCTGTTGGTCAAATTTCTGGGTTGAGATAAGTTGGATTTTTTACTATAAAAATTAATGTCTGATTTTTATCCTGAAGCATAATAAAAACTCTCTCTCTCTGACCGGTTTTCCCCTAGTGGGTTTTTCCAAGGCCATTTGGCTAAAAATTCTGAGTTCTGTGTGTTTGAATGAAGTGCTGAATATTTACTTTCTGTCAATAAAAGATTTAATTTACAGCGGTGTTTTAAGTTAGAAAAAATTATGTTTATTTCCGGCAATTTAATTTCTGAGATTGAAATAAACTAAGACAAATTTTTACTTGAAACCGGTGGCTGAAAACTCAAGAAAAATCTACACTCTGGACAAACTGCTGCTGGATTCTTCAACGTTGAGCTAGTTTTGCCTGGTTTGCCCTAGATCTAAAAAACAGTCTTCCCAAACCGTAGCGCTCCACATCACTTTTCTAACTTTTCCCGAGATCTGATTTTTCCGACCAAATTTCAACTTGGGTTTTGTAGATCAAGTTCCCCTCTATCCATTTCTCCTTCAATGCTGGGCTGGAAGCCTCCTGATTGCCCTAGATCTGAGAAATTGGCTTTTAAAACCCTAAAGTTGGTCACTTTGTTGTTGGTTTTCCCTGTAGACTAACTTTTCCGGCCAAATACCTTTCTGGGACTGTAGATTGGGGTATTTCCCAGGTGGGTTTCCTCCAACGCTAGGCAGATAGTGACTCCATTGCCCTATATCTGACAAGCACTGATCCCAACCCTAGCGCTACCCCCTCTTTGGCCTCCTTTCCTTGTGATCTGACTTTTCCTTGATGACTCGAGTACTTTGTCTTTGTCACACCTTTCATCGAGTCTATCCATCGATACTAGATAGCCCCAATCTTGTCCTTGCCCTCCCTGCATTGGTTACGTTTCCCGTGGCAACGGATATCTTTACCTATTGCTAGTACCTCAACCCCAAATCTAGTATTCACCTCATAGGTTACATGTGTCCCAACTTGGATCAAACCTCATACTTCCTAAAGCCCTATCCAAAGCCTTGGTTCACCTAGTGACTTCATCCATAGATCTAGGGTTTCCATTACCTTACACCTTACGTACCTCAAGTCCACTTGGTCTGATCTGGTGTCTAGGTTGGATCTCTCCTGTCAAGAGTAGATCTGAGTCTCCCCTTTTGTTGTCTTGGGCTAAGACACATAAAGTGAAGGTTGCCTTGATTGGCGTGACAACCATCCATTTGGGAGTCTAGGCAGTCTTGGTTCCACCTCCTTAGTTGCCTGTCCCTCTACCATCCATCCTAGATCCACCTTACATAGGCAACTACAAGGTTGGTGATAACAAGTGTCCTATGGAATTTAATCCTCAAATTCCTCTTCCTCCCTCTGAATTTCTGAAACTGGAAACTCAAGTGGAGGAACTTCATCTTCCATTGAAAGCTCTAGTGTTTTACGAAACACAGCTTCCTCATGAAAGATCACATCTTTGCTGACTATCTTCTGTATGTATAGTGAAGGTGTCCAAACCTTCTATGCCAAAACTCACATGGATCATCTGCATGAGTGGAATCCTTGGAAGCCCTGTAAAGACCTCCTTCTCAAACCCCAATCTGTATTGTTGAGCTTAGATCTTCATCCTTTGCCCATAGAATGACTTTCTCATCCATGAAGAGGACTCTGAGCCTTGTCCTCTAAGCCAGCAACAGATAGAACATTCTTCTTCAAACCAGGAACATATAAGACATCATCAATATGAAGAATCGTACATGAGTCAAGTTGAAGTGAAGTTGAGACAACACCTTCAATCTTGTAAGTGGAGTCATCTCCAAGTTCCACCTATGTGGTGAACTTCTTCTTCCTGTAACTAGTGGGAGCTCCATAATTACCTGTCATGTGCCTGGAAGCACCACTATCCATTAACCAAAAGGTAGCATTATCTATGATAGAACCAGAGAGAGCAGAAACCAAGTAGTATTGTCTTCTAGGTTCTTCTTTGTTAGCCTTGGTTTTCTTCTTCTTCTGCTTCTACAGCAAAGGCATGAAACCTCCTTTTGGTCCTCTTCTTGGTTTGCCTGCAATCCTCGGCAAAATGTCCAAACTTGTGGCAATTATAGCATTCCACTTTTGACATATCAAAGAACTTACCTTGAGGTTTCTTTGCTTTCTTTTGCTGAGGGGAGGGCTTCTTGAACTTCTTTGTCTTTGTTGCAAGTGCAAGGTCACCTTCCTTGGTTACCTTTCTTGAAGTCCTTCCCTCTTCTTCTATGCAATCATGCCAAAGTCTTTCAAATGTTGGTTGATTCTCTAGTCCACTGATAGATGCCATGAAGGTTTCCCAAGAGCTTGGGAGACCATTAACCATAATTTGCACAAGGTCATCATCATCAATAGCATACCAATAACAATAAGTTGATCTCTTACCTATGTAATCTTCGTGAAGAAGGATCCAACTCCTTCATCCTTGTTCAGCTTCAAAGTTCATAGCCTTTCTTTAAGACTCCTCTAACTAGGAGCCTTCTTCTCATACAAGTTGGCCAAGGTGTCAAAGCATTCTTTGGTAGTCTTTAGAGTTGTGATGTTGGGCATCACGGTTTCTTTGACAAAATCATAAATGATTCTTCTAGCCTTAGCCTGCTTCTTCTTGTAAGCAAGTCTACCAGCATTAGATGTTGGCTCTTCACTGACATTAAACACAATGTCATCCAAGTCATTCTCTTCTAGAATAGTTGTTAACCTAACCTTCCAAGAGTTGTAGTTAGCTGAACCTTGTAGCTTCCCTTCCGATCTAAAGATATTGACGGCCATCTCTACCACTTAGTCAAATGTTAAATCTGCAAAATTTATCCCAAGGTCTAGGAAGACAATCAACAATGTCCCTTTACTGTGTCTTCACATGCTAAGCTCTGATACCATGTTGAATTTTTAGCATTAGCATGAGTACTTTTAAAATTTGCAGATTAACATAAACAAATGACAAGTGCAGTAAACAACATCAGTCACATCAACACATTGAACACAAGATTTTTCACTAGGGAAACCTTTAAAGGACAAAAACCCAAAAAGCATTAGTAATTCATCTCGTAAATGAGATGACTGAGATTGTTCAAAAAATCCACAAACCCTAACTAGGTTGTTCCACAATTACAGAAGATCAAAATTCCAAAAATGCCAAAAATGGCTTTTTACCAAGTTAGGGCTTTTCTGCCCTAACTTTCTCTCTCTTGCTAAAAATAGCAGGCTTCCCTACTTTATTGCTGCCCTGCAGCAGTTCATACATCCCCTGTACTTGATTGTACCTGCTTTGTACATGTTTTGTACCTTCTCCGTATCTGCCCGTTCTGCCCGATGGCCTGCTATGCTGCCCGCAGCTCTGCTACCTGCTACCTGTGGCTTGTTTGTTGCCTGGGTCTGCTGCTGGGCATCCCTAAGGCTGTCGGCCTGCTAGTCCGCAGCCCTTACGAGCCTACTAGCAGCCTGCCCGAGGGGTTAGCCGCAAGCACAACGTTGTAGTTGAACCTTGTAGCTTCTCTTCCAATCTGAAGATATTGACGGCCATCTCTGCCACTTAGTCAAATGTTAAATCTAGCCCACAACCCTTACAAGCCTGCTAGTAGGCTGCCCAAGGGATTAGCCGCAGTGCTGGACTGGGTCCACATCCTGGTCCCGGACCAGATGTCACCATTCAACAAAATGGTCACTCAACTCAAGGTTGAGTCCCCCCAGTACTAGACTGGGTCCATATCATGGTCCTCGACCAGATATCATCATTCAAGATAATGATCACTCAACTCTAGGTTGAGTCCCCCCTAAGAGAATGGCTCTCGATGTTGCTCAAAAAAATCAACAAGGAGGTTCATCGTCTCACCAATCTACTGTTAGAAGTGCGTTGGGTCTCTGTCTGCTACTCATTGCCACCAGCAAAAGGCACAGAGGGAAAGAAAAAAGTAATTCACCTAATGGGATCTGGTTGGGGAGGGCTTGGAAAGAGTTGTTTCATGTGTCCTCCTCCCTCATAAAGAGATCTAGGCAACTCTGGTCTAGATAAAGTACAAAAGTAGTGAAGGAGCCACCAAGTCTCGATACAGGCAATGGAACCTCCTAAAGGAAGAAGAGGCACTCCACCAAATCAATCTCCGGCGCATGACAATATCCTGCATTTTTTCTCCAACCATAGAGGGAATCTAGAAATTATCTTGGCAACTGAAGAAGTCAAAGGGTAAAGAAGAAAGAAATGATGGACTCCATAAATATGGTATATATCATACCAAAGTAAAGATTGTACATGTGGAACGATAGAAGAGGAGTTGCCTTCATTGCAGTGATGCTGGACAATGTCATTGGCAACGTCTTTACTTAGAAAGCCAATACATAGGTGAGTATGGGTCAACTACCGGACACTATCCTATTGGATGGGCTAACAAAGGAGCTAGCAAAAATAGAGGGCGCACTGTTAAAAAAGATGGAAGAGCAAAAGGTGAGAAGAAATATTTTGTACACAAAAATCCTAAATTCAATTGCTCAAGGCAGTGGACTGTAATACAAAGTTCTTACACTAAACAACCATGAAGCACAGGAACAACAAAGATCTAAAAGCTTAAGACCTTTGCAGATTCCTTGGAATCCAAGGAGATATAAAGGGAGTTGTAGTCTCATGAAGGAGATAGAAGGGGAGTTGTAGTTTTACCATGAAGCATGGGAACATCAAAGATCTGCAAGCTTAAAACCTTTGGATATTACTTGGAATCCAAGAAGAAGATAAAAAGGGAGTTGTACAGTCATGCAGGAAATAGAAAGGCAGTTGTAGTCTTACTTTTTAGATCTTCTTGCAGAGCCACATAGCAAGACAGGAAGTCAACAGTGAGCTCTTTAAAATTATTCCCAGGTTGATTCTAGAAGAACAAAGCATATTCAAGGAGTTTGCATGATAAGCATACATTCCCATCATTTGAGTTATATAAGGAATCTGGTAATTTAAGGGATTACAAGTTAACAGTAAACAAGTTGAGAATCTCAATAACAAAAACCTTGAGTTCAGATGACTTTGTAGATCCATCTATCATTGTGCAGTTGCCAATATTGTCAATTGAGCATAAAAATGGCATCAGAGGGATACACCTAAGAGGAGTTTGCTAGGCTACCCTAGACTGTAACCAGGAGTTAAGCTGAGAAGCTATCCTTACATTCAAAATTGAAGAGCTCCAAGAGGGAGGTGAATTTGGTAATATGCTCTTGTCCATAAGATTTGGGCCAGAAATAAGAGTCACTACCTTTTGACACCTAGAGATAGAAATAGCACGACAACAATCCATAGGGCAGATTGATAAAGGGGTAATTGTCTAACAAATCTATAATCATCCATTTCAAAAATGAAAAACCCTTAATGTTGGCTAAATGCTTTAGAGTTCATCATCTGGAGGGGGTGGAAAGCAGGACATGATCAATCTAGCAAGTCTAAAGCAACATAAAATCTATCATCTAAGAGCAACAGACTCTATAACAAACAAAGAGAGAATTACCTCAAAGGTAGGTCAAGAGGGATACACTGGGTCTATGTCGAAACCATTAAATCTAACTCTGATCCCAAAATAAATAGGGCACCTAATTAAAATGCCCCTGATCCTCTACCTCTTGTAGAAAATACAGACTACAAAATCTATCGTCCTAAGGGAGGTTGTGATCAATCTGATGGGCAGTTGGTGGGAGCACAACTGATCCATCTTAAGAGAGTGAAGCTTTGAAAATTATAAGTCTGACCTTCACAAACAAAAGCTGCACCTTTTATAGATTCAAGCACACTTTATACAATGCCATTATTGCAGATAGTAGTGTTTCAGATCTCAGACTTGACAAAAAAACTCGACAAAAAATTTGAAAAGTTAGCAAAACAATCAGAAAAGCAATAAAAAATCAGACAGAAAATCTGTCTTTTCAAGTTTTAAGGACTGTTTGAGCTGAATAATTGTTTCAGGCAGATCTGGGTGATTAATCAGCAAATTCTCCAACAATAGCAAATGCTAATCAGTAGAGAGAAATATTTAATATCAGGAATTACTAATATTGGGATTTTATTATGAGAACCTGAACTTAGATAAGAACTAACTAATTATTAGGACTAGGGACCCTTTTACAAATAGGCACTTCACTAAATAAAACTGATGATTAAACAAAATTAACAAAAAGGACAAAGGATGGGACAGAACAAGCACATATGATGATACCTTCAGCCCAGCATTGGCATCAAGCCGACCATTGACTGATATTGACTGTCCTGTTGGAGCAAGTGAAGACTGCTTCACATAGTTTGCTAAACCTGCCTGTTGTCTCTGTACCAATGCAGACTGTGTAGTTGTGGGATCCGCAAGTGACTGCCATGATGCCTCAGAACTCTAAAAGCAAGCACAAGATATGATCCTAAAGACCCTGAAGTGTGAACCTGCTATGTACAAATTCTAATGCCTATCTTTGCTAAATATGTCAATGAATACAGCTATACCGTATTTGCAACACTACTTACCTCATTGGTATCAGAAGGCAAAGACATAGAATTCTGATTTTGATCTGTAGAAGCAGGATTCCCTCCACTTTGTTCCGGCTGGCTAGATGAAATGCGGGCAAGGGACCTATCAATAAAGTCAACTAATTCTCCATGAGCATCCCGCACATGTGATATCTGCATGATATGATTGCAGTATTGTGGCCACTCTACTAGTCGATCCCTAAATTGTTCTAGAGCTGTCAAGCCAAAGGAGAACATCTGCAAACAGAAGAAAATAGCCAATGATCAATACTCTAAACAGATTGCAATTGAAAGACATTAAAAAATGATATACAAAATATACAGGCCAACCTTAGAATCCAATGGTTTACGCAGAGCATCAAGGACAACCCGTAGTGCCATACCAAGTGTGAGAGAAGAGACAAGCTGATGCTTTATCAGTGAACCTAAAACACATTATCAAAACAATAAGGCAGTGATAGAATTGTATTTCACATGATAAGTGACACAAAATGATCCAGAACTGTAATAAAATAACAAAAGTAGATCATTGTTTGTAAAAAAATTCTCAGTTTCAGTCACTGGTTTAAATGTCAAAAATTAATCTCTGTTTAATGCCCAACCCAGAAATAATGAATGCTGGAAATTGCACATAATTTCAGACCATAAAAAACACTGCTGTAACTCAACTTTAAAAGACAGAAAATAAAAATTTAAATGCACTCCATGAAATTTGAGACTGAGGAATTTTAAACAAGTTGCCCGAAAAAACCCACAAGGGGAAAACCTGTTAGGAGAGAGAGATTTTATTTTCAGGAAAATGTTTACAACAATAACTCAGAAAAAAAATTCAGACCAACTAATCTCAACCAAAGAAAATTTTCTGTCTCGTTTTCCATTCAAAACAGTAAAAATACAACTCTGATTTTTCCTGTAGCAGCCTTCTGTACGGCCTGTCTCAAAAACTGTGCTGTTAAATCTGCCTCGATATTCGTGCCCACTTGCCTCGAAAACCGTGCCCAGTACTCACTCAAAAATCATGCCCGGTTTCTGCATTGAAAACTGTGCCAATTCCTGCCTGTACTTTCCTCGGGAAACATGCCCCTGTACAGATCCATGGTGTATGGGTTGTACAGACTGCCTGCAATAAATGCAGCTCCTTGAAATCTGTGCCATGTCCCCTCCTCGAAAAGCATGCCCTCAGCCTGCTGTTATCTTCCTCGATTTGCATGAGAAGGATTCCGAAAGATGGTGCTACATGGCAAGTTGGTCTTTGCCTTTGGCATTTCCATGAGTTTGTCTTATAGGTATTTCCATGAGTCTGTCTTACTTACAGAAATTGTAATTAATACCTCTCAGGAACTTATTAAAGTGAATGCCTTTTTAGATTAATTGAGGTTAATTTGGAGAAATGCCTAAGTTTTTGATATTAGTGATTTTAATTGATTAAAAAAATCTCAACCATTGATCTCAAGTGAGTGAGATCTAATCTCAAACACTGGAGTTCGGGTTTTGGTTCATCTCAACAGTATAAAAGGCAGCCAAGGTGAGAGGAGAAGACACGCCATCACAATAGTGAAACTCAAGCATTGAGTCGGAAAGAGAAGGACATTCTACTTTCCAATTTTTGGCAAAGAGAGAATAGCAGTCAGAAAGGCATTTGCAAGGGGATATACCAATCAGGCAGAGATCAATTTTCTGCAAAGGTTGTCGTACAGGGATTGCGACAGTCGTACAGATCCATACAATTCAACCTTGCAGCCGTGCTAACAGTCCATGCAACCATATGAATCAATCATACAGGGCCGCACAGTGGCCGTAAATTTCAACATGTCAGTAGGCAAGTTGCTGAAGTTTCTCGGGCAGTTTTGCAATTGGATATTTTTCTTCTGAGGCAAAATTTGCCAGGTTTATTGTTGTGTTTTCTCAAGACATTTTCCCAATAAGGAAGCCCTTATAAGCTTGGAAATTAATGAATGAAAAGTTTGTTTGAAGGGCAAAAATTTTGTGCATGAGTTTATATAGAGTAGATCTGTTTTCCATTGAAATTGCTTCCGCTATTGAAAATTTCAGCAAGTATAAAATAATCACTGAGCTGAAATTTAAGTTTTAGCAAGGAAAATCACTAGGAATTATATATCTTGTGCTAGGGTTAGAAAAATTAACAAGGGATCCATGTGAAGCTGGGGAATGATGCCAAGTATGCAATCAAAGGAGCGAACAGTCAGGAGGTTTGTTTGATGCCCAATATATGTACCAGGACTAAAAAAGAACTTCCTATCAATCTCAGTTATGGAGGATGAGAGTTTTGCCATGATCTCTCACAAAGGGCAACTACTCATTCGTCCAGAGGGAGCTAGGCCTGACACAGCAGTGTGGATTGGGGTTAGTGAGGGAAACCTATACAGGTCACAAGAAAAGCTTGTTCAGGCCTTGGTACATGACAGTGACAACCTGTGTGAACTATGACATGTTGATTTTTCTGAGCAGCATCAAGAGCCATTCTCTTAGGAGAATGGAGACACCTAGTCCAGGACTCTAGGGCGTGGACTCAACCTAGAGTTGAGTGACCATTCTGTTGAATGAGGATATCTGGTCTGGGACAAAGATATGGAACCAATCCAGTAGTGAGGGACTCAACCTTGAGTTGAGTGACCATACTATTGAATGGTGGCATCTAGTCCTAGACCAGGTGTGGAACCAGTCTAGCACTGAGGGACTCAACCTAAAGCTGAGTGGCCATTCTTTGAATGGAGGCACCTGGTCAGTTACCAAGAATTTACCTAGTCCAGGACTAGGGACTCAACCCAGGGCTGAGGGCCATTCTTCGGGAGAATGGAGGCGCTTGGTCTGTTACCTAGTATTTGACCTTGTGTCAAATTATGCAGCCTATCGCTGAGGCACCTAATCCGTTACTAGGATAACGCTATAAGCCCTAAACCGGATCTAGGCATGTGTAACACTCTGACCCTCGATCAGTGGTCTTTGTGATCTTCTCCAAGGCTTAGCTACCCTTGGTTAAGACACCTTAGTATCTGATCTTGGTGTCACACAGAGTGTGAGATAAAAGCATTAGTAATTCTCTTTGTTTATGATGATGTACTTTGAGTGGGGATGAAGGCAGTTGTTTTGACCACAAGGCACTTGTTTTGATCACTTGTTTTGACCACAAGGCACTTGAAGAAGGCTAACAAAAGTCTAAAATACTTAAGGACCCTTAGTACCACTAAGGTGTCAAACTGACAGTGCAAAAGGACCTTTAGAACCACTAAAGGTAAAAGTCAAAGTGATAAAAGAAAAAAATAATAATACTTTGTTCTTTTGAGTTTTGGTCCACTTACAAGTGACTCAAATGCTATAAAAGAAGATCAATCCATTTCATTATCACACATGCTTGCTCTCACAGGTACAGCTGCTCCAACAGAATTTGTTGGTTATTGAGGAGAAGGAAGTTTTCTGTATGCCCTAGCATGGATGAGTCTAGCTAGGGCATCCACATTTTTTTATCAAACCCTAAAGCAGGGTTTCGTCACTATTCTTGCAGCATCTTTATGTCTTAGGGTTTTACACTAAATCTACAAGTAGAAGCACTCTCTCCTCACGGCAACCTCCTCCTTTCTCCACGGGCTAGTGTTTTGGTTCACGGGCAGCCCCTCTTCCTCACGGGCAGCCCTTCACCTTCTCCGAGCATCTCCTCTACCACACGGGCAACCCTTACTTGCCTCCAAGCTGCTACAGCAAGCTCGGGGCTGCCTGCAAGTGCCCATGAGCTGCTACAGCAAGCTCGGGGCAGCCTGCTAGGGCCTCCGGCCAGCAGCAAACAAGCCCGAAATTATTTTGGGCAAGCCAATAGCAGAGAGACCCGACAAGGCTCGGGCAGCAATAGGGAAGCCCAGCAAACCTTTGGGCAGACCAACAAATCTTCGAGCAGCAGCAAAACGGGCTCGGGCAGGCCTGACAGGGTCCAAGCAAAGAAGATCAGGCCTCCAGGCAGCTTGAGCAGGGTCTCGGGAAAAAGATAAAGGCTCAGTCATCATATGGTTGATGGTCTTGCAAGCTCTTGGGAAACCTTCATGGCATACATCTGTGGACGAGAGAATCAACCAACCTTTGAAAGACTTTGGCATGATTGCATGGAAGAAGAAGGAAGGAACTCTGGCAAGGTAATCAAGGAGGACAACCTTGCACTTGCAGCAAAGACAAAGAAGTTTAAGAAGCCTTTCCCTCAGCAAAAGAAGGGAAAAAAACCTCTGGGTAAGTGTTCTGACATGTCAAAAGTGGAACGTTATAGTTGCCACAAGTTTGGAGATTTTGCTAGAGACTGAAGGCAAAACAAGAAGAAACCCAAGCGAAGGTTTCAAGCATCTGCTGCAGAAGCAGAAGAAGAAGAAGAAGAAGAAGATGAAGAACCAAAGAAGAATAAGAAGAAAATCAAGGCTAACAAGGATGAAGAGCCTAGAAGAGAGTACTACTTGATTTCTGCTCTAACTGGTTCTATCTCAGATTGTTCCACTTCTTGGTTGGTGGACAATGGTGCCTCCAGGCACATGACAGGTAACCGTAGAGCTCTCACTAGTTACAAAAAGAAGAAGTTCACCACTCAGGTAGAACTTGGAGATGACTCCAGTTACAAGATTGAAGGAGTTGGCTCAACTTCACTTCAACTTGACTCAGGTATGGTCCTTCATATTGATGATGTTCTTTATGTTCCTAGTTTAAAGAAGAATCTTTTATATGTTGCTGACTTAGAGGACAAAGGCCTTAAGGTCCTCTTTATGGACATGAAAGTCCTTCTATGGGCAAAGGATGAAGACCTAAGCTCAGCAGTACAGATTGGGGCTCAAGAGGGAGGCCTTTACAAGGTTTTCTAGGATCCCACCCATGCAGTGGATCCATGTGAGCTGTGGCATAGAAGATTTGAACACCTTCACTGCACAGCACTTCCAAGCTTACAGAAGATAGTCAGCAGAGATGTGGTCTTCCATGAGAAAGTTGTGTATCAAACACAAGAGCTTTCAAAAGAAGATGAAGTACCTCAACTAGAGTTTTTGGTTTCAGAAACTCGGAGGAAGGAAGAGGAATAAGGATCAAATTCCGAATGTTCCAGAGGACACTGAAAGTCCATCAGAAGAACTGCTTGAAGTTCCTCCTTACAAAAGGAGATTAGCTCAGTACCAAGAAATGGTACAAGAAGGCGAGAAGCATAAAGCTCCTCTTGGGACTTTCAAAGAAAGACCACAGAAGTACTCAGGTCTTATGAGTCAACTTGACAGTACAGAACCTCCATCATACGAAGAAGTAACAAGTCAACAGGTATGGGTCGATGCCATGATTGAAGAGTACAGTTCAATCATGAAGAATGGTGTGGGAAGTTGTTCCCAAACCAACACAAAAGTCAGTAATGACAATTGCTCCTGTTGCCAGGTATTCTACCTTTAGAACCATCATTTCACTTGTTGCATTATTCGAATGGAAGTTACATCAGACAGATGTAAAGACAATCTTCCTCAATAAGGTGGAAGCTTATGGTGGAAAACCTGAAGGCTTTGTGAAGAAATCCTTGTATGCTCCAAGAGTTTGGTATGCGAGGATGGATGGATTGCTCCATGACTTGGGTTTTTCCAAAAGTTCAGCTAAGTCTAACTTGTACTTTGAGGTTGTGTTCATAATCATGTCTTGATACTTGTTCTATATGCAGATGACTTGTTCCTTACATGTGTTGAACAATTGATAGAACAGTGTAACAGGGAGCTTACCTCCGAATTCCTGACGAAAGATCTTGAATTAGTGCATTACTTCCTTGGCTTAGAAGACTGGCAAAAGCTAGGCAACATCTTCCTAACACAAGGAAACTATGCAGGAGACATCTTGCAAAGATTTGCGATGCAGAACTACAAGTCTATGGGTGTACCCATGACCATCAACTTAACAAAGTCGGGTGACTCAGCTACTAGTTCACAGAGTATAGACTCTACTCTATATAGACAGGTTTTTGGAACATGGATGTAGCTCGTGCATACGAGACCAGACACAAAGAGTGCTCTGAAATAGTGCATGTCCAACACTTATGGGATCAGAGTTACTTCCAGCAGTGGAGTAATGTATCTAGATATGTTGATTCAGACTGGGCTGGCAGTGCAGTTGACCGAAAAAGCACCTCTGGTTATTGCTTCAATATGGGATCAGCAATGATCCCTTGGGCCAGTAGGAAGCAGGATTCCTTAGCTCAAAGTACATCTGAGGCAAAGTATATTGCTGCAAGTGATTCCTGCAAGGAAGCAGTTTAGCTCAAAAAGCTGATATCTGATCTGTTCGGGGGAAAGCTTAACTCAACGATCATCCAATGCGATAATCAGAGTTGCATAAAGCATTTGGGGAACCCAGTGAACATCAACATTGAAGTCTTCAAGCTCATCTCAATACCAATGAACATCAACATTGAAGTCTTCAATGATAAACATTTTGGTAGCATTTTTTTCCTAGCTAAATCCAACATTTATTCTAGAGAATCACATTGCCACAATTTGATTTTTTATGAATTTTATAGTCAACTCTATAAAAAGACCTAATTTGTATAAATAACCCTATATTTTGAATGTGTACACAATTTTGTGTTGGTTTTGCAATGCTGATTGGTGATTTCACAAGTTTGTTTGGTGCAAATTAGGGTTTCTCTTGGGCAATACGTTTTCCTAGATCCTACGGCATGAGTTTTATTAGTTGTGATGCCTATGGACACGTCATGGAACATAAGAACAAAAATCAAAACTTGAGGTATGAAAATGCTTTGAAAATTACTTACCAAAAAGAATCGCAGTTATCTCCAATTCTCTCTCTGGATACCTTGGGAAAAAACGGTATTCATCAAATAGGTTGTGTATCATGCAAGCAAAGATTTCTTTTTCC
The DNA here is from genome assembly GCA_001517045.1 of Pseudotsuga menziesii. Classification (NCBI taxonomy): domain Eukaryota; kingdom Viridiplantae; phylum Streptophyta; class Pinopsida; order Pinales; family Pinaceae; genus Pseudotsuga; species Pseudotsuga menziesii. The sequence goes on from LPNX010786772.1 coordinate 135,771, forward strand.
CTACAAAATTAACCAAGCCAGAAGCAATATTAGTCTTCAAGTAGATTCACATGTCCAAATAGGCTATAAATCAAACAAATCCATGTGAATTCTAGTAGATAAGACTTAAAAGCAGGAAGCAGACAGAGAAACAGGTTTAGTAATTAGTAAACTAATCAAAGCAGAAATGTTCTTGTTTTCAAAACAGTTAATAGTAAATAGCTCAGCAAAGCAGGGAAAAGGCTGCATGTTTACCAAATTATAGCTTAAGTACAGCCTACATGCAGGGCATGTGGCAATCACTGTTAGAAGAAGATCAAATAGAAACAGATCACACTAGAAAACCTCCAATGTCAAAAGACAATTTAATCAGGAAAAGCTTTATAGCTGAGAACACTATTAGCTTTATTTATAGGTCAGGAAACAAGATACCTCTTCTCAGATGACTCCTTGAAATGTGCAAGCTTTTCTATTACATCATCCATTGTTAACTGTCCAATATATGTCTGTTGAAAATAAGAGTTTGCCTCTTCCTCAATATCAGCTGCAAAGACCTCAGATGATGACTGTTCTGAAGCCCCAACACTCAATAAGCGTGGATTAACATGGACAGTTGCAGAATGCAATCGTTTCATTTCCTCAGCAAGATCTCGAGATGCTAACTGGCCCACATTAGCTTGAAGAACCTGAATAACCCAATACTTAGAGTGAAACAAGAAACCATAATTCATGCTGAAACATGTCCATAAATCACAAAAAAATAACTCACTTTGAAGAGTATTGCAGTTGTCTCCAAAGAAAGATTGACAATAGGTCCAGAACGTTGGACAGGATTTCCTAAAGAGTCATTTGATGCTTCAAATAAAGTTCTTTCCCTCAGAAATTTCAGACATGCCTACAACCAAAGTATCAAGTGTTCACTAATGAAAAGATACAACATTCAGTCATCAAGAACTTTACAACGAGGATAACAAATAAAGCAGCCTTTCAATTTACCTCAAATTGACTTAGGAGTCAGTGTCCACTAAATACCCAAGTATGCAACATTAAGTAATTAAGACTAATTACACAAAAACAATAAACAGAGAGCAGCTTACCTCAAATAACTTATCCCGTTGACTACTAAGATTATCATTTAGCCACTTCTCCAAATTCAAAAACTCCCTTTTTGATGCAAGAGCAGCAAGTTCAATTGCAAAGGAAAATGGAGTCAAGTCCAATACCATAGTTAAGGCCTGCAGATAAAGGTTTTCTTCATAAGAATTAAAAGAAGCTATACGCTGAAGATATATTCCTTCAATGTTAACATTGTAGAAAAAAACAGCAGAGTTTTCCATGCCAAAAAAAATTGGATATGAAGTTCTCAAAACAAGCAGAAAAAATTCTAACTTGAATTTCTCAGTGACTATAACCTCAAGTTAAAGGCATGAGCATCCTAAATAACACTAGAAATGAAGAATACAAGCTTACATATAAAATCTTCAGATAGGTTCCAGGATGCATCCCTTATGACACACTTTTTAGAAAGGCCTAGATTTAGTGGCATTCAAACTTTCAAATAAACAATCTAAAAGGCTACTGTTTCAAACCATAACGTGGTAGTTTAACAATATTGACTTGACTTGCTAGAAAGAAAATGGTACACAACACGGTTCATTTTGACTTTTAACTTCTGTTAGTTTCACAATATCACAAATTTTGTCAATTGAGATCTTAAATTGTAGATTCTACCTAAGAAATGAATAGGATCCAAACTATTTATAAGAAATAAAAATAGTTTCTAAATACAGATCAAAGAGATACAAGTTGGACACTATCTATGACAGATACAGATCTTATATCTATCTGCTATATTGAGTTTAACTGCAAGCACTTACCTTTATCTCTTGGCATGCATCTAAAATCTTTGATATGCAGCTAGGATCCTTAGCATGGAGATCCATCATACCCCAGAGAACTATATCAGGATCAACAAGCCATAGCTGATGTAGGAGAATGGTACAATTAGGATTGGTACCAACAAGATATGATGGGAAAAGGGCAGCGAATATTTCATGCTGCAGCTGATTGAATGCAGTCTGGAGAACAGTGTTACATTCCTTTTAGTCACCATAAAGCAATAATGTGCTCAACAAACATAAAGCAACTTCAAGAGGAAAAAAAAGCATTAAGACCTTGCATTTTACCTTAACTTGGGCAACGACAATTAACAATATCTCTGGACAGTGCTTAATAGGAAACTCAAGCAATGCATGCACAGCACTCCCATGCCCAATCTCTGCCATATGGCACAATACCTCTACCAGATCAACAGACAGCCATGCCTGGTTAGCAGAACCACATGGAAGTAAACTCCCATGTGGACCTTCAAGGGGTGCCTGCAAAATGAGGAATCTTTTGGTTAGATAAAGAAATGCAGAGATATAATAATAATAATAATAAAGAGGGGCAAACTAATCGCCCAATGGTTAGCTCTATTGGTAGACGCTCTTGTGCAAAATTCACAGAGGCCTCAGGATGAAACCCCATGAATCCCTTGGGTTACCATCTGGTATTTTGGCTGCTTGTTACTAGCATCCTCGATCCAGAAAACCAGGGAAGAGGGGGGGAATCCACTGGTGTCTAGCAAGGCACCAGCCTCCTCACTAGGCAAGTGAGGGACTATATTTCTCCAGAAAACAAAAAAAAAAAGATGAACTGTTAAGTGACATCATCACCTGCAGCCTCCTTGAATGTGCAAATGTAAAAACTTCAGGAGAGGCAGATACAGCAAATCTCAAGAAG